>OX451219.1:92245443-92708851 GCA_949628195.1 Phasia obesa | reverse complement strand
CTTCTTTATGAATTTTTGGTAGTCCATACAATCTAGGTGCATTAGATACATTTGTTTTCAATTTATTTTTGTCTAAAGTTGAAATAATTTTTAATCTGAAGAGTTCTTCAACAAAACCGTTATTTTAAATGATAATAATTTTCCAAAACAATTAACAAATAGATTAATAAATCAATATGGGAGAAGAAGTAATCAAAATACAGGAGATATTATAGAACAAAAAATTTATAAATCTTTAATATATGTACCAGAAATATCTGAACGTTTAGAAAAATCTAAAATCTTTGATAATACTAAATATAAAATGGCTTTTAAGACTCAAAATACTCTAAACAAATTATTCAGTAACACTAAAGATAGAATCCAAAAATTAGACTTGTCAAATATAGTATATAAAATACCTTGTAACGGAAATGAAAATGAAAATTGTAATAAAGTATATGTAGGCACAACGAAAAATAAACTTAAAACTAGAATAGCAGGACATAAATCAGACCAAAAATATAGGAATATTAATTCGCAAAAAACAGCATTATCTTCTCATTGTGCTGAATTAAATCACTATCCCAATTTTGATAATGTTTCAGTACTAAATTCAGAAAACAATTATAAACGTCGTTACATATTAGAAATGTTACAAATTATTAATACACCAAACACACAGAGAATTAATTTTAAGGCAGACACAGATAATGTAGCTCAAATTTACAGACATTTAGTAAATAAGAAATAATTTAATTATTGTTTGTACTTGTTTAAAAACTTTTTAATAAGTTTATGACAAAAAATTTTTTGAAATATGTTACTTTGAAGAAAAGTTTTTCAATACTTTTTTAATTGTAATTTTTCATAACGTTAATTTGTTAATTTTTCCTGATGATGCTACACAAAGGAGTAGCGAAATATCGAAAAAATAAAAATTAAAATTATTTAAAGACCTAAAGCTTAAATAAAATAGTTAAATTAATATTAACAAAAAGGTCAAATAAACTATATAAAATGAAAATCTTATTTTCATAAAAAATCTATTTTTGTATATGAAAATCTTATTTTTGCTGTATCTTCTTAAAACGACCTATATTTTTCAAAAAAATCTATTTTTTATATGAAAGTCTTATTTTTGCTGTATCTTCTTAAAACAGCGTCGAATCGAAAAAAGGACAAAAATCTGTGACGACCTATATTTTGCATAAAAAATCTATTTTTTTATATGAAAATCTTATTTTTGCTGTATCTTCTTAAAACGACCTATATTTTTCAAAAAAATCTATTTTTTATATGAAAGTCTTATTTTTGCTGTATCTTCTTAAAACAGCGTCTAATCGAAAAAAGCACAAAAATCTGTGACGACCTATATTACAGTGTCCGAAGTACAACATCTACTGTAAACAATTGAAGAGTCTACCTATTACGGTTCAAAAAATAGGGCTATTTAAGTAAAAATCATGTCACTGTCGGAACACCCTTTAATTTTTATTATTTGTTATAGTTTCCATAGTAATAAACCCCTTGTAAAACTTCAAAAGTCTACTTATTATCGTTCAAAACTTAGGCCATATACGCGCAAAGCACGTCACTCTCGGAAAATCCTTTAATTTTAAGGTTTAATTTTATATACTTGTTTATAAAGCGAACATAGTTTTAATTACTGTCTGCAAATTTTAAGTGGTTGCCTTCCATAGCTCAAGAAATAAAGACATAAAGGCAAATAACACCTCACTTTCGGAACACCCTATAAGTTTTAGTATTTATTGCTATAGTGGCCACAGTTATACACCTTCTGTGAAAATTTCAAGAGTCTACCTAATATGGTTCAAAACTTAGTCCTTATACATGCTAATCACTCCACTATCGGAACATCCTTTAGTTTTTAGGTTTATTTTTTTAGACTTGTTTATAAAGCGAACTAAGTTTTAATTATTGTTTTTAAATCTTGAGTCCATGCCTCCTACAGTTCAAGACATAAACACATATTCTTGAATAACACCTCTCTATCGGAACACCCTATAAATTTTAGTATTTGTTACTATAGCGGTCACTGCTATACACCTTCTGTGAAAATTTCAAGCATCTACCTATTATAGTTCAAAAATTAGGCCTTATACATGCAAATCACACCACTATCGGAACACCCTTTAATTTTTAGGTTTATTTTTTTATACTTGTTTATATGGCGAACTAATTTTTAATTACTGTTTTTAAATCTTGAGTCTATGCCTCCTCCTACAGTTCACGAAATAGGCACATATTCGTGAATAACACCTCTCTATCGGAGCACCCTATAAGTTTTAGTATTTGTTGCTATAGCGGCAACAGCTATATATCATCTGTGAAAATTTCAAGAGTCTACCTATTACGGTTCCAGAGATAAAAGGCGCTGACAGACGGACAGACATTGTAGCGAAAACAATAGGGTTACGTTTTTACACTTTGTGTACGGAACCCTAAAAATGAAGTTAAGATAAAGGAAAACTGTTGAAATTCTTTAATATCAGTTAACAAAATGGAAAATTAAAGAATAAACTTTAATTAAAAAATTACAGAATTAAACAATAATTTTTATTAACTTTTAATCACTTTTAATCAAATATTGTAGGCCTTTTTTGCACGGTAAGGAAAAAATTAAGAAACGTCATCGTCTATGCTTGCTGACGTAAAACTACAACGCCTTACACAATAAGGCTGAATATTTTCTACTATGGTTGGTTGATAAGTTTCCAAAAGTATGTTAGGATTTAGTTATAAACATATTGGAAAACAAGAATTTATGTTTGTGATAAGAAATTGCAACATTTTAAAATTAAGAGATAAAGTTTCCAGAATAAAATCATCTTTAGATATGAAAAACTTTTTTAAATATAAAATGTTTGTGAACTTTAAATAATTTTATATGTTTCGAAAGTTTCCAGAAGTAAAATCGTATTTAAATATGAACAACCATTTACTTTTAAAACTTCAATTTCTTTGTTATCCATTTTTATATTCCTTAATTCAGTTTCTAATATTGGCCAAAAGTCAATGAAAAATCGACAACAATAACTCCAACTTTTTTAAAAATCGCCAAAAAGTCGTCATGTCGTCAAATCCAAAAATTTATTGCGATTGAAAATCGCTACGTTTGGCGAGAAATCGCCATATCTGACAACCCTGCCTACTTTATAGCACAAAATCGCATCAAGCTTCACTCTCTCTCTGACATCTTTTGCATTAGTTTATAGCGTGTTGTAGCGTAGTATTATAGCTTCGCTTGTAGCACGCATATCAGCCTTATTTTGACAAAAATTAGGCCCAACGCTAATATGCATAAGCTGGCTTAAGCTAATGTCAAAAAATTAACGAAAAGTCATACGTAACTTACACCATGAAATCGTTTCATAAAATTTCTTCAATTCTCTTTTGAACTTTCTTGTTTTTCCTTGCCTCTCTACACCTCTTGCCTTCACAAAACCGGTTTCATGCAACTGATTTCATGAAAAAAATCGTGTAATTTAGCTTTCAGTCAAATGCTTAAGCAACTTAATGAAGACTTTTAGGTGGCTACAATGTACTTATATGAATCTAAAAACTATTATGACACAGTTGCACATTTGTTTTATTCGTACTTATGCAAAATCATAATTTTTTCTGAATAAATGAAATTTGTTAATAAAAAGGTATTAAATAAACATATTTTATATACCTAATACCATTCATATACAAATTAATAATTATTTTTAAAAGTATTTTATATAGTTTATTTGTTAATTTTTCCTGATGATGCTACACAAAGGAGTAGCGAAATATCTAAAAAATAAAAATAAAATTATTTAAAGACCTAAAGCTTAAAAGAAAATATTTAAATTAATATTTTTAAAAGTTTTAAGAAAATTGTGAAAGAAAAAATTAATTTGTTTTTGCTGTTTGTGTAATTTTGGCCAAAAGTACTAAAAAATACAGCGGTGTGCATCACTCAACTCATTAACAATAAAATGCTCTTTCTTTTTAATTACGATTATTATTCAACGCCTACCTTTTTTCTTTTAGAAACTTCTTTTTTTAAAGATTTTATATTAAATTTATATATAATTTGTTCACTTTCGTTCTCCATTACAATTTTTTATGAATTTACATACATAAGCAAAAAACAAAGCACAAACGGCTGTTTCCGTACGGAATGTGCGATCGGTTTCGGACTTTGGTTAAGCAAATGACATTTGACGAAACTTAACGAAAAGTGTTGTTAATTTCATTATAGTTTGCCACATATGATTTATATGTAATTAATTGCACAGTTGCTTAAGTTGGCTTAAGCTAGCTTATGCATATTATAGTTGGGCCTTAAGCTAGCTCATGCATATTATAGTTCGGCCTTAAATGTGGTGCAAGAATTTCGCTTTATAATTCAAGTAACAAGAACAAGAAACGAACAAAGAATAATTAGCGACATCCATGCCGCATAAACCACCCGCAAAATCGATGCATCCAGATTTGAAAGGGTATACATATAAAAAAATAATATATGTAAATCATTTTATTTAATTTCTTAGCGTTTTCAAAATTGAAATATTTTTTCTTTATTTGATAATATTGATTTTTCAATTTCTTAGCTTTTTCAAAATTCTACAAAAATTAAATATGTTTTCTTTATTTAATTTTGATTTTTCACAAACTGTTTTTAAACAAATTTCAAATAAAGAGCAAAACGAGGGATATGGTAGCGCAATTTTAACGGAAATGTCATAATCCTTATTATAAAGAAAGAGAGATTGATTCCACCTTATATTATTCTACCATGGCAATGGTTTACACTGCACTTTTTTGACATTAGCTAGAATTCATTACCGAAATTTTTGTGTAGGAGAGGATTAAAAAATTTTTTGTTCGTCTCTTGACTTGCGCTGTGAGAAACATGTATCAGCTTTTATTTTTAATTTCACTTCATTATTTCTTTGTAAAGTTTTATACTTCTCCATTTTATTTACGTATAATTTCTTCCAAATTTTGTATTTTGTTATACCAATATTATCATTCTGCATTTTTTGCTTCGTTTTGTTTTTTAATTAATTCAACGCAGTGTTTGGTTTGAATAGTTGTATATTTATTTTTGTGATACACTGTATGTTGATCATTGTAAACAGGCTATAAGCACGGCTACTAGATTTAACGATTTATCGTCATTTTGACGATTTTCAACCAAAAAATTGCAAAATTCCGATTTGACGATTTTTTCTTAAAAAGTGACGATTTTTTACAATGCCAAGAGCAATTTAATTTAATTTAATGCAGATTGTCAAAAATAAACACATTTATAGTAAAACGATTATTTTGAAGTCATTAATGCTACACGACCACTGTAGTCATATAAACGTTTTTTCTATTTTTCTATGCGAAAATTTTATTTTTTTCGACAAAAGAAGATCTCACAAAATTAAAAATTCGTTTACATGACAAATGTTTTGAAGAAATATTTATTTTTTTTTTTTAAGTTATTTTATAGGAGTAAAATATGTATTTCTACAACAATGTCGGAGCTTACGAAGTAGCTGCCGTCTTCAAAATTATTAAGTAGCTGACTACACTGCGACAATTGAGCCAACGGAACTTGTAGTCGTGTAGCCGCTGTCGTCTATGTGTTTAAAGCATAAGAAAATGTTTTGATTTCAGTATACATTAACTAACCCCCATATTTATAAAAAATAAAATATATTTGAAATCTATTTTAGAACAAATTTTTCATACAAATCTTGTAAATATGATTTTTGATTGCTTTAGAACAAAAATATTAACAAAAAATTTTTAAAGAAATAATCTTTTAGTTGTCCGATTTTTTTAAGCTGAAAAGACGATTTTTTGTATTTTCATCGGGAAATTGACGATTTTTCCTTAACTTGACCTGGCAGCCCTGGCTATAAGTTGCAAAAGTTTGCTCTTAGAAATCTGCAACAGTTTTTAGCGTTGCAAATGTGCAGGGTGTAAAAAATCTGTGTTATATATTTTGTTGTGATATTGCAAAACCTAGCATAAATTCAAGGTTTGCAACAATTGTAATATCAGTTTGCTACGAAACATGAGTTTCGATATTGTCTTTTTTAGATTGATTACGCATTCTGCCTTTTGTTGAATATTCAGAGTAGTTTTATTTTTAAGGGTTTCTTAGTGTTTTGACTTTTTTAAAATCAGCTGTGTGACGTACATATTATTTTGGCGAGGATATTTTGCGCCAAAACTGTGGTTTGTGTGTTTCTATGCCTCTTTGTGCGAAAGTAAACAACATTCTAGTGGTTATTACAGTTTCTTTCACATTTAATTTCGTAACTAGGTACCTAATTTTGTTATGTCAACAGGTGATTAATTATTAGCATGCTTTTACGTTCATTTTCTTAAAATTCCGCTCCTCGATAAGGCTAATAGCTAATTTACACGATAAAATATTTTATGAAAATAGTTGCAGGATATTGTTTTTGTTATCAAAGGGGTGTAAAGAAGCAAGGAAAAACGTGCAAATTTAAAAGAGATTTAAAAATTTTAATGAAATACTTTGTATGTACATATGTATGTATGTATCTTTATGTACGTATATATCTTTATCGTGTAAATTAGGTAAGTGAAATAAAAGTGTTTGGCTCTACTTGTTGTTGTTTTTATTTCTTGCTTTCTATTTGTTTTTTTGCTTGTTTACTTTCAGCTCATTAAATTATTTCTGGCTCTTTCTGAATATGTTCCTTTATTATTATTGTTGTTTGTTTTGTTCTTTTAGGTCAGAATCAGTGATGTAGCAACAACTTGTTTAACAGAAAGGGCTGTTTTAAAAAATCGCCATAAAACTACTTCAAACAAGGTAGGCGGGCGAGTATGGAATCAAAAAAAAAAAAAAAGAAATCTGTAAAGATAAATCTGAATTTTTCATGCCTGACAGCGTAAACTACTTTATTTTAACACTCTTTACAAGAGACTAAAACTTTTAAAAATGTGGACCAATTGGGTTTATTTACTACAGAACTGTTAAATAAATTTAAATAGTTTGCAGTACTAACATAGTATTTGTGATCCATTAGCATCTTCGTCTGGTAGTTTCAATTAAAACCTATAATATTTTTGATTATTGATCTCCGGAAATTGGTATACCTAGCTTATTATTCAAAAAAAAAAAACTTCCCAAAGTTGTCCTAAAATGTTAATTTTAACACATATCGCACTTGTTCCTCAAAAGCGTAACAGCTCAAAATTTTAGAATTTTCACTTTTTACAAAAACCCACTGTAAAAATTTCCCCTTGATTTGTCTTCTCTTCCGTGAAAAAAAAACCGTTATGATCCTCTTTGTGTTTTTAGAATAACTACTTTAGTCTCAATTAACGGATACAGTTTTTGGCCTCTAATGAAAATTCATGAAATTTGAGTTGTTACGCTTTTGAGGAAAAAGTGCGATATGTATGTGATTATTCATGGACACCAGAAATAGTTGAGTCTCAGTGCGTCCATAGACTAATTGAAAGTGCACCAGCCTCTCATTCCAGGCGACGCAAGTTCAGTTTGTAGAATACACCCTGAAGACTCCAAGGTCAGGATCTTCACAGATAGTGTTGTATTAAAAAAAAGATCAAAACAAAGACGAGATCAAAAAAGAATTGAATTTTTAATTGGTACAATAAAATCACAGTAACAGGTATTCCATCACGCATCATGTAAATCTAACTACTTTTAAAGACCAAAATTTTTTACGTTTTTTATGTTTTTGTGTGGATCGGACTCCATTTTTCTTAGCATTTTTCAGTTTACGGCTTGCGCGCAGCCTTTAATAATGGTTTAGACAACAGATGTTATTTATACAGACTTCAGTACAGCTTTCTCCTTACGAAGCTAAGCACGATGGGCTTTAATCAAAACACGCAGGACGCAAATAGTTGATTTCAATAATACTATCTTTAAGAAAATTGTTGTAAGCTCTAGAGTTCCTCAAGGAAGCCAACTTGGCCTTATGTTATTTTTCCTTTTCATAAACAGGATTTGAGTGGGTTCTACAGTTGGTGCAAAATAATTTAATGAACTTGAGATTAAAGATGTGTAAACATATGCTTTTTTACAGAATTTAATTGCTACATTACAAAATTCCCTTGTTATTTATTTACTACAATCAGCAATTCTCGATCGTAAGATTTCCGGAAGCATTATTAATTTGATGGTAAATAAAGGTCGAGGCGTTCTCGCAATTATTAAACGATGGTCAAGAGAGTTCACTGACTCAAATATCACAAAACAGTTATATACTTCTCTCGTAAGATGTATTTTAGAGTAAGGATCTGTTGTATGGAACCCAAACATTAACGTTCACATAGACCGCATAGAATCGGTCCAAAAACAATATTTCTTGTTCTGCTTGAGAATTTTATTCCGTGTTCATGATTTTAATCTTCCGTCATATACGAAGTTTGATAAAAAAATAACCGTTATTTTCAATTTTCGTGAGGTACGTATGCTCGATTTTCGCATTTTTTTTATGTTGGTACACATTTCTGTTATTTATGTTGACAATATCAGCCATTTTGGATTGTCAGTTTGTTTTTGACAGATAAAAAGGTTAGTCGTGTTTTGGTGTGCTCTTCGATGTTTTACTATTTAAAAAAATGGATCAAAGAAACCGTATTAAGTTTTGTGTAAAAAATGAAATTTATACCCGCTACTGGATACCGTTATATCTTCAAGTTTTTCATACAAACAAAAAGGACCAATGGGCTCGTGTAATAATACACACTGTGCGCATAGGTCAGAACTTGTCCTGGCACACTACCCTGCAGCTAAATTAAATAATTTAGTAACAAAAATTAAAACTATTACGTAAGTAGTCTATAAATTTGGGGAAAAAAGATAAAATCATTAAAAAGTAAGTGTGTTTGACCAAACTAGAAGAAAATCCTTCAAAACAAAAAAAAAAAAACTTTTCACGGAGCTTGAGAACTTTTAAATGCTGGCAAAGCATAAAATCAAATTTCTGTATGTACCAGTCGTTTTTGTGTAGTTACACAATATATTTGGCGTGGTTTGGTTTAAAAAACCGTTAAAAAAGTACTTTTTAAGGTTGTTTAGTTCATGAACGTCATAGTTCTGTACATAACGGACCTAAGGGAGCTGATCACTACACTGAGCTCATACGAGATGTTAGTTCAGCTCCTAAGTTCAATTCAGCTCCTTAGTTCAGTTCATTCGTTCACTTCAGCTCACAAGTTCGCTTTAACTCTTTAGTTCACTTTAGCTCATTAGTTCACATTCCTTTGTAGTGCTTATATGTATATACGGAGTTTGACAGTAAGAGTAGCCGCAGAATTATTTTGTTGTAGAATCGCGATTACTTCTTAGATACGCCAGTTTCTAGTTTATATTATTTTATGACTTAATATAAAATTTTTATTGTATGTACCACCTTTTGAATAATAATGCTTAGAAATGATGGTAGTAAAAATATAATCTTATTGTTTTCGCTACAATGTCCATCCGTCTGTCAGCGCCTTCTATCTCTGAAACAGAATTTGTTGCTACGGTGGCTATAATAAAAAATATTATAAATTCAAAAGTGTTGCGATGGTGACGTGATTTCAACATATACATATGTCGTTATATTTTTTAACCATAGTAGGTAGACTCTTCAATTTTACACAAGTACAAAATAAAACCACGAATTAAAGGGACTTCCCCCAGTGACGTGATTTACATGTTTATGCCTTTATTTTCGAACCATAAGAGATAGACTCTTAAAATTTTTACAGAAGGTGTTTTACTATACCAATATAACTGCTGAGCAAATCAACTAAACCAACCTAATTCAGTAATGTGAACTGAATTAAAAAGACCCCTCGTTTTATTAAACTAACAAGCAAAACTTTAAATTTTTCGTTTATTTGAACAAAATAAACGCTACAGTGATTGCACTGATGAGCATTAGTAGTTTTTACTAATGTGTAACTAAATAAGTACATTAGTAGTGGTGTGTTTTTTTATTTTCGTTTCCTCGGCGTTTACCGTAGTCATCAGTCAGTTGTTCGTCACATGTTCGACTCGTAAGAATTAAAAAGCCGCTAAAACAACTGTCGTGGGTTTTTCGATTTATTTTTGCACAACGAAAAGTTTGTTATTAATAAAATTTATTTGTTTCAAATTGTGAAGAAAAGTTATTGTTTGGTGTAAAGCAGATAAACAAATTAACGAGTTGTATTGTTTATAACGGTTCTTAAAGGTAAATGAAGAACTCTTATTTTAAGAGCTAAAAAGAGTATTAAAGCTGCATAACTACCGCTACAAGGACAGTGAATTTTAAAGTGTATTAGAGAATTTTGCAAAATTTATAAAAGTAAATTTTTCCAAAGTAAAAGAAAACTAAAGTGTTTTTTCTTGTTGCTACTAACATCTACATAATTAAAATATTAATAAAAAAATTAAAACGTGTTTGAAGAGAGATAAGACAGTTGTGAAGACAAAAACAATTTATTCAGACAATTTAAAGAAAACAACAACAAGTCATCTTTAGACATTTAAATTGTGTGTTTGTTTGTTTGGTTGCTTGTGTTTAAATAAGTAGGAAGAGGTGGAAAACTGAAAGCCAACGTGCATAAAACAAATTAGCAAGATTTTATAAAAATTAAGAGCAAGATTTAATAAAAAAGTATGCCTAGAAATTATTTAGCAAAATTTAATTTGACAAGTTATTAAATAAATTATACAATATTTTTTTTCTTAAAACTTTTACAGTCATTAAAACTTTAGAAATAACATTCTCTTCACCACTTAATTTTGCTCCTAGAAATCTTATATCTTATATGTACCTATTAGAGGTAAGTTTATTTTTATAGTAAATAATATTTTATAATTTAGATTGATTAAAAGAAAAATAATAAAATAACAATTGATTTTTAATGCCTCTAAACATTTGGTTTTTAATACCAAAAAAGAAGGTTTTCTAATGCCAAAGCAAAAAAATAAAGACCGAATTACTTCAATAGTTTTTCATTCGTCATTGCCAAAAAAAAAAATAAATGTAGGTATTTTTTCTGCCTTCTGTTTCTGTCTCCTGCTTTTACTTCTTTTTATTTATTTTCTTTTATTAAGAACTCTACACAAAAAGAAAAGATATACTTTATAATACTCAAACAACTTAGTACCAGAGTTGGGAAAGTTGGTGCATTTGAATTATTTTTGTTAGTACAATGAGAATTTAAAAAGCACCAATGGCTAATTTGGTAAATTTTAAAATATTATTCTTTTATGTTATAAGCCAAGATGCGAACGACCTAAAGCTCTTCCCAGTGCTGAGAAAATATCATTTCTTCGAGAAATTTCGGTAACAGAATTGACAAAAATTCTGGCTTAAGTCTAGTTCAGTGAAGCTTGACCAATTAAAAAAACAATTACACAGGGTGATAGAGAATTAAAAAATAATAAGAAAATGTAAAATACAAAAATTGGCGGTCGCTCTTATTTTCCGAGTTATGGGGCTCTGAACTTTTCATATAAAGCTGTGATTGTACACTAAATTTTTAAACAAATTAGGTCAATATGGGTATCATTTTAAAGTTTTTGGAAATATCTATTACGTGGCGCTTAAATTTTCAGCTTGATCAAACAACATTTTGTTAAAATCCATCAAATAGTTTTTAAGTGATGCGTACGCAAAAGAAAAGCAGACAGACGGAAATGAGTTACTATTTTATTATACATATGTACTCGTATAGATAGTACTTAACCTTGAACGTTTAATGTTATATTTGATTGTAAAGCGGTCTAGGCACGATCAAAATGCTGGATGTCAAATCGTGTATGTGTGCTTGATGCTTTGATGACTCGTCAAGAGTTCATTTTTAATTTGATTTTATGCTGTAAACATCGTGCTGCAAGTAACTTCTGTCTTAAATTCATGAGCAGCATATTTCCACTTTAATCTTCGTGATATCCATCCTGTTGTTGTTTTTATAGCATTACAATAAAATAAAACATTGCTCATCATTTAAATTAGGGTCACTTAAATAAATTACACGATTTACATATATCTTTTTCCTCCGACATTTTTGAAATCTTATTTAAAACGAAAAATTTGTTCGTGCTTGAAGAACAAACACTTTACACACATCAAAATGTGACATGCAGCATGCTAGAAATCAAAAATGTATGATTTTTCATCCAGCATCGTCTGGATGAAGAAACTACTACTCCGGATTGGAATAGTGGGCTGTTACCTCCTATACAAACCATTATAATCTTCTGCCTGGACATCAAGCAAACACCAGGACAGGCATTTATACGTATGATAAAAAGTATTCGTTTGTGTCGTCAAGGTATGTCGACACTTAATTATTGTTGAAAATTACTCCAGGAACCATCCAAACTAGAGCTGTATAGGGTAGCCTAAAAACTTGCAGAAGTGCGAAAAACTAGGAGTCAATTCGCAAAAGAACGTATAAACTGGCCTACCAAAAAATGAAAACAGTCTTTTATTCGATAATTCCAAATTTATTTTGAAAAGACTCTGATATAATTAAGGTAGTTCGGAGACCAAATGGGCAACGTCTTAGTCCTCGTTATACTGCACGAACTGTGAAATACGGAGGTGATAACGTTGTGATCTGGGAATGTTTTTCTGATTACAACATCGGTCCAATTGACTAATTAATTGAAAGAATGGATCGCTTTATGTACAGAGACATCCCTCAAAAAATAATGCTTCTACATGCAGAAGAGAAGCTGGTAATTAATGGGAGATGCCAACATGATGTGTGAAAGAGTAGTTTGAGAACATAAAAATAAACGTAATAAATTGGCCAGCACAATCGCCTTATCTCAATTCCTTAGAAAACCTATTGGTAATTGCAGAGCGAAAAATATTGCGCAATGATTGCACAAATCTAGACCCTAACTCGAGCCAGAAAAGGGAAGAATATTCCAGAAGCGTTATTACCGCAAGAAGAATCACTCATAGAATACCACATTTTCAATAAAACGCAGTACTTTTGTACAGTAATGCAATCACCAGACATACCGGTTGCTAAATGAGACTCTTACCGCCGAACAGTAGGAAAGGTTTTATAAGCGCTACTTTTATCAACACTGAAAGAGAATTCTCTTCTCGCCATACACAATCTATAGGACAACAAAACCTCTGAATATGATACCTATAAAGATCGCTAATGCCCCGGATAAATTTTTTGCTTTAAATTTATCCAAAACATTTGGTACAGGAACGCCATTTCTACGTTTTTGTAATTCGGAAAATAAGAAAATTAAACTGTTAACGACAGAGAAAAGCAATTTCTTAAATGGACAACCCCGCATCTTATTGTTAGACCACCTTCACATACGCTCAGTCAGATCAAAATATTGTGATCTACCATTAAAAATCTATCGTAATCGCCTAACGTAAAAACCTCGCAGCTATAAGCAAAGTAAGGGGTTTTTCAACAATGGACGCTACAAAAGTAGAGCGACAGGGACAGCAGACGATGCCATTTTTTGACATTTCTCTTCAGTAAGATTTGCCATTTCATGATGGAAAGATATACGAGCCAACAACGAGTCGAAGATTTACTACCGAAATTCGGAGTCAGTGGCCTCAACGTTAAGAGCGCTACATCCCATTTATGGTCGTCATAATCGTCCTAGCAGATCAACAATTGAGCGTCTAGTGGAAAAATTTGAATCCACAGGCACAGTACAAAATGTTCCCGTGTCAGTGAGACAAAGAAGTGCCCGTAGTGTCGAGAATATTGCTGCCGTTGAGGCTTCAGTTGAAGAAAGCCCAAATGTGTCTCTCACACGTCGTTCTCAAGCGTTAGGCATCCCTGTGACGTCGTTGTGGCGAATTTTGCGAAAAGATCTTGGCCTACATCTTTACAAGATCAAATTGACGCAAGAACTGAAGACGCTTGACCACCAGAAGCGTCGAAAGTATGTTCGTGAATTGGGCGCTTTGTAGCGCTCTTATTGAAAAACCCTTTATATGTATACATATATTGAAAAATAAAAACCAAACCTGCAAAAAAATTTTGCTGACAAAACGACGAAGCTCTTGTTGCTTCGCTCTCATTAAAGTAAGAGATATCATTTCCGAAGCAAAATCCTCTAAGGCTCTTGGATGACTATGTTTATTTTAAATAAATTTAGTAAAGTATCGCTAGAACATGTGACATGCCTTCTAGAATTCTCAGTGCGACATGAGCTGGTAACACAAAAACTTTGTAAGGTTACCCGTATAATTCAATTCTAAAACCGGACATACCTGCTACTTATTATTAACCGTAGCAAAGGTTTAAGATGTGCTAATTTTACCAACACTGAAAGATATTTTCCTGCTAAAGACCGTTTCACACTAATAGAGCTGGCGAACAATCGATAGTTACCACATTCGATATTTTCAATGGCTATATGAGTATATATATGAGTACTCATTGTTAGTTAAAATACTTTGAAGATGCAATAAATAAATGATAAAAAAACTGGTTTTCTATTTTTTATGGCAATTTGCAAAAAAAAAAACGGTAGTCCAAACAAGTGCGAACTCTGCTACCTATAACGTAACAACGGCTTTAAACATGACACCTGTGTAAATCGCTAATGCTTTCTACTTGTAACGGGCCCATTATTATTGCTGCCTTCAATTTTTCTGATACATCTGATATGGTGGATCTCTGCTGATAAATGGGTCATAAACTCTACCCTTTTCCACTCTTTAAAAAGCTCGGACGTCATTTACCAGACAAACGTTTGTTTAGTTGAGCGACCAAAATTCAAACTACCGCAAGATAAAATTGATCGTAGCACATCGAGGGTTATAACCACCAATACTCTACTATCACCATCTAAAGTTTATCTCTTTTTATGTTTCAAGGTTACAAGGTTACACAATCCGAAAATACAATTTAAATATTTTGCGCATGTCGGCCTAATAACGTCACGAAACTTCCTATTGGCTAATAATTCTGAATGAGAGTATAACTATAAATTATGAGAGTTTTTAATATAAATGATGAGAGTTTGTTCGCAGGGTTGCCTATGTTTGCCTATTATATTTGAAGCAATTTCTTGATTACAGACTTGGCAACCTTACATTGGCAGAACAACGCCATCTAACGAGAAAATATGAGCACGGCGTAATCTTGTCTTCTATCATTCGTGTTACCACCTATGTATATTTGTTTTTGCTTCTGTCAAATCATAGTATTGAAAGCAACTTTATCCCCCGTCTCCATTACACATTAACATGTGTTAACAAAAGTCAAACTTCATATGAAAAAAAAACATTATTTTTAATACTGTTTTTTTTTATATGAAGTTTGAATTTGTTAAAACATGCTGATAGCAAATGAAGACGGGGGTTTATGTTTTTTAGTTTTATCCCGACGAAATATTTCTACCACTACCTAAACAGGAAAGCATTAAGTAGCGGTAGACTTTGTTCTAACCAACAAACGATGAATCATGTTGGAATATGTTGAGTTTAATAATAATTCTTGTATTAATTTATCTTAATTTGGTTGGTTAAAGGATGGATGTTTTGAAGTAAACACTAGATACGAAGAATACTAAACAAGGATGTATTGATTCAGAAAATGAATTACAATCTGTTATAGTCTGAAATAAAATTTTTCCCGTTTTCTTTAACAATTTATCACCTAATTTGTAAGAAATATTCTTTCTAGTCAAACTGCAGTAGTTCGTATAGAATATTCGAACTTAAGCCTATTACAAATAATTCACGTGTATTTTAATTAACTGTTTGCCAAATAAATTTAAAGTTAAATAAAAACTAGATGCTAATTGCAGTTAGTTTTTTTTATATGTAGATACACTTGGCGCTATTTATCTTCGCTCTAAGCTCGTTACAAGTAATTAATGCAGAAAAGGTAGAAAATTCTATAGAAAATAATAAGATACATAAGTATTTGGTCGTTACAGTTGCTCGAAAAGTAGCACGCAACGCAATGTGTATAGACATTTTTTCATGGATGCATATTTAACTGTTTATAACGGTACATTTTTTAACATCATCTACTTAGGAAGCTTCAATAGTGTACGCCCGTAAGATAAATCTTTCATTAGTTGATCAGTGGGAGCTTATACATCTTACAGCCAAACCTAAACAAGTGCGTCGAGCGCAAACTAACTGTCGAAAATTCTCATTTACATACAAAATGTATAAAGCAAACCTAAATAGCGGAGTCAACGATAATCCAATTTTGACAGAGCGTTAGACAGTGAGGCTGTATGCAAACAAACTATTATTGATTTTTTTGTGTGAGAGTGATGACAATTCATAGATTCAACCAAGGCGAATTCATACTAGGTGGAGGTGATAGCCCAGATGATTACTTGTTGCTCTAGTTTTTTGCTAATGTCTTGTCAAAAATACATTGTTTCATATCTGCTAGTCTAATATCAAAGTAGATGTTTTGTTGTAGTTGTTGTCCTACTGCTCACACCTGGTATGAATTCGCATTGGACTCAACAATGGATAGATTTGTTTACTTTGATATTCTGATATTAAATAATAGGAAATATAAAGCAAAGTGCTAAAAATTTTGGTCGGTCTTAGGTGTGAAAAAGGCATTCAAACAATTGTTGGATAACAAAATGACATAAACACGTACATGCACAATTATGCCGGCGTCATGTTTATGGTTTGATCAAATTGATGGCTAGTGGATACTACGGCTTCTTATGCCATTTTCTGTTTGAACATAATTATGTTTATGTTTTCCAACAATGTTGTTTGAATCCTTATTGCACAGCAGATAGAAGTAGTACGGTTGACCAGCAGATGGCGCTGTTTTACTTAAAACTGTTACTAAATATTTGAATCATATTTAACCTTTTAAAAATTAGGAAATTCAAAATTAATGTAAAACATCTGTAAAAATCGCCCATCTATTTAGATTTAGATATAAATTCTATTGCTATTAATTCACAGTTTTTCAGCGTCACTTAAAAATCTAGTTCAACATGTTTCAAAAAACCAGACAGAATTTAATAATAGATTGTGTATTTTTATTTTGTTTGCCTCAACGACAAATCAATGCTTATTAAAAGGTGACATGCATAAATACATATCTTTCGTTAATTATTTCACATTTTAAAGAATGCCAAACAAATAAAAAACAGTTGTTTTTAACATTGTTTTATTAAACAAAATTAAGTAGAAAAAAAAATAAAACACGATTTTAAAAGATCTTATAAATTGATTAAAAAAGCCATAAAATACTTAATCACCACCGCATCACGTTCTTTATTCACAGCCTGAGCATTGATTTTTTTAAATAAATATTAAAGTAAACAAGATAAGCCTTAAAGGCCGGGGCACATAGTATTCGTCATACCAAGGTATATTTATCTTACTAGGTAGTGTCGTCCGCCCAGCTGATTTAGTAGTTCGACATGTCAAAAGTTGTATGTGTTCAGAAATTTTATAGTGTATAAGTGAGAGGGCAATAAAACACATACACGCCTTCTCAATTTTCTTCTACGTTTTTTGACATTTCGAACTAGAAAGCAACAACAAAATGCCATGTTATTTTTGTCTTATTGTATTTGTTGTATTGCCACTACCTAGTAAAATAAATATACCTTGCGTCATACGTTATACATCGACTTTTTCAACGTACCAGAAAGTTGAAATACAGCTTTTCTAATGAGTGTTGTCACAATCAGTAGGTCTCCTTCTTCGTAAAGTACGAAAGTTGGGCAACTTTTAACTTTTGACCTACGTTAAAAGCTATAAAAAGAGAGAAACAAAGCTCTCTCTCAAAGTTAAATTTTTGTGTTGAAAAATACCACCATATAATTTAATTTAATAGAGTAAAATGGAGAAAAAGGTTTTAAAGTGTTTTCTTGTTTGATTTAATATGCGTCAACAAAGTACTCATTGTGTCATTCCGATGTTACTTTGATTTCAGTTGAGAACGTTAAAGTATAACGTATGACGGATTCTATGTGCCCCGGCCTAAAGGCCCAACTATAATATGCATAAGCTGGCTTAAGATAATGTCAAAAATGAACGAAAAGTCTGTCAAATGCTTAAGCAACATATTGAAGACTTTTAGGTGGCTACAATGTACTTAGATGAATCTAAAAACTACCATGACACAGCTGCACATTTGTTTTATTCGTACTTTTGAAAAATAATAATTTTTTTCTGAATAAATTAAATTTGTTAACAAAAAGGCGTTAAATAAACATATTTTATTTATGTACCTAATACCATTCATATACAAATTAATAATTATTTTTAATAGTTTTAAGAAAATTTCGAAAGAAAAATTTAACATTTTTGTCTGTTTGTGTAATTTTGGCCAAAAATACTAAAAAATACAGCGGTGTGCATCACTCAACTCATAAGCAATAAAATGCTCTTTCTTTTTAATTTCGATTATTATACAACGCCTCCCTTTTTTCTTATAGAAACTTATTTTTTTAAACATTTTGTATTAAATTTATATAATTATAATTTGTTCACTTTCATTCTCCATTGCATTTTTTACGAATATACATTCATATGTAAAACACAAAGCACAAACAGCTGTTTCCGTACGGAATGTGCGATCGGTTTCGGACTTTGCTTAAGCAAATGACATTTGACGAAACTCAACGAAAAGTGTTGTTAAGTACATTATAGTTTGCCATAGTCGAGAAGATATCAAACTTTTTTTTTCAGTTTTAGCAAACTTTTTCACAGTTGCTTAAAAAGTATTATTTGATGTAAATGCTATTTGATGTAGATGCTATATTCAAAAGGCTCGCAAGTCGTCATTTTTTGTTGAATTAAAAAATAGAAACTGAACTCAAAAGCGTTACCCCTATAGAACCTAATTTTGCGACTGTCACTTAAATCAGATTAGAATTACGGAAGTTATATAAGACAAATTATATCGTTATATGATATATATATATATATATATATATATATATATATATACTCTCTTGTATGCTTTGTTACACTAAGGTGGCTTTGACGCCACCTTTCATGTCAGTGTACCTGGTTTGCTTTTCCGCCATTTTTTGATTATCATAAAACGTCTACTTTTAATCATTTACAACAATACAGAATTTTACACGTCTGACGACCCAATGAATATGCAGGCATTTCTTGCATTTGACACATTTCTTGATATAGCGATATATCAAAAACTTTAATCCGGCAAGCATGTGACAAGATATAACACACCCAGAGGTGTAAAAAAGTATAAATATTTTTATGATGTATTAAGTCCACAACATCTGCGGGGTTATTAGATGGACTGAAGGCATCAGGATAATGGTTTGAACTTAGTGTTGCGCCTGAGGAGGTGCCCCTTACTACCCAGCCTTGCGTTCCTGATAAAAGGCAACTTCTTAGAGGGTGAAATGTAAGATTTCCTGGGTGGAACTTTATTATTTTTTTCCTTTTCTAATCAAAATATAATGGATGAGGTTATGTAAAATTTGGGTATGGCCCAATTCAGGTTTTTACTTTTTTACCACATGCTCTCCGGGTTGATTCTACATCTTGATACAAGTATCTTTTTAAATCATGTTGCAATTTGACGCATTGACAAAATTTTGGCCTCAGCGGTTTAAAATAAGTTACAGTACTCTTGAACAACGTTGGGAAATATTGCAAACTAGAGGAGCTGCTATGTTCTCAAACAAAATTGCTGTACCTGAGGAACGGAAAAACCACATTGCCAACAAGTCAATTCATCCACAGAGCGTGACAGTTTGGTGTTTAATGTGTAGAGATTTGACATCATTTGCCCTTTTTTAAATGTTGCTAAAATAGTCTTTTCATTAAACTCGATCTTTAGCTATCTATCCATAACTATGGTTTTTCATGGCCTGAAATGGAAGGTATAAACTTGGATAGCTTTTAGTTCTAGCTGGATGGAGCACCAACTCACGCAGTTCATCAATTAATCAATCGTTTGCGCACTTAATTCGTTAATCGTGTTATCTGCCGCCTTGGCGTTGTTAATTAGCCATCTGGGAGATCTTTTTGATCTCTTTAGACTTGTTAAAGTTCGAATAATCCAGAACCAATGCATATATACTCAAAAGGTTAATAACGTCCGAGCGATTCGTGAGGTAGAATCAAAAACAGTCACCAAAGTCTTGGAAAATTGGACTGATAGGATAAGCTACTGCGCAACTAGCTGCGGTAGTTACAAGAATGAAATTGAAAAATGGTAATATTAGTTAATATTAAAAAAGCCAAAATATACCAAAAGAATTTAACGTATTTGGACAACTCGTTACATGGAAATCGCCTCATTTAGAACGCCCTAATCACTCACGACAAGTAATCTAGTGTATGTATGTACCCAATATCATGGTATGTACCCAATAATGCGTCATATATTTTTATGTCATATTTGCTATTTCTTTTTTTCTATATCAAAATAAAATAATTTTATGTAACTGCTTCGCTACTTAATTCGTCATTAAATAAAACAAAAATTCAGATATACTATATTTGAATAGCTGTGCCCGCCACTTTGTCAGTGTCTTTACAATGTCTTATTCGATTTTGCTTTGAAAGTAATTTACCCCGAATTTTAAGACTCATACTTTTGTAGTGCTTCAGTTATGGGTTCTGTATTTTATTTATATAGAGGTACCCATTCCTGGATAAAATTCTTAAAATATTGTAGTTCTGTAAAAGGCGTTTAAAATATACCGCTGCCAAAAATGAAATGTGCTGTTAAGTTTGCAGTACCTTTAAATCGCTATTGCTTTAAATTGAGGTATCCATCTGTTTTGCGAAAGTACATCTTTGTTTTTTACATCTTTGTTTTTTTAGATTTGCGAGATTTAAATATTACTTTAAATAGAGGAAACCCCTACCCTCGCTCCTATCCCGACATTATCTCGATAGACTTTAGCTTTGGATGTAACCAACAACCGCAAATTTTAAGGCTTATGGAATAGTTTAGGTATTTTTTTTAAATGAGATATTGTATCGTTTAAAGGTTTCTTCCTACCATTTTTTTAATGTGGCAATTTTTGCGTTTTGGCGCTGAAAAAAATAAAAGGTGCTGCCAAGTTTTCAGTACCAGTATTGAATCGGTAAAAGTCCATAATTTCACTACTTTTTCTTTATTTTCTCTTGGAAATGAGATATTTTCACGGGAAAAAAGTATTATATATTTGAACCGGGATACTATCTTCACAAAATTCTAATAAAACTCATCCAGTTTGGTGTTTTATATTCCATTTCTATTGCTTTCTGCAGCAGCAACAAAATTTTCAATAATATTTCATGTACAGAAATAGTCCTGTTACAGTTTTAGTACATGTGTAGATATAGGTTAAAAGACAAGTGTATAAAATGTTAAATTCGAGTAAAACATATGCAATTTACATAATAGTTAACGAGGCCTTGTTGTTCACTTAATAGTTACAGTAGAATTTTCGGGTTTCAAGCCTAGTCTTTTCCCAATCAAAAGGGATATTTTTTTACCTGCTATTTCCTGAATGTATAACTTGGACGATAGATTTCGGCATTACATATATAATAGTACATCATGTGGATTATCAGACACCCAGTAAATTTATCTAGCGGTTGCTTGAGGAATAGTCTTCCAGCAGCGACGTGGTCTTTCAAACTGATCAGGACTATTGTAAAAAACCTGCGAATAGTTAATAGCAGAAGTTTTTTTATTTGTTTTCTAGCATGGCTAATTCAATGAAAATTTTTATAATTAGTATGATTTAGCCAAACTCGTGAACTATGTTTTTTCTTATGGCGGGACTATACACGAAAAATAAAAAAAATTAATATTAATATTTCCTTCACCTGATTTATTAAGAACTAGTTTTAACGCTACAATCACAAACATAAATATGAGCGCATCATTTTTTCATGAACATTATTGTTAACTTAAATGCAAAATATCGATAAAAAAAATTATTTGGCTGATTTTAATTGAATTTCGCAAGAAATGACAATTTTACAAGGTACATAGATAAGATTTAAGGAAGATTTATCTAGAAAACAATTGCCATTTTTTTAATTTGTTTTGACTTAACGTATTCTCATTAATATATATTCAATACGTTCACTCGTGCGGAATAATTCTCATATTAAAAACAAAACCCGCTGGTAAAACTAAAAAGGCCTTCTCCCCATAGGCCTTCTAAGGGGTGATTCTTTTTAAAAGCTTTCGGATTTGATAAAAAAAAAACAAAATTTAGAGAAATTTGTGAAATCTTTATTTGAGTCTATAGAACGATTTATGTAATTCATTGTTTAAAGATGATTTTATGTAAATGTTGACTGCGGATCCAATTTTTACATACTCTCTCCAACTTATCGGCCGGTATCTCACGAATAAGTTTTTCAATATAACCGTTGCGGAGTTCCCCTTATAAACGTGAGCCTTACCATAGCCTCAGAAAAAATAGTCTAAAGGTGTTAAATCACACGATTAAGTAGCCAATTGACCGGCCGCAAACGTGAAATAAACTCTTCCGAACTCGCTCTCAATTGGGTCATTGTTTTGTGTGCTGTGTGGCACCGTCTTGGCGAAACCACATGTCCGCCAAGTCAAGCTCTTCCATTTTAGGCCAGCAGTCCATAGTTCACACCAAAAAGTGCATTTTTTGGATGTAATGGCAGATCTTGCAATGCTTCTGGCTGCTCTTGACACTAAATACGGCAATTTTGCTTGTTTACGTATCCATTCAATCAGAAATGAGCTTCGTAGCTAAACACAATTTTTACACTTTCTGTACTTTCACTACCGAGCATGAATTTTGATAATAAAATTTTATAATCGGCAAGCCATGTTCGATTGATTGCAGGTTTATTATGGTTAAATTATAGACCAAACTAAACAAGTTTAACAATTACACGAAAACAGTCGCTAAAAAATCACTCTCCAAAAATTATTACGGGGTAGGCTAGATTTTATGGCTATTTCGCTAAGTGCTTAATTTATGTAGCTTATCAGGAAACCTTTACTCAAATTTCAGGTAAACTAAAGATACATTTAATGCTAAAAATTAGTTTGACTAAATGAGAGTTAAATCAAAGAAATTAATAGTGATGTTCTATTTTATTTTGTATGAAAAAAAAACACAGTTTACAATTGGCTTAATTTATTTGAATGCAGTCATTTAAATGCGTCAATAGACTGATTGATTGTGCGTTAGTCTACCAGTCTGGGGGCGAGGGTGCTATTCACAAAAAATGAAGAAAAATTTTAATATTTCAATTAAATATATGTACACTTAAAATGCTTAATAAAATTAGAAAAACATTAAATAATCTTGACAAAATTTGGTTGCTACGAAAAGCCTTCTAAAAAGCATTAATTTGAAGGCCTTCTAGCAGAAAAGTTTTGGAAGACCTTCTGGAACGCTTTGCCGGTAAAAGGGAGAATGGAAGACCTGCCCACTCACCAATGACAACCTATGTAAAAAAGACATGAAAGGCCTTGTGGCTCCAAAATAAGGAGTTAAGAGGCCCTTCCGAAGGCCTTCATAGTCCTTCTTTTACCACTGAATAGTAGCGATAGCACACAATAAATTCTAACACAAATTCCAATCCAAACAT
Organism: Phasia obesa; assembly: GCA_949628195.1. Lineage (NCBI taxonomy): Eukaryota > Metazoa > Arthropoda > Insecta > Diptera > Tachinidae > Phasia > Phasia obesa. Next base: position 92,685,311 of record OX451219.1, on the reverse strand, counting down.
GAAACACCAAAAAGATGATTATTTTTATTTTTTTAATCAAATTGGAAAGTAGAGTACACATTTTGCAAAATTTGTGTGTATAAAAATTAAATTATTACTTAAAAAATGATTTAATTAATAATTTAAAAATTTTGAATATACGAAGTACATTTTTTTTGAAATTTCTTTTTTATTCAACACACATACATATGTACATATTCTCCTTTGTACTTCGGATATGCCAACTAGTAACCGAGTAGAACCATTCGACTTGGATGTTTAAGCATTCGCGAACACCATTTAGTTTGAGGGCTACGTGATAATTCCGTAACTTTTTGGATGAAACATATTTTTTCGGAAAATAGTGTTATTTCTCAACATAGTCTTTTTTTAATATCTCTATAACTTTTTTATATAAAGATTTATATAAAGATTTCTCGATGACCTCTCGTTTAACCCAAATTGCTTACCATCCAGCCATTATTAAAACCTTTTTTATTTGAACTGGAAATAGTTGAAGAGGCTGTATCTGGAGAGTATGCTGGATGGGGTGGCAGTACGTTCCCCAATTTATTTATTTTTTTTTTTGTATTGATTTGCGGCACCCATTGTCCGGACAGCATTTTAATATTTGTTTAAAGACAACACTATCTGCGAAACCACAGAAAGTCTTAGGCAGAAATCGAACCCGCAACCTCGAGACTGATAGACGCTATCGCACTACCAATTAATCTATACAGACACTCGATAGATATCAGTTACTTTTATTTTTGGGTCGTCCGAAAATCGCGTGACGAATTTTTTTTGGGCGACCTGATCGTTTTACTGGTACGTCTACAACAACTCTCAGTAAATCACTTTTTAACCATTGAAATTAATGGTTTGCAGTCCACATAGTTTTAATCATACAGATTCAAATTGCAAAAATTTGTCTTTTGCATCCCAAATCGATGGATATCTTCTGTTGCACCAGCAACAAAATTTTTAAAAAGCAGGGAAGGTATATACTTTTGTAAAAAAAACCCAATTTTTAGGAACATTTTTTCCCCGTTCCGGGAATTTGTACGTTAAAATAAAAAAAAAAAAAATTCTGTCACCATTTTTTCAATATTTTGTAAGAATAACCCTATCCGTTTAGTTGTTGTGGCAATCAAAAAAACACCTTAACGTGATTTATTCAGTTTTTGGGGTAAATATCATTTAAAAGGTGGAACGCAAAAAAATGCATTATAATATTTTTAATCTAGAGGTCAAGAGCTTTCCTCTAATTCCACTTTTATGTATATCAAGCATATATTTAAGGTACAGGAACTTCCTAAACCTCGCCTCGTCATGATTTTTTTCTCATTGTATGCATATGTTATATATACTCACGAGTATAGTAAATCAGAAAAAGAGTGCCGCTGGCGCATAGTGAGGCAGAATCAAAATATTTCGGAAATAACAATTAAAATAATTTGTAAAGGGCTAGGCCGATTGACGTGGGTATATGCGCTTAAGTTTTGTATTTGGGCACCAGGGGTGACACTATGTATTCTCAAAGTTGGATACTTCGCACCTTATACATGGTCTTAATGGTCTAGTTAGTACCTACAAAGTGATATATTAATCTATAAATTATGTTTTAAAATCAATTTAAAATTAAAATTTTTGATTTTTCGATACCCTGATCCAGTTTTTTTCAAAATAAGGAGTACAATTTTCAGCAAATATTTTTAAAATTTTTTTTCTAAAATATTGTGTAAAAATTTTAAGGTTATATCTTTTCTGAGTTAAAAGCTAAACGATTTTAAATTCAAAAATTCTACTGTTAACATAGCAGTTTCATAACATAACATAAATCAGCAACGTAAACTGATACAGTGTGATAAATATGAGAATACTCATACTTAAAAGCACATAGTTTTGCACGTAAAAAAGATATTGAGCTGAATTTTTCTGGGCTGGATCCACTTTAAAATTTCATATTTTTTCGTATTTTTTTCGAAAAATTAAATTTTAAAATATATATCTCCGATATTGGGCAGAATCTGGACGTAGAAATTATACTGCTGGAATCTACTAGTCTTAGGCTAATTTTAGTATTCCGGTGACTCGATTTATGTCTTCTCTAAATACCCACTGGATCCACTGTAAAATTTCATATTTTTTTTAATAATTTTTTTAAAATATATGTATATATCTCCGATACTAAGCAGAACCTGGACGTAGATATTATACTGCTAGAATCTACTAGTCTTAGGCTAATTTCAGTATTGCGGCGACCCGATTCATGTCTTCACTAAATACCCATTGGATCTACTTTAAAATATCATATTTTTTTTTTTCGAAAAATCAAAATTTTAAAATATATATATCTCCGATATTGGGCAGAATCTGGACGTAGAAGTAATATTGCTGGAATCTACTAGTTTAACGTTTAATTTGTAAATTATTGTTACAGTTTGTGGAACGCAGTTAACAGAGATGTGGACTTGTTTAACTGACGATTTTACCTTCACACCCTTGGCTTAGTTGACCATCGTAGAGCAGGGAAACAATTTGATAATTTTTTTCTCCCCTCTTAAAATTATATATCACTTATTTAGAAAAGTGTGTATTTTGGTTAAACTTCCATTAGTCTGACATTAGGCCCAAATTTATAGGAGTACCCTTGAAACTGGGAAAAAATCATGCTGTTCCTAGATCCTCTAGCTTATATAGTATAAGAATCACAAACAAGTTAATCGAATCAGCGCTTTATAAAATCGTTTTTTTCTGCTATGGCCCCTCCTTGTGGCGTATAATAAATTCGAATGTATCTACTAGCAGAGACAAAATCCAAATTTTGTTTAAAAGCTCATTTTGCAGTCAAAAGAGCATTGTTTTGCTATAATAGCACACGAAGTTCAATGATTATTGTAGGGATGTAATGTAGCTCATTATTTGTCTTATGCGATCTGCTGTTGACTAATTGTATTTTCTATAATGTTGATACGAGTATTTTAAGGTTTTAATTTACACCCGCTCACATACGCATACAGTTGTCAAGAATTCTAAAGGCAAATAAAAGAAATGATCAAGTGGAATTTTTTTATTGTTTGTTGATTACAAAAACAAAATAAAATAAAACAAATTGAAAATTGCGCACAACTAAAATAAATAGAAGTCACAATTAACTAAAATATAAAAATAATGAAATCGTACAAAACTTAAGGAATTAAATGAAATTTTTATTCTGTTTGGAAGTAAATTAATTCCATGGGCCTTATGGTCTAAAAATCATATTTGATAAATGACTGCCAAGACTAAGTTATCGCTTTTTTACAGTCCAATGGAACGTACACCCAAACAAACTAAAATCAAGAGGCCAAGAAACTGGTCCATTTCGTGAAAGAATTTTATTACCAAAATTATGTTTCAATAATTCGATGGTTTCGTGAGATGTATGACTCGTTACACCTTCAAGTTGAAACCACAAATTATCAATGTTTGTTATTACTAATGTAACGAAGTAGACCGCTTTCTTAATGGCTCTCTTTTCGACACCATTCAGTCCTCAATAATTATAGGAAACCGATTCGTAATTTACGGCAATTTTAATTTCATTGAGTCAGGTGCTACCACCAGCCTTTATTCTTGTCTTTAGTGTTTCAGACTGCCGACGAGTAACTGTCGGCCTTCTTTCTTATTACGGTGTCTCTTGTAATAGATAGCAATTTCCCACGATCCTCCATGTCATCCACATTTAACAAGTTTCTACCCGTTTCTTCAATTCTTATGCATGGCAGTGCTGGACATTGACACACCAGCCTCTTCGTTTTCTATCTTGGCTAGATGATGCTTAAAGTTTATAACCGGCCTTCCTGTCTTTGAGGTTCTTTGAGCACCATTCGAGCCTGTCTACGTCAAGTAGCCTCCCTCCAGGTTGAATGATTTCACCCATTGTAGGGCCTTCGCTCGCATTAGGCCCCTTCCCTACGCTACTCTGGGTTCTGGTCCACATAAATTCCCAGCAGATATTCTTTTTGCTAGTTGGTCTGCTGCTACATTGCCAGCTGTACCCATGTATGTATAGACCAATGATGTTGTTAGCCCAAAATAACAACCAAACAGTATGTTTCATTGAAAGCATTGCGAACCTCCTATGGTTTTGCGTCTTCCTATAAATTACGATTTTATTAAATCGTTAATATGATTTTATTTGGATATGATTTGGATGTAAACAAACCATAATTTTAACAATACTGTTCATGATAAAATTTTACCCCTTATTTAAGTTTGCCACTGCAGGTGGTGCTAGATAAGGTTGCGCCAAGCGCGCTGATTTAGGTTTGAGTGTTACTTTCTAGAAATTCTAAAGAGAGAAACTTTGAGCCCTTTTACCTTCAAAAGCAAAAGCTCTTCAGGTAAAAACTGGAATCTTCTTCATGGTTGGCGAACATATAATTCGTTTGATCGCACCGATACTCGTTTCTGAGTTTAGGCTGCATGCTTATGTACTCGTGCTTTTAAAATGTATATAGTGATTACCAAAAAATGATAATTACGATAATTAGGGGTTTGCACTTGCAAATGTCTAAATGTAGTATAACATTCTACCACCAAAGTTTCATTTGCAAGATCAGTTCGGAATTAAATATTTATTTGCTTCACCTTAATTTCACTTAAGTAATTTTAACTGATCCACTAGTAAATTTACAAACATTAACACTTAAAAAATGTATGTAAAATTAAGTGCCACTGGATGAACGAATAAATTACACCCAATTAGACATTGTGTCATCCACACGATGGTGATAATCAACGAACACCTCACTCCATCCACTTCACTCAGTTCATTATGGGGTGAATCATGTCATAATTAACAAGCAAAACCTAGAAAAAAACACAAATAAATTAAATAATTGATCTACACAATTAAAAAAAAAAAAAAACGCCAGCAAATTTAACACGTAAATGAGCAAATGAAACAGAAATGCGAAAAAATTTTTAATATTACATCATAAAAAATATTTCATAATTGAAAATATCGTGGATTCTAGAGGTGCGGAGGAATATAAGAAAGCAGTATTCCTATTACCGCGTTTTCCACCTCCAATTTAAAACTAAAAAAAAAACTATGCCAGAATACAGTCTACAACTGGGATTAACTTTGACATAATGTGTGATAGAACGCCAGCAGAATATCGCCATTGATTTGTTGAAATTACTCTCAATCTCAAGCAGTAGGCACACGTACTCAAATAATTCTCTCACTATGTTATAACGCCACTCAAAGTAAGGCGCTTGCCTTCAATCCAATTTTAGTTTAACGAATTTATAAAATTTAATCAGCAATAAAGTGAAAAACTTTTCACATGAAAATATAATAGTCATTCTGTTTTTCCAGGTTGTCCCCTAGCTAAAGCCTGGTACTCTGTTCAGTTTTTCATGCCGAATGCTGTCAAACTACTACAAGTACATAAAATATTTGTATGAAAAAGTCATTAAAAAATGTTGCACAAGTGGTACTCTGTTTTTACTGTGGAAAAACATTCAAATGTTTCTGGCAACATTTTACCAAAGCCGTGAAATAAAGCAAATAGGCATTATTTCTTGTGGAATTGTTTATAAATTTTTTTATGGAAAATTTTTGAAAACAATGTGGTATATTTAAAGCAATAAAATCGTAAAATTCTTCAAAATCGCGAGATAGACACCAAATTTTAAATGTCAAATTTTCCTTGTGAAATAATAAATGTTGCTCATAATTTTTCACAAATTCGAACAGAGTACTTTGCTTTAATCTGGAAGTGATACACTTCTCGCTGATACGAAATACTTGTATAAAAACTGTAAATATATTTAAGCTATAGGAAAATCACAAACCTTGCATATTAATGAATTTATTCATTTTCTATGTAAAAATGCAGAGTGTGTTTATATGCATTATGTGTTTATAAACATTATGTGTTTATAAACATTATATGTTTATAAACATTATTGCTTTTTTTTCAGATTCCCATACCGTCGCGTTTATTCTTAAACCACGTAAACGTCAAGAAATCATTTTTCAGAAAACGAAAAAAACTTAACTTCTTTAATATGCGTTTCAAAACAATTTTATTTTTCAAAACATGGATGTGCAATTCTTGGAAGGGTATAGAAAGACTTTTTTATTTAAAAAATTGTTACTTAAAATTAACTGCAGCCAAATCTGTCGCTTCGTGGTTTTGATGCAAAAAGCAAATAGCAAATTTCTGTGTGTAAATTAACATTTATTTTTATATTTATAAAAAAAAAACTTTTAACTTTACCAAAAGGATTTTTTTAATCTCAAATACAAAAAATTAAGTGGTTGAGACTTTAACATTTCCATATTGTGCATGCCAATGTCATTTGTATGGCCCTTACGAGGTTTTGGGAATGGCTTTTTTTATTTTTCATAACAACTTGTTAAGATGAGAATGTAGTGGTGTGGTGGCAACTGTTTTTCTACCATAAAAACCAAAAAAAATTAATTTCGAAAAAAAATGGCGCTTACGTGGTTTAAGAAGAAACGCGACGATATAATGTTTTTATATACAATTTGCAAACTAAAAGAGGAGGCTTACTTACAAGCCCCCTAAACACTAAGGGGGCCGACCGTTCGCAGTTAGAAACCCTTTTGCTTTGCCTCTGTGAAATTAATCATTAAGATCTTTATTGGTTCATGAGCTACCGAATTATTTCCGTCATACAACGTTTTTAAACCACTGTACATATTTCAATTTTCCAAATACTGTGGTCAGATTTTTGATTTTATTAAATTTACATCTTTGATATTTGTTTTTTTCCGCATGTAAGTCGAGTATAGAAAAGAAATCATAATTTTTTTAAAGTTTTTTTTTAGAACTTTAAAGTCTTTTGGTGAACCGATTTTTTTTTCTTGGGTTAACATTTAGTGTGAGTGTTTCTGAGGTCGAAAAATTTGTTTTTCAATGTGTTTTTGTTGCAAAAAGGGAAACTTTAAAGGGCTCTCCTGTAAAATTTACTTTTTTACACCCAGATCCCTTTCTATAGGCGCGGTCACATACATACATACAGTGAGGTGCACAAATGAGTACATGTTGGTAATTTGAGCACTTTTTTTACTCTCTATAATTATATTAAGTACTAAATACTTAAACACCAAGAAAAAAACCCAAAAAAATCCAAAATAACTCTATGTAGTCAATTTTGCACATTTGCAGAATTTGAAGAAATGAAAAAGTACCGAGGAGAGCATCCGGGCCATGACTGAAAGAGGCTGTTCTATCCGGGAATTTGCAAAAGAACTTAAAGTAAGTTATAAGGGTACCAAAACGGTGTTCCGTTGTTCTCAAGCCTCAAGTTAGAGGTCGTAAAAAACTTCTAATTAATGCGGACGCACTTCTAATGATAAGAGAAATGAAAACAGATAAGTTTTTAACACCAAAGGATGCTTCGTTAGCAGTCGGAAAAATTAGTCGGTTAAAATTTGCCAAAGAGCACAAAACTTGGACAGTGGACAAATGGAAACGTGTGATCTGATCAGACGAATCCAAATTCAACAGTTTCCAATCCGACGGTAAACAATATTGCTGACGCCGCCCTGGTGAAAAAATTCAAAGGCGCCCTGTGAAGCACGATGGAGGAAACGTCATGGTATGGGGTACTTTAGGTGGTGGTACTTTGGACAACTGCAAAAAATTGATAATATAAAGTGGATTTTGCAGACTCATCTTCCCGATTTTGTAGAAGAGCGCCTATCCTGTAGAAGAAAAATTTTTCAGCAGGATGGTGATGCAAAACATACGTCCAAAATCGTGAAAGAATGGCTTGGTGAGCAAAATTTTCAATTTATGCAGTGGCCAGCACAAAGTCCCGACCTCAATCAGATTGAAATATCATGGTCAGTCGTGAAGAGACGGTTGAGACATTACCAATCAGCCCCTACCAATTTGGCCGAGCTTTGGCAGCGGATCCAAAATGAATGGAAGAATATTTCAACAGAAATTGGTGAAGAATATGCCAAATCGCTTAAATGATGGCTTCCAAAATAAAGGGCTTTGGACTAAGTATTAAAAAGATTTTTCAACAGTGCTAAATTGAGTACATTGGAGTTGATATCGTTTTCTTTATTTTTTTTTTTAGAAATTGGTGCTTTAAATTATGAATTTTACATGGTTTTGTTAAGTACCTAAAGCTGGAAGTCCATACCAAGCGTTCTATGCGCACACGCTTTACACGCGTCTGTCAAAAAAGTAAGATCAGTGTAATTGTATGAGACAAGTTACAAGCACATCGCATAGAATGCTTAAGACTCATAGAACGCATGAAGTAGGTTTACTTTCTACTTTTCTACGCTTCGCAAGCCAAGGATGGTAAATTATATTTTATTTACAATGTTATCGTTATAATATGTTTGTGTCATTGATTACTTTTTTATGTATTTTTGTATTAAGAAGTTTTTTTTCTTAAAAAAAAGCATTTTGTAATAAAGTTTACAAATATTTTAAAGTATAAAATTCATTAAAATAAATTTTTACAACAATTCTTTCATCAAAAAAATGTTTATTTTATTTGTCGATTACTTTTACGTAAATAGTCTCATCTCTGTTATGTTTATTTAATTATATCAATTTATTAAACAACTGTAATTCAGAAGTTAATTAATGATTTTTGCACAAAATATTATGTGCATAAACTTAGTGAACTCCAAAAATTATTTTAAAATTCCTATTTCACTCTCTATATTAGCAAAAATTGTTTTTATTTTATTTAGACTACAGCTGCTCAAAACAAAAACTTGGCCCATAAAAAGCGTTGCATGTAACTTGAAGTTTGCAAAGTATAGAACGCGTACAAAGTATAAAAAGCATACAAAGCGCGTACGCCTAGAACGCGTGGTATGGACTTTCAGCTTAACACTAAATAAACTAAAAAAAAATTTTTGAATTTGCTTTACTTTTAAAAAGTGCTCAAAGTACAAACTTATACTCATATGTGCATCTCACTGTATGTATATAAAAAATTAAACTATAGCTATCGAGAGCTTAAATTGCTATCGATAATATCCCATCACTATTGTCTTAACTACACTACACAGAGGGCATTGCACTACTTATACAAACTATTTATTTGCAATTTTTTTTTGTGTTACCCGGTGATGTCTAATGTAATTTTTAAAGGCCAAATAATTCTTTTAAAAATAAAATATCTCATTTACTTCTGTTTTAACAAGATCCTTAACTTTTTTCTTAAATAGGTTAAATAAATAAAAAAACCCATTTGACAAATTAAAATTAAAAACAAAACATTTCTAAAAATACCTATAAAAAAAACTTTGAGACAAATGAAATTGATTAGATAATAAATTAATATTGCGAATTTTTGTTTTTGTTTTTCTTTTCTATTTTAGGTGCAAAAAAATTAAAACAAAGCGATAACAAGAAAATAAAAACACGAAATAATTTACAACAACTTTTTTTGCAAAATCAAAGGTGGAAAGAACAAGTGTTTTTCTTTTTTTATTTATTCTAAAATAACAAATTGTAAAACAATAAACAAAAAAAAAAACAAAAAAAGATAAAAGTAAATAGAGAAGTGCGGCGAAAATAATTTATAAAAAATCAAAACAACAATTAGAAAGAAAATAATTTACAGAGAAGAATTTAGGCTCTAAGATGGTCAATAACAAGAAAACTCAAAAAACGAAGCAGCAACAAAATGTTGCTAAAGGAGGCAGCAATACAAAGGTAACAACAACACAACAGCAGCAGCAACAACAAATAGCACAAAAAAACACAAATAATGGACAACATGAACAACAACAACCATCATTAACAACAACAAAACAACAACAACAGTTGCTGCCACAAAAAAGTGTAGTGGTGCCATTAAAGATCCAAAACACGCCAAATACTACGGGCAATAAGAATAAGACTAAAAACCAGCAACAACAACAGAAAACTCAACAATCACAAAACATTGGTAACAACAACAGTAAGAAACGTTTTAGTGTTAATAGCAATAACAATAAACAAAACAATAACTCTGCTGCAAAATCCCAAAATAACAACACAAACAACATTACATCTACACTACACACTAAAAAAGCACAGACACAAACCCCAAAAGCATTACAGGAAGAAAAAATTCCAAAAAACAATTCCTATCGTAATTTATCTCACAGTTATGCTCAAACATTGGGCAACACCAAACAGCAGCTGCAGCAGCATCAGCAGCAACAGTTGCACCAAAAATCCACTAACAACACTCTCTTAGTTTTAAGTTATAATGACAACAATCCTGTACCCGGTGAAAAATCAAAGGGAAAGAAAACAGATCGCATAAATTTAAATTCCCTTTCATCAGCCACCAACAATGAAAATCAAAATGCCAATGGCCAAACTGGTAAATTAACGGCTGCTGATTTATTAACTGCTGCCCTATTAAAACCCTGTGCCAAATGTTTAAAACCCACTACTGATAGCAACTCAACTGATTCCTTGAAGTCTTTGACCTCGAACAACAACGGTAATGCAAACAAAAATCCTAAACAATATCGCAAATCTAAATCACATGTTGCCTCCTCGCGTCATTTGTCTAGTGGCGATTTTTTCGCTGGTAGCAGCAGCAATAAGACTCAAGGTCGCCAAAAGTATCAGCGTTCTCAAAGTGATCGTCGTAGTTCGTTTGATCGTCATTTTGCCGAACGTAATAAGAACTTTGTACCCATCGAGGCACCAGCTAGACCTATACTGGCCTCTTCGAACATACACGCCGTCATCGCGGATACCGAGAAATTGGTGATATTGGAACGTTTGGGTAAAGGACGCACCACTTATCCCATAATGCAGGTAAGTTTGATATAATCCTTGTATAACTCTTTATATAGGGCAAATGGCCGCCCGACTCATGTGGCTGGGCGTAATGCGATTAAATCATACGATCTCAGAGGCCAATTAATGTCGCTGAATAGTTAAATTATGCGGCCCAAAATTCGGTCCACTGCATTAAAATAATTTATGTTTTTGTGTGGCAGGTGGCCGCGTTCTCAAGAAAGCGGTAGGTACCCAATCTCCACATCCTCCAATTCAACCCAAAAAGTAGGCAACCCTGCAAATAAACTCTCAACATTTTTATTAAAAACTTTCATAATCAGCGATGGCAACTTTTCAAAAAGCAAACGCGTCGACCAATCGGTCAAAAAGAGCTAAAAAGTGCTAATTTGAAAAAAAATTATTTTTCTTTTTTCGGTCTATTTTATTATGTTTGTACTTTAAGGATAAATTTTTTACATAAAATTAACATAAGTAGCTCCAAATAAACCCTTTCACAGAAAAAAAAAAAATCAATTCAAAATCTTTATTCGTTTAGCCACCAAAAAATATATTGCAAACCTCTCAAAATCGTTTGAAGTCTATAAAAACGCATACGATATACTCAACTTTCTTGACTTTAATAGTGTCCCAAAACGACAAATCTCAAGCAAAAGCCTTGAAAATTCACTATATGATGCAGAAATCTGTTGTCTGTCGAGCTGAGTACTTAAATTTTTACATTTCTCAAAATTAATTTTTGGCCTAATGTCCGGCTAGATTGGCAAAATACACCTCTGTGCGTCGTAGGCGCCCTGACAATATTTTGTTCGATTTTGCTTTGAAAGTAATCCGCAACAAATTTTAAGACTTACTTTTATAGCGCTTCAGTTATAGTTTATGTATTTTCTTTATATAGAGGTACCCATCCCTGGATAAAATTCTAAAATTTACATAAAATTCTACAATTATTGTAGAGTTCTGTAAAGAGTGTTTTAAATATCCCGCTGACAAAAATAAAAGGTGTAGTCAAGTTTGAATAACCTTTAAATCGGTAAAATTGCGAACTTTCTTACTCTTGCTCTATTTTTTCTATGAATTGAAATAGTTTTGCAGGTCAATATTTGCACCAAGATACCCAGGTACCTCCTTACAAAATTTTATTAAAATTCATCCAGTAGATTTTACGTGATGTGAACACGGACAGACAGACAGACAGGCAAAAATTCCAAAAATTGCTGTTTTGTATTCCATTTCGATTACTAAAGCTCTGTACAGACGGTTGTCAGATCTTACAATATTGTCAGACCTAACATTGTGCTGACACACGATTGTCACATATCTGGCAATATTATTGTTAGTTTGAAGTCTGACAATGCTTTTTCCGACAATATTGCAAGTCAATAATTGTAAGTTCACGTGATAGACGTTTTCTGTATATTTTTCTGAAAGCATAAAGTGTCAAACGCACTCTTCATAGCCTCCGTTTACATAAGCCATAAACCCCCGTCTTCATTTGCTATCAACATGTCTTAACAAAAGTCAAACTTCATATAAATAAATTAGTCAAGTGCGAGTTACACTCACACACGTAGGGTTCCGTACTATGTTCAGTATAATTTAAAAATTCCAGTTGTTTATTTCTTTATGCCTTATGGGACACCCTTAAATTTTAAAATTAAAGTAATATTCACGAAAATTGCATCATAATTAGAACACCCTTTAAATTTTAATACCTATGTAATTGATTTTATAGCAGCCATGGTAATACACTTTCTATTAAAATATCAGGAGCCTACCTATTACGGTTAAAAAAATAAGGTAATATTCGTGAAAAACACGTTACTAATGGACACACTTCAATTCTAAGTATTTGTTATAGCGGCCGAAGTAACACATCTACTGTAAACATTTCAAGAGGGTATCTATTACGGTTTATAAAATCTTGTCACTGTCGGAGCACCCTTTAATTTTATTATTCAATATGGTGGCCATGGCAACTTCCTTACTATAAATATATTAAGAGTCTACTTATTGCGATTAAAAAGTAAATCACTATAAGGGAAAAACATGTCACTGTCGGAACACCCTTTAATTTTTAGTAATTGTCATATCGGCCGTGGCAACACATCTTCTGTACAAAATTTCAAGAGACTACCTGTTACGGTTCAAGAAATAAGGCTTTATACATGCAAATCACGTCACTGGCGGAAAACCCTTTAATTTTTATTATTTGTTATAGTGGACATCGTTATACACCTCCTGTAAAAATTTCAAGATTCCACCTATTCATTCAAAACTTAGGAATATACATGCAAATAACGTCACTATTGGAACACCCTTTAATATTTAAGTTCAATTTTGTATACTTGTTTATAAAACAAACATAGTTTTAATTACAGTCTGCAAATTTAAGTGGTTTCCTCTTACAGCTCAAAAAAAAAGATATAAACGTAAATAACACGTTACTTTTGGAACACCCTACGTTTTAGTATTTTTTGCTATTGTGGCGGCAGTTATACACTTTTGGTAAAATTTTCAAGAGTCTACCTATTATGGTTCAAAACTTAGGCCTTATACATAAAAAGCACACCACTATCGGAACACCCTTTAATTTCTAGGTTTATTTTTTTAGACTTGTTTATAAAGCAAACTAAGTTTTAATTACTGTTTGTAAGAAATAAACACATATTCGTAAATAACACCTCTCTATCGGAACACCCTATAAGTTTTAATATTTTTTGCTATAGCGGCCATAGTTATACACCTTTGGTAAAATTTTCAAGAGTCTACCTATTATGGTTCAAAACTTATGCCTTATACATGCATTTCACACCACTATCGGAACACCCTTTAATTTTTAGTTTTACTTTTTTATACCTGTTTATATAGTGAACTAAGTTTTAATAACTGTTTTTAAATTTCAAGTGTATCCCTCCTACAGTTCAAGAAATAAACACATTTTCGTAAATAACACCTCTCTATTGGAACACCCTATAAGTTTTAGTATTTGTTGCTATAGCGGCAACAACTATACATCATCTGTGAAAATTTCAAGAGCCTACCTATTATGGTTCCAGAGATAAAAAGCGCTGACAGACGGACAGACGGACAGACATTGTAGCGAAAACAATAGGGTTTCGTTTTTACACTTTGTGTACGGAACCCTAAAAAAAAACAGTATTCAAAATAATGTTTTTTTTCATATGAAGTTTGACTTTGGTTAATGCATGTTAATGTGTAATGGAGACAGGGGGTAATTTTGGCTTAACACAAGTCAAACTTTATATAAAAAAAAAACAATATAAAAAATAATGTTACTTTACATTTGATGGATAAAAGAGCTATGTTAGCTCTTTTTTCTGCAAAAGTGCTGAAGGGAAAATTTTTGCGTTAGAGGTAGTCAAATAGCGCTAAAAATAGCGCGAAAAGAGCTAAGTTGGCATCGCTGCTCATAATTTATAATTATACTCTCAGTCCGAATTTTTAGCTAAAAGGAAGACATTTTCGTGAAGACATTCGGCCGACAAGCGCAGAAAACTTCAATTTTATTTTCGTGATGGCGTAACCTTGTCTCTATCATCCTTGTGTGAATGCTAATCTATACCTCTTCCATGGAAATTTTTTCTAAATATGTATTATTACTTTAATTTATAAGAGAATTTATATACGAGTAGAGACAAAACAGTTTTAGAGTCTACGCGTTTCAACACACTTACATATTTCTTAAGTAAATTTAAAAAAGTTTCCACGGTTAGGGAATTTTTTTTTGTTGCAAACTTTATCATTAAGGTAACGTATTGATTGACGTATTGTTTAAAAGAGTTAGAATTAATGAAAAACATCATTTGTTTACGTTTGCAAATTTATCTGGAAAATAATTAAAATAAAAACAAAATATAATAAACAATTCTAAATTATTTTTTATTTCAAAATGATAAATTACAGTTAAGCTAATTATTTTTATTTGTTTATTTCGAATTGGTTTGAAACACGTCAGTTGTGTGATTATATAAATAACAATTATGTGTAAGTTTTGAGATAAAACTATTTGCGAAACAAATAATTAAGTATTCAAAGGGTTAACGGTACACAAGAGAAAGTCAGCAAATGCCCAGTGTGCTTAGGCTTAGCTGAATAGGTAAAAGATTTCACGATGGACTAAGCGACATCTTTGGGTGAAAATGATAAAATATTGTCGGCATCATCAGGGTGTGAACGTAGGATTAGCAATTGGAAGGAAATCGAAATGGATCATCCGATTTGAAAAATTCTCCACCAAATGCCGCTGGTGGAAAATGCGAAAATATTGTCGGCATCATCAGGGTGTGATCTTAGGATTATTAATTTGAAATCGGAATGGATTCTGTGGGTCGCTAAGTGAAAGTTCCTCAGTAATCAACCGATTTGAAAAATTTTTCATCAAATGGGTTTGGTTGCGGTAGTTTTGCTTTAGAACCATTCAACTGCAAATAAGTTTTGCCACAATAGGAATTTTTTGCTTCGTAAAAAAATTATCTTTTTTTAGGTTTTTCTAAAGGCAGCTTTTTAAAATTTACACTGTATCAGAATGTCTGTAACAAGATCTCAATTAATGTGTTGAGCGACGTATCACGGTCTTCATCAAAATTTCCTCTATACATTATTTGTAATATTTTTTAACACCTCATGGTACTCATCACTCAAGGACAAAAAATGCTCCAGAGCGCTGGAGCATGCTATTCAAGTCATATTTGTTACAATGTAATACCATATCGATTATCGATCTTAATCGCAGTCGGTAGCAAACTTCAGAAAAGCCTAATAAAAGATACAAGGGATTTATTGGTCTGGGACCCTGTTTACTACTACTGGCAAAGTATTTAGTACTGGGTACTGAGTATCAAGTATTTGATACTTTTTTCGTGTACTCAATACACAACTAGGGCGCTAAATTTTCGTTGCTAATATATAAACGAAAGTATTGAGTACTATTGGGAATTCAATTGAAAAGTATTGAATAGTATCGAGTATTTGTAAAGGGTATTTCACACTATAATACAAATATTAATACTTATGAATAAAATTAAACTCTGATCTAATCGCCGTTTGAAAATTTTCAAAAAAAAACAATAACAACTCATCATGTCAGGGTTGCATTTTCCTCAAAAGTATTAATACTTGTATTATAGTGTGAAAAGCCCTTAAGTAATAGAAATCGTCAGCACTACTTTCTACTGTGTTGGTCGATAGCTTTGTTTGTAACGAGTCCTCCAAACTTCCAATTTTCCGCTTTATGTGACTAGGTAGACCTATTCGACTATTTTAATACTTTAATCATCTTAGACACCGATAGCTTCGGGGAAAATAAACCACTGCTTTTATTGGCGCTACAAATGTTCTATAGCGTGTAGTGCTGGCTAAGTACTGAGTAGTGGGTACCGAATAATTTATCCTTTTTTAATTATTGAATACTCAAATGGAGCAAGTCGATACTTTTATTGTTGTATTTTTAGATACAAATAGAATAGAAAATTTAACGCTTACATCAAAATGCGGAATTGCACCCTCCAGAATGGCCTTTTTACATATATAGCATTCATACATATATATGTATATATATATATATATATATATATATATATATATATATATATATATATATACATATATAATTAATTGAGATCGAAGGGTTTGGACACAGTGTCTATTTTCGTCAGAGAATTCATATACTAGAAGTTTTCACTAAGTAAAATTTTGAAAATGTTATAAAAATGTTCACAAATACTTTGGAAAAAAGTGTGAACACAGTTTGTTAGTACGATCTATTGTCTTTCTATTCTGTCAGGTTTGATTTCCTGAGACAGAAGGGTTTGGAAACAGTAACTAACCCATATTTCTTAAAAAAGTCCAAAAATCTGTGCAGAATGCGTACTAAATGTATGGCGAAACTTTTTTATGCCATATTTTGCTATATTTTTTCAAAAACATATTTAACTGGAAGTAATTATCTTCACACACATTGATCTGATTCTTAAAAGTCCATTTGTATTTTCCCATTTATTGAATTATTGTTTTCAGTGCAGGCATCTACTTACGCACTGAGTATTTCCATTTATTTTAGCATTTAATTATTTTCTAGTTATTTGTTTTTCTTTTCTTCGAATATTGATAAGACATAAAACAAATTGAAATAGACAAGTATGTATTAATTATAATTGATCATTTTTAGTTTGAAGTGAATATAATAAATTTCTCTGAAAAAGTTGATCAATGAACTTTCAATCAATTTGGCGATACTACTTTTTGACTGAATATGGCCAAAATGTTTTAGTTTTTAGCATTTCGTACCCAAAGGGTAAAAACGTAACCCTATTGTTTTCACCACAATGTCTGTAAGTCTGTCAGCCACTGGAGCCGTAATAGGTAGACTCATGATATTTGCACAGAAATTGTATTTCTAGGGCTGCTATAGCAGCAAATACTAAAAATTACAAGGTGTGCCGATAGGAACGAGATATTTGCGTATATTACATTACTTTTGAACTATAATGGCAGACACTTGAATTAAATGCTGTTGCGATAATATCGTAATTTCTACATATGTATATTTCCTTATTTTGTGCACCATTCATGAAATTTTACTGTGACCGCTATAACAAAAAATACTAGAAATTAAAGGGTGTTCCGTTAGTGACGTGATTTAAAACAACAAATTTTATATTTTTTAAATTAAGAAGTAACAACATAAAATTAAATATAAATGGCGTCTCATAACCGACATGTAGTTTTAAAGGTGTCTGGACATAGAAACCCTACGTGTGTGAGTACTCGCTTTTAGTTTTTACAAGATTCTTAACTATTTATTTTTGATCAAATGTATAATTTTAATTGTGCTTGAGTTTGTATTTTTCGTTTGTTTTAGAAAATAATTTTTGGTTTTTAAATTGTGCGATTAATTTTAAAGAGAAAAGTAAAGTTTTTATTAGACGACACCGACGAATAATCAAACATTTCGAAAAACTTTCCTTTCTAAAATAAAAACGATTGACGTCAATGTGTGTAAACAGTTTAAGACGAATGCAAACAAAAATAAAACGTATTTTTAAACCATTGTTAAGCAAAACTTTCAGGCGACTGTTTATCTTAAGGTAGCAAATTTATGATGATTTTATTTAAATATAGTGTTATGTTTATGATTATTCCAATTAAATATTCCAAAGATATTTAAATTTATATGCGGAAGGAAATTAAACACAGGTAGGTAGATAGGTTAGGTTGCTTAACAACATTAAAAAAAACGTCAACATGACATCTTCTTTTAAATAAAAAACTTTTTTTTAACTTAACAAATTTCAATTTCTGTTTTAAATAAAAATATCATCCACATAAATAGAAACGGGTATATCGCAATTTCTTAACCATAAATTGTTTTTAATAAATTAAAAAGTTTATTTTTTAGAGTCGAAAAAATTGAAGTTGTAACACTGTTTTCTGTGACAGCTGATTTGACAGATCTCAGTTTTTTTGAGGTTAGTTTGGTTTGGCAATTTGTTACGAAGACAGAGCCAGTTGTCAGAAAATGATTGCAAATTGTTTAAAGTTAATAAAAATTAAAATTAAGTTTATTTGAAAAATCAGGGTCAATTCGACAAACTAGAAAGAGAGGATTAATTCGAGAAACTACAGATCGTTTTAATATGATTGTCGAGACACAAATTCATCCCAAAATACTCACTCTTTGTTGTGCTTTAAGGGCGGGTGAAATCATTTGTCCATATGTCTTTACAAATAATGATGGTCGAACCGTTACAGTCAACGTTGAGCCGCTCACTCAATCGGAACGCATTAATATTTCAGACAGTTTTCATTTTCTCTGGGGATGATTTTGGATTATTGCCGAAATAATGCGAAGGATTGAAAAATTTGATCTTTAGGTTACGCCAAATATGAGTATAATCTGGAAATTATACATTTTTAATCTCAAATTCAATTTTTTGAACTTTAAATACAATTTTGTAAATTCAATTTTAAAAACTTCAAATTCAATTTTTTAAACATCAAATTCAATTTCAGTTCATATTTATAGAAAATTCAATTATCAATTTTTACAAAAAAATGACTATAAAATTTTTACAAAAAAAATTTCTTAAAAATTTTCCCCAAAAAAAAAATGGAATTTTTCCATAAATTTTACCAAAAAATTTTTAATATTTTATAATTTTTTTTCTTGGTAAAATGTTTTAGCAATTTTTTTGTAAAAATTTTATAGTAATTTTTTGTAAAAATTTTATAGTAATCTTTTTTTAAATGTTATAGTAATTTTTTGTAAAAATTTCAAAGCAATTTTTTGTAAAAATTTTATATTAATTTTTTGTAAAAATTTATAGAAGTTTTTTTTATATTTTATTGAAATTTTTTTTTTTAAATTTTTATGCAAAATTTTATTTAATTTTTTTTAATTTTATAGAAAATCTTTTGTAAAAATATTAATGCAAATTTTTTTGTAAAAATTTTTAAGAAATTTTTTTGTAAAAAATTTTAAGAAATTTTATTGTAAAAATTTTTAAGAAATTTTTTTGTAAAAATTTTACAGTAATTTATTGGTAAAATTTTATAGAAAAAATTATTAAAATATTTTACAAAAAATTGAATTTTCTATAAATATGATTTGAAATTGAATTTAAAGTTTATAAAATTGAATTTAAAATTTACAAAATAGAATAAAGTTTATAAAATTGAATTTGAAGTTAAAAATCTATAAATGTTTATGTAAAAAATATATTTAGGAATTTTTGTAATTTTGTGTGTAAAAATGCGAAGTAGTGTTCTATAACCCAGACATGTTAGTGCAATTTTGGTGGTGGATATTTTCGATGACTGTCTTAATTTAAAAAATCTTAAAAAAAATAATTATGTCCGAGGTGCCCAACTCTCCTCCCTAGAGGGGCGAACATTAACAGTTCCACTTAGAAAATTCTAAATGAAAAGTTTTTCAACCACTGCGTGCCGCAGTCTAATGAGTCTGCTAAGTCTTGCAGCATTAGATTGCCAAGAAAAAGCTACGTCTCAGAGAGAAAGAGAAAGAAAGAGTAAATACTACTAGATAAATTTTAAAAAAATTTTGTGAAAAGGTTTATTGGTAAAGAAAACTTGGCAGCACCTTTTATTTTTGTAAGCGAACAATTTTTACACTATTTTTTTTATTATTTTAGAATTTATGTTGCAACATCTTGAGCAAGGCAAACTCATTAACAGGTAATATTGACAGCTCTGGTGACTATTTTTTATACCCTTCACCACAGGTCGAAAGGGTATACATATATAAGTTTGTCAGTCCGTGTGTAATTTTTACAATATTCATTTCCGACCCCATAAAGTATATATATATATATATATATTCTGGATCCTTATACAAAGAGAAGTTGATTAAGCGATGTGCGTCTGTCCGTGTTTGGGTAGAAATGTCGTTTGCCAAGCTACAAGACGAGATACAGAAGATTTAAGTCTACCAATCTGCTAGGCATAGTTTCCTTTCACCTTTTTTCATTTTTTTCGGTTTAAATATAAGACTGCAAGGAGTGCATACAGATCTCGGTGGATCAAGAACCACCTGCAAGGGCCGATTTCATGTTTTTCTGTTTTGATTTATATTAAAGGCCTTTATAGAAAGCAATACATATAGAGGTAGCCAATACAGCCACAGGTCGACCACTGGTAACCAGGAGCAGTCAATAGGCCCATTAGGGGGTCAACGCAATAAAGATTGCAGGACGTTCCTAATTTTTACAAAAAAAAAACTTACAAAAAATTTTTAAAACAATTTTAAAAAATTTCCAAAAATTTTTCAAACAAATTTTCAAGAAATTTTGAAAAATAGGTACAAAAAAATTTCAACAAAAATTTACAAAAACTTTTTAAAGGAACATTTCTAATTTTTACAAAAAAAAAATTTCCAAAAAAATATCCAAAAATTTTTCAAACAAAATTTTAAAAAATAGGTTCAAATAAATACTCAAAAAAATTTCAACAAAAATTTACAAAAAATTTTTAAAGGAACATAAGAGGGTAACACAATATCTAGCATTACTATGGTGAAGGGTTTATAAGATTCGGCATAACCGAATTTCGCACTCTTACTTGTTTGTTTTTCCTTTTTTCAGTATCAAAATGTGCTTACAGTTGTTTTTTTTATAATTTTTTTTTGACAGCCGAAAATGATTTGTACAAAAACAAAATGTACGTATTCTTATAGCAGCGTTGCACTTTTTTTCGCCGCGAGTTTACCTGATATAAATGTGCCTTGATCCTGAGTAATTATCCAGGGATGGGTACTTCTAGATAAAGTAAATACATAAATGCAACACTATAAATGGAAGAATCTTAAAATTTCGTATGGATTTTTTTTCAAAGCAAAATCGAACAAAACGCTGTCAGGAGGCTGACGACTTTATATTTTTTTAGTTAAGTCCGTTTTTTTGAATTATAGACCAAGTGTGTACGATTCTGTTGTTATTCTACAGTGGGTACATTTTTCCAGTTCAGTCAAACATATCAGCATCTTATGAGTTTAAAAATAACGGCGATTTGCACCAGTTTTAATAAAATGTCACGTGTATTTCTATTTTTAATAAAATATTAAACCTCATCATGACGTTTCTGTCACTAAGTGATAAATAAACAATCGCGAGATAATCGAACGCAAGAAATATTTCCAGAAAATCTTGTTAAAAACTACTGTAAGCATTTGAATGTAACAATATTATTGAACGATTGCGACATAAACAAATTATAATATATGTATTTATGAATTTATTTACATAATTTCAAATGAAAATAAAAGTGTTAACAACCAGATTTAAATGATTGAGCAACCAAACGTATAAGTAAGCTCTAATGATTACTGTCAACAAAATATCGTCTTAATTTAGCATATTTTCTAGGAAACCAGAAACCGCTTTCAAGTTTTTTTTTTTGGATTTACGAACGGTGTCTGAAGCGTTCATTTAGTGGTTTTAATAGTGTTTGCCGCTGTTCTATATGAAATAAAACAAGTAAAAATTAATTAGTGCTGCTTATAATGTCACCAAGTGCTGCCAGAATGTTTTTTATCTTATTCTCGATGGTTGAATTTTCTTATCATAAAGTTTTATAAAAAACTAGCAGTGACAGTATTTTGTTCGAATTTTCCTTTCCTTTAGAAACTAAGCCACACCGAATTTTAAGACTCTTACTTTTATAGTGCTGCAGACATGGCTTATATATTTACTTTGTATAGAGGTACCCGTCTCTGATTAATGATTTAAGACGTTGCAACATAGGTTTTATATAAGATTCCATTATTATGAACTTATGTAAATAGTTTCTAAAATATCCCGTTTTGAAAAGTAAAAGGTGCTGCCAAGTCATTTAAATCGGTAAAATTGTCTACGTTAGGGGTTTTATCTCTATATTCTTTTAAAATTGAGATATTTTATAGGACAAAAGTATCCAATATTTAAACCAAGGTTCTAAAATGACTACCCACAAAATTTTATTAAAATCCATCCAGTAGTTTTTACGTAATGCGAACACAGAAAGATGGGCAAACATTGTTTGAAAGTTATTCATTTTAATTAATTGCATCGTCTAGAAATTCTGTATGAAAAGCACTCAATTTTTTGAGTTACTTATATACAAAATTTTCAGACGTATCGCTCGCTTGTAATACAGAAACCGCACATTATTCCCTTCAAGGCGTATTCATTTTACTAGGTGGCAGCACGGCAAAGTTAATTATCTTTTGCTTTTCTTTGTTATGTATGTGCCAAAGCGAATCTATTTTACTAGGTGGCAGCACGGCGAAGTTAATTATTTTCGCTTTACTTTTTTTGTGCATGGAAGCTGTCAAAAATTCGTTTATATTTTTTAAATTTGAAAAAAAAAATTGTAATTATTTAAAAAAAATGTTTTAATATAAAAAAATACAAAATACTACCAGAAGAGGTAAGGAAGAAGCGTTTTTAGTTTTTGGATGTGATATTTTAATTAGTGCTTTTGACGTCTGTCGTACATATAACCAACAACAAAATGCATGTGGGTGTTTTTTGGTGTTGGATATGTTGTCGCGGCGATGTCACCTTATATAAATTCGCCTTGGTATGTGCCAACCAGCTGTCAAAAATTCGTTTTTAGTGAAAAATTTTTTTTTTATTTCGAATTATACAAGGCACATTCATCAGGTAACCTCACTAAGAAGGGGAAATATTAAGGCGAACATTTTTAAATTTTTTTTATATGGAGTTTGATAGTTCAACTTCCATTTAAGGGGAAAAATTGTAAGTTTAACTGTCAAAATCCATATAAAAAAAATTGATTATTTTCGCCTTAATATTTCCCCTCAGTAGTGAGGCTACCTGATTAATATGCCTTGGAATTATATTTCAAGATTTAAAAAAATTACAAAATTCTACAAAGAAAAAAGTGCGTGTGGGTTTTTTGCTGTTGTTATTGTTGTAGCGGCGCGGCGTTGCCTTCAGGTATGGGTTCGCCCTTGATTCACCTGAAAAAAGGTAGAAATTAAATATTTTCAAGGTTTCCTACCAGTCCATTATATACATGGAGGGCGTAGTTCCTAGGCAACGATAGATGGCATTTCATTCCTGCTACAGCAGATCAATAAAATAAAATAACAACAGACGGCAACAGCTCTGGCACACGATAAAGGAAAACAACTGCGACAAATCGTGTAAGATTGAGATGCTTTTTGGAAACCATATGCTCTCAAGACGGGTAATGGAAAATATATTATTCTTTTAGGAAAGAAAAAAGAACAGACAATTAGTTAACAAAGATTTTCTACTTTGTCCGAAACTGTGGTTATATTCTTTCTATCACGTCTAGTTGCTTTGGGACAGCTGGCAGCTGCAAGTGGAATCAGCAATACGACCGGTTCCTTAATCACCAGTGCCGGAACAACTGCCGGCGAAGATACACAAAGTAATCAAGAATATGAGAATGAATGATTCAAAAACTCAAAAGGACCCAAATTTCTGACCTAGTACATCTGATGGACCTCATTTTATACTTCAGGAAGTAATGCGCAGTTTAAGTTTGTCCAAAAAGCAGAGTGAAGTCTTTGGATCACGATTAAAGGGTTGGAAATTGCCAAATACCAAAATTTCAGTATCAATCTCGCCATGACCAATTTATATAATTTTTTTCACACAAAGATAATTTTATTTTTTGCATAATGTCCTTTTCAGCCTTTGGCGATCCAGTGTTATGTTACCACCTCTATATTTTATATAAGGCTTTTTTAAAAAGTTTATGAAAGTCATGGACAAAAATGGTGCAGGTTTTACTCAAATTAGTGAGACAAAAATGTAAGAAGAAATTTTTATTGAGTCTCAGATTAGGGAAGTGCTGAAGGATTTGAAATTATGTTTAACGATACCAAGGAAAACGCAGCAACATGTTAGCAGGACACTGAAGAGGGGCTTGTCAAGTGCTAAATATGTGAGAAAATCCTGCACTGAAACCATCGTGAACCCTAATTGAATCCGTTTGTTCTGAGGAAACTGGACGTGATAGAAAAAATCTGCGTCCAGATATGGAATCAGTACAGTTAAGCAGTGTAACCAGAAGTTGTTTGTTTGTTTGTTTGTTTGTTTATATCAATGTTTTGTTAAATAAAAATATATAAAAAATAAAATAAACTGTTTTTTGTCTTATCTTTCAAACAACAGTATACATAAAACCGGTGTTTTTTAACACGCAGTCTTGACGAGCCATTGATTTGTTCAACCATTGAACAAATTCATGTGCGCACATCAAAACCTGTCGTGAAGACCGTCGTTGTCGTTGTCGATGTCATGTTCTTGTTCAAACAGCATTGTTCGAACATTTGTTCGCACAACGATGTCTGCCATCAAATGCTGTTTTCAGTATAAACGTTTGACTTTTGAAGAACGCCATCTGTTAATCAAGCGTGTAAATCCTATTTGCTGTGCTATAAGCATTCGAACAACATTGACGACAAACAGAAAATTATGTTTTGTCGGAGCATGCACATCGATACGTTTTCTCCACACAGAGGAAAGTAAACAAATTATTGTTCCCTATTCTGCCAACGCTTTGTTCATGTGCAAACAAATCAATGACTCGTCAAGACGTAGTGTAAGGAAAACCAAAGTCGACACAGTTTTTTTTCAAAAATGCTATTTTTCGGTTAAACCAAAAACCGGTTTTTTGATATACTCCGGTTATATCACTATTTTTTTTTTTTGAGAATATACATTTAAACAATTCCGGTACATTGAGTACTGTCGAATTCAACTTTCGAATTTGGAGTTTAAACAAAATGTTTAAGACGCGAGTACTGCTAAACTTAAAGTTAAATTAACATATGTATGTTTATTTGTGTGTATGTAATGTTATTATGCAAATAGAAAATATTTTCACAGACTTTTTTATCTTAAAAATAATTAAATTTATAAAGCTTTAAATTGTAAATCTTCGAGTTTTATCTTAAAAACAAATCGTATATTAAATCCACGAAAATGTAATTAAAAATTTAAAAAAAAATTAAACAAAACCTTATAAATCTCATGTCAGAGATTACAAAAGCATTATACGAAGCATATTTTTAACACTTCAAAATATAGGGCCGACCTTAGCTTAAAATGTGTAAAAAATGTATCATAATATGGGGGTTATTGATATAAAAATTCCAAGGCGCTACCTATTGCACTTCTCTAGATACAGGATAATAGTTTTTACTTTGTATGGGGGTACCACATGTTTTTCGAGAGTATACGCATGGATATGGGGGTTATTTGTTCCCACTTTCAAGACCATACCTCTTATAGTTCTCTATGTACACGATAATAATTTTTAATTTGTGTGGCAGGTATCACGCCCTCTTTCCTAATCCATTTAGTATTTCGGCAGACTATGCGCGTTAGCGCGTTAGTTATTCGTGCAAAGTTTCAAGGCTCTAACTATTGTAGTTTGCTAGGAGCACGATAATAATTTTTAACTTTGTATGGGAGGTACCATTCCCACTATTCCAGTTCAATCTGTTTTAGCTAAACTATTTACGTTAATATGGGAGTTACTGGTGGGAAATTTCAATTGCAGTTCTACAGATAGAGGATAATAGCATTGAGGAGGTGCCACGCCCACGTCAAATATCAAAAAACTAAAAACCCTATTTTACCAACCGTATATCTAATAACAAACTGTGAAAATTATAAAAAGATCGGTTCACTGGTGTAGGCAGCTACATATAGCTTTCCCGGAAACAAACATACAAACAAACACGTTTTATTATACATATGTATATGCCCGTATGAAAAATAAAAAAAAGTCTACTTAAAGGGTCTTTTAATACAAAATTTTCATATAAAATTTGAAATAAAGTTGACTTGAGGTAGACTTTTATTCTTTTGCATAATAGATTGTAAAATTCCTTGGAGTGTAAAGCTCCGATTGAAAAAGGTAAATCGATTTTTAAACACTCATCCTTTGAAAGACCCGTGGTTAACAAAGAGTAGCCTATTTTATAAAAATCAACATTTTTTTAGGAATTCTACTTGTTTAGTTTAGTTCTTTTATCTTTGTTAGTTTAAAATTTTGTAAGGATATCTTAGTCCGTTCAGAAGTTGTGTTAATTTAAAATCCATATACTTTATTTCTCCCTAGGGGGCAGACCTTTTATCTTTAATGGTTCGTGAACTACCGAATTAATTTAAAAATACAATGTTTTTAAAACACTGTGTGACGTGAATGTAGAAACTGTTATCTATTTGTTAGTTAATTATTTGATATATGTTTTACCCCAAATATAGAATAAGGAGCAATCATCCTTAGATTTTTAAAGAAAGGTACGGGTCAGAGAATGACAAAAGTATCATTTTTAGTACTTATTAACTATTTTAGACCAAAGATGTATAAATGTGTATAGGTACAGCTCAAACAACATACCATATACACATACTCATATCAATTTCAACTTAAATAACTACAAGTGTAGGCAGAGCATAAGTGTTCGCATACTTGTTCATTATTTTTCGCAATACAACTAAGTATAAGTAAATGTTGGATAAAGTATTGGCTATACCCATATTTGTAAGTATAGAGTGGGAATAAGTACAAGTACGTAAATACTCTAAGTATACTTAGAGTATTTTATAAATGTATGTAATTATATGTATTAATTATTTCACAATTTAAAAATACGTTCATTCATTACTTCATCCTAATATAAAAATTATTTCGGTTTTACATACTTAACCAATGTTCGGTTATAAACAAAATATTGCCAAATATCATACACCTTTTTATACACACAATTCCTAAAAGTAGTTGTTTTACTTATAAGTATACTTAGAGTATTATAACTACTTTTTCATACTTGTAAGTATTAGGTAGTTATAAGTATGGGTATGACAGATACCCATCACAATATCTACCTACAACCAGTTGTACTCATACATGCATTACGTATAGAGTATTAAGTCCGTTGTGTATAAATAATGTTTGTTATAACCCCAGGCCTTCTAGAAGGCCTTCTCTAGGATACAATCCTCATTTTGTGTGCCTTCTAAAGAAGGCAATTTAGAAGGCCTTGTCTCGTTCTTCTAAAAGATCCACTACACATTCCTACTTCGCTTCTCTTAGTAGGGAAGTAGGAATGTGTACTCATTTTGTATGGCAAAAACATAATTTTCTATTTTTTGATTTCTCATTTATAAAACACAAAAGTACATTGAAATGCCATTTATCTACTTCATTGCTGATTGCGATTGAGATGCTTCGATAGACCGATTGATAGCGCGCTAGTCTATAAGACTGGAGGTTGGCGGTTCGAATCCCAAAAAATTTTAATATTTCAATTAAAAATAAAAATAAATTAATAATAAAATTAGAACAACAATAAAAAAAACTTGTCCCAGAATTTTTTTTTAGTTTTTGCTACGAAAAGGCTTTAAAGGCCTTCTAGCAGACAACTTTCGGAAGACCTTCTGGAACGCTTGCCGGCAGAAGCGACAGTGGAAGGCCTGCTCCGCAATGACAACCTGTGTAAAAAAGACATGAGATTGGAATGCGAACGGAATGTAAACAGAAGGCCTTCTGCCTCCAAAAGCAGGAGTAAAGAGGCCTTCTAGAAGGTCTCTTTACTCCTTCTTTTTTACCACTGGGAAGTATTGAGTACACCCATACTTATTTCACTGCAAATGAGTATGTCTAAATACTTAATTACATTTATTTTATAAGTACTTTTTGTCAGTCTCGGGTAAGGGTACATTATTTTTGTAAATTTGTATTTTTTTTAACTATGAATAGGTATTTCAGAAGACTCTTAACACGTGACTTTTACGTACAACAATCTTTTAAATATTTAGACGAATAAGTACAGTAGCATAATCCTTGGATGTGTGTATGTTAATACTTTCTGTACACATAGTTGTTTTGATCGTCATGCTTTGTGTTTTTGATTTAACCTTATCCTGTATTCATGGGTCAAAATTGCCCAAACCGTTTTATATTACTGTTAGTTTTACATCTACTGAATTTTTTTGAAAGTTCTTTACAATTATTTATTTCACAAAAAGTGTTAAAATATATAGCATTATATTCAATAAAAAAAAAATTAAAATAATCGATCCTAAGGACGTGAAGATATATGCAAAAAGATGTGCTAACGTGATGTTATAAAAAACGTAAGAGAGTTTTGGGTAAGACTTTTTGTATAAAACCTTTTTTGAAAGAATTTCGAATAATATAAAGTCATATAATTTAAAAATCTTTCATCACCTTTCATCAAATTTACATTTGATATTTTCTGATTAAGAAATAAGAAAAGGATATAAATATAAATATAAGAAAATTATATAAACATTTTTGTTATACTGAATATTTGAGTCTTATTAGTCGAAATATTTATTATTGATATAATTTGAAAAAAATATTCTTTCAACTTAAGCTTTATTCAGACTAGTCAAATATTTGACAAAAAAGTGGAACCACTAATCTTTGTATTTTTTCAATCTCACATGACACATATATTAATAAATGACGATTTATAATATAATAATCATATATTGAGTAGAAATTATATATGTAACATAATGATTATTTGATAAGACCAAAAAATTGTTTACATTATTTAGTGGTTACGCCTGTCTGGTCAAATATTTGGCTAAAGTGAACACAGCTTCAGAAAGAATAAAACGAACTTTTAAACCTTACTACAAAAATTCATATATTTATTATATTTAAAAATGATGTTTGAAATCTTATTTATATACATAATATTATTTATATCTAACTATGCGTAATTCTTTTTTTTTTTTACTTTACCATACGTAGTATAAGGTAAATCATTTAGGATGTTGCGGGCCAGCGGGTTTGGATGCGTTTCAAGGTTCTTCAGATACGTTGTTACATGTTTCGCTATTACTGCCTTAACTAGTGGCACGTTTAGATCTTTGTGGATGTTCGAGTTTTTAATATACCAGGGTGCGGCTGTAATTATTCGTAAAATCTTATTTTGGCATCTTTGAATTTTTTCTAAATTTGAAGCTGAGGCAGTACCCCGTAATTGAGAACCATAGCACCA
Organism: Phasia obesa; assembly: GCA_949628195.1. Lineage (NCBI taxonomy): Eukaryota > Metazoa > Arthropoda > Insecta > Diptera > Tachinidae > Phasia > Phasia obesa. The sequence continues at coordinate 92,655,965 of OX451219.1, read as the reverse complement.
TATCGGTTTAAGGATTGAATTATAAAGTAGAAGTTTGCAATCTAAACTTAGGGTTGAGTTTCTGCCAATGAGCCAATGTATTTGCACTGCTTTTAGCTTCATTTGGATCAATTTTGCTTCTGTGTGACTTTTCCAGGTTAAGCGTCTATCGAGATGTATGCCGAGGTATTTGACCTCTGAGTTTTGGGAAATGGTCTGGTTATTAATTTTAATTGGACGGCATGAGTCTCTACGCAGTGTGAAAGTTACGTGAGTGCATTTTTGTTCGTTAATTTTTATTCTCCATTTTTTTAACCATAATTCCAAATAAGAAATGTGGTCTTGTAAGTATTTTGATGCCATTTGGGGGATTTCATGAATCCTTAAAAAAGCGGTGTCGTCAGCAAATGGTGATGTGTGGACTCGACTGCTAGTTGGCATATCGGATGAATACAGCAAATATAAAACCGGTCCTAAAATACTTCCTTGGGGAACTCCAGCTTTAATTGGTTGAGGTGAGCTTAAAAAATCTCCTTCTTTAAGTATAAACTTACGATCAGTTAAATAACTTTTTAACAGTTTATAAAAATTAGTCGGCAGGTTTTACTTTAACTTGTAAGCTAGGCCTTCATGCCATACTTTATCGAACGCTTGAGAAACGTCGAAACGAAAAGCGCGGAAATGTATTTTTTTAAATGTATTAAAACATATTTTATGAAAGAAACACCAAATATATATTTCAATATAAAAATCGGAATGGACTGTTATGGGGAAAGCATGTTCATACAGCTATTGCACTAACGCTCAAGTAGTACATAAACTTAATAAACTTAAAACTTAATAGACTAAGTAAAAATTTAAAGTTTTAAAGAAAAATCGGCTTATTTGAAGCCTATGCAAATCTGATTTTAAATTTACCTATACTGCTTGAGAAACTGTTTCATATAATCGAAAACTGCATCTGCAGAAACCATAATTAAATGTAAATTTAAAATAAACATACCACTATGCAAGTAAATTACACAATATGGCGTGACGTTACACACTTTTGAAAATTATGATAAAATTAACTATTCGTTTAATAACCGAGTTTTTTATTATAATTAGTTTATTTTATTATCCTTTGTTAAAATGCAAAATGTCATGCACTTGCTATCATCAGCGTAGAAATAATAGGAAAAAATGCTATTATCTTAAAATACAATTAAAAGCAAATAACAATTTAACCGCTAATTGATATTTATTTGGTCTTTTGCATTTCTTTTACGGTTAGTTGTTGTTGTAGCACAAGTTTTACGATAAGAGTGGAATTTCGCAATAACTCTTAGGCCCATTATTATAACTTGCCAGTAGCTAAAGTTAGTATTTTATTGTAAAGATAAGTAGTTTTTCGTTATAATAACAAGGGGGCAGGTTCGTTACTATAGCTTGCTGTATAGTACGTGATAGTCAAAGATTATTTTTAGTTTACTTATAATAACGAAAAACTACTTATCTCTTCGATAAAATCTTAACTTTAGCTATTGTTGAGTTATAATAATGAGCCTAAGACATACAAATTGTAACGAGAAGATACCCTTGGCTATAGAGCAAAAGTGGCTGAAACGAGAACTTGAACTTTGCAGTCCCTTATCTCACAAGTGCAGCTAAGAAAAGCCTTGAACTCTGTAATTTAATTAATTTTGAATGTTTCTCTTCAATAATACGAGAAAGAAAAAATTTTTGGTTAACGTTTAATTTTTCGATCAGGGTGGACCTTTCTATGGAAATACCCATATGTGGGTCAAAATACAAAAAAGTTTATGTGCACATGTAAAAGCATTAGAAAGAAGTTTTTTTTATATTCTTTGTTAATTTTTTTAATTATTTTCGTTTGTGTTGCGCTCAAGAAAAAGAACGCGAAGCTTTCGGTAATAAAAGTTGAACTGAATGTACTAGAGAAAATATTATGACTGTTGCTCCTGGCCCAACGCGCTTTGCTGTTTCCAGAGCAGTTAGCATAAAATCATCTTTTATACTATAATTGCTGAATGCAGTAATAAAAATAGTTAGGTTAGTTTGCACAGGTTGCCGGTTCTATGATCAGAAACCGACTCAATTAGGTTCTAGTGGTCCCGTTGTGACACCTGAAAGAGGGATAAGCAGGAGGGTCCTTAGGATACCTGCGGATCCGCACTTGGCCTATTTCCAAACCCGAAAACCGGATAAACGAATTTATCCTGTTGACGTCGCAACCCGACACGTCTGCAAGGTCCTGCAGCCTCGGGCTGCCAAGAAACGCCGCCCTTTCAGCGGATAGGGCTGAGCAATGACAGAGGAGATGCTTCACCGTTTCTTCTTTCTCCTCGTCCTGGCAACTTCTGCAGAAGTCATTATATGGGAGATTCAATCTCATAGCGTGGACACCCATGGCGCAGTGCCCAGTCAGCACAGCCACAAGCGTGACCATCTGTCTTCAAGGGGTTCTCAGTAGGCTTGCACAAAAGCCTCGAAATCGCGCAGGTGAGCTCGTTTGACCATCTGGTCTGCGCGGCCCCTAATAGCTTAAGCTGAAAGTTGTCTTTACAGCAACTAAGCGGGACGCCTACTAGTTGATCTATCTCCTGACCCCAAAAGAGTTCAAGGTTGGAATGTGTCGCCATCTCATCTAAAGATGTCCGGAATTCCCGAACCAGTCTGGACGTCGTGCAGACGCCCGATAAGGAGTTTATCGCGGCTTTGCTGTCGGTACAAATCCGGATATATTGGTCATATATCCTGTAATACTTCAGCCAGCTTACCGCCCTTTTTACGGCTGAAATTTCGGCCTGAACAACGCTGCACTGATTTTGCAGCCTAAACTTCATCCTAGTTTGAAAACGAGGGATGAAGACACCCCCCCTACACCTTTATCCGTCGGATAAAATAAAAATAGTTATTAATAGAATAATTACAGTTTGTTTTATGGTATTAAGTGAAGAGGCATTGTTCCGACTTATGTATCCAGCGGTGAAGACCGTCGTCACTGGCTGTTTGTTTGGTACAGTTGCCGAACGCTATAGATGCGAGAACATTATTATAAAGCCAATTTTTAGATAGTACTTCAGAGTTAGTGTTGGGCGTTTTAGTATAAACTAGCTGTGCCCACACACGTTGTGTGTGTCCTGACAATATTTTTAATTTTATTTACTTTACACAAAGGTACCCATCCCTGGATAAAATTCTTAAATTTATATAAAATTCTAAAGTTCTTGTAAAGCTCTGTAAAAGATGTTAAAAATATATCAATAACAATGTAATGCCACAAAGTGAAAATACAAATAAGCCTTCAAAAATTAAAAATGACTTAAAGTATGTAGTACCTTTAAATCGGTAAAAAATCGGCATTCTTTCACTGCTTTTTCTCCACTTTCCCTTGATTTTCATATATTGGAATCTAGATACTAAGCTACCTCACAAAATTTTGTTAAAATCTATCCAGTATTTTTGACGTGATGGGAACACAGACAGACAGAAAGGAAATGAGTTACTGTTTTATTATATGTATACGAGATAGTGATGGGTGCAGGTGTATAATTTCATTAGGATGGTGTCTAACTAAACGGTGTTATGCAGGTAAATTGCATGCTACCTGCCACTTTTGGAGAGATCAGTATACAATTTAATATTTTACTCTTTTACTATTTGATAGTTCAGTGAGTCCGTCTGTAGGTATTTTTTGTTTGTTAGCTGATTTCAGTAGTTTTAGAGGTGTACACATTGTGCCTGAGATTGTATTTACCTGTTCGTTAACAATGTCTCTGTTAAAAGTTAGTGTTTTGTGAATTACATGTTTTCAAAAATGTGTAGCCTTTGTCCTTTTTTGCTACGATGCTATAATGTCATCCATTCATCTATTCCCCTCGGTGCTGCGTGTTCCTGATTATCAAGGTGTAATGCAAAGTTGGAGTCCTCTCTTTTTTCTTTTGTACGAGCGTATATGTTTTGTGAATGTTGTTTTTACTGTTCGTCTAAAAGAAACTACGGGACTATATAATTTATTATCCATAAGTATGGTTGCAGTTTCAAGTAAGTCTGTATACTCTGCTGGTGCTAAATTTGTTGGTTCTTTTTGTCGATCTCTTAAGATTTGTCGTAGAGGTTGCTGGTTTTTAGTGCTGAATCTAGACCTTCTTTGTAAAAAAGGTTAGTTAATCTACATATATGTTTGTGGTCCTGCATAAGTAAAAGTGTGTCTTTGTCTTCTTCCTTTCTATCCTTAGTGTTGTATTGTCGTCTCGAAAACTCGAGTTTAATTACAATATACACTGAATCCGATATTGATATAATGGCACAAACAAATTAAATTAAAATATTTAAAAAAAAACTTTTACAGCTCATTTAAAAACACTTTCTTATATACAACATTTAAACAAAATTTCTAAAATAAAAAATGAATCAAATAACTAATTCAATAATAGACAATTTTTTACAAATAAATAAACAAATATTAAGTTATCCCACAACAATAATCTTTATGAATATTCGTTCAATGCGTCTCAACTTCCCACTGTTTATGGCCAATATTCACAATATCATCAACCAAATAAATTTTATACTTCTTGTAGAAACCAATATTACAGACGAAGAAACTCACATCTATAATATAAATGGTTTTACGTCTTATTTCTTAAACAGAGTAGGAAGAGGCGGGGGAATAGCAGTGTTTATAAGGGAACACATAGCACATACAACAATCAATATAAATGCAAATTCGTTTGAATCTGTTCAGATAAATATTACTAATAACATCAGAAACTTCTCTTTAATCACAGTTTATCGCCCCCCAAACAAAAACGTAAATGAATTCATAAGAGAGCTTGATCAAATCATAAACAATATTAAAAATAAAGACGACGTTATTGTTATTGGTGATATGAACATAAACATTCTCAATCAAAACATCACAACAACAAGATATACAGAAATGATCGCATCGAATGGTCTAGAATGTCGTATTAATGATATCACAAGAGAAGACATCAATAGAAAAACAAACTCTTGCATCGATCACCTACACATCAGAAGTAATAAAACAGATGCACAAACCTACACTGCAATTGTGAAAACAAACGTCTCTGATCACTACTCTCTCTTTTGTGGTATAAATACAGAGAACTCTACAAGAGAAAAACAAATAATGCTGAAAAGGGAAACCCTTGCATTACAAGGGGCCAACGTAAATAGTTCTAAGATTAACAAGAAAATTAGGGAAACAAACTGGAATGCCTTATTTCACGAGAACATGAACGCGGATGACATTTTTAATCAAATACATAACAGATTTAATAACATCTATCAAATGTGCAAAATAAATAACAAAAATAATAAAAAGAGAAATGTGAATCCTTGGATGAATGGAGACTTAATCAAATGTTGCAAAACTCGGGATAAACTTTACATAAAGTGGTTAAATAACAAAAATAATAAAATATATGAACAGGAGTATAAAAAATATAGAAATTACTTGAATAAAAAAATACAATGGACTAAAAATAATTATTATAAAATTAAGTTTATGGAAAATAAAAACAATATGAGAGTTACGTGGCAATTAATTAATGAAATTACGGGTAAAAAAATAAGTAACATTGATCTGTCATTAATAAATAATTTTAAAAATGAAAATTTTTCAAATATTTCAAATAATTTTGCAACAAATTTTAAAGAAAATATAAATAAAATATTACATAATTGTGATATAAAAACTCTACAAAATCAGTCAAAAATACTGAATAACTCAATATTTCTTTCTCCTACAAATGAAGAAGAGATATATAATTTATTAAAAAGCTTAAAAATCAACAAGGGAGCAGGTATTGATGGCATTCGACCGAAAGATTTAAGAAGTAACGCTAGCATTATGACACCAATAATAACTGCATTTATTAACTCCAGTATTAGTAGCTCTAATATACCGAACATACTAAAAACATCAATCATACGGCCAATTTATAAAAGTGGCACAAAAAATGATTATAATAATTATAGGCCAATTGCAGTTTTATCTGTATTCGAAAAGATATTGGAAGAAGTTATAGTCAGAAGGATAACGGAATTTCTAAACAAATATAATGTACTAAATAAAAATCAATATGGATTCCAGAAAGGAAAGAACATAAATAAACTGCTGGGACAATTTTCAAACTACGTAAATAAATCTTTAGAAAATAATAACCACTGCCTCGCACTTTTCATTGACTTTAGCAAAGCCTTTGATACACTTTCACATAATAAACTATTAAATGCTTTGGAAAGAAATGGAATCAGGGGAAGTTGTCTAGGGTGGTTTAAAAACTACCTGGAACTAAGGGCGTACAGAGTGAAAATAGGCAACACATATAGTAATGAGACCTCAACAACTTCTGGTGTTCCTCAAGGATCAAAACTTGGGCCTATTTTATATTTAATATATGCAAATGAAATGCTAAACGTATTAAAAAACAGCACCACATTTGCGTTTGCAGATGATACTGCGATATTAGTATCTAACAAAAATATTGAAACTGCAACAACAAACATGCAACTTCAGTTAAATATAATATCTAAATGGTGCCACGACAACGGTCTCGTTATAAATGCTTCAAAAACAAAAATAATTCATCTAAAACCATCACACCTTGTTTCAAGTAAAATTATAATAAAATTTCACGATAACCAATGTCTACACAACTCCAAAAACAACAATGCTAGATTTGACTCTTGCAATACTATTATAGAAGTTGTAAAAACCTACAAGTATCTTGGAGTCTATATCGACCAAAACTTTAAATGGCTAACACATATACAATACGTAAGAACGAAACTAAGAAAAACAGCCTACAGCTTGTACCACTTAAGCAACTGCGCCACGTTTAACGTTCTTAAGCAAGCATATTTCTCAATGGCTGAGTGCTATATAAGGCATGGAATAACAGCGTGGGGTAACTCTACTTACTGTAGATCCCTTCAGCAAACGCAGAACCAAATTTTAAAAATACTTTTAAAAAGCAAGCAGCACAAACAACAAATCCAAGATACTTTGGTTTACGGCTACGCCTTACCAAACAATACAGCCTCTAATAATGAAACTACCAACGCCACAAATGACCTTAATGCAAATAACGGCAATAACACAAATATCAGCAACAACACAAACCAAACCAACAATACAACCCCCAGATCTAACTCTAACACATTTAACACGAACATCATGCGCAGTCAAAATAAATCAATTTCAAATAAAAATAATATTGCTACAATGCTAGATGTTCTTAACATCAAAAGTATATATCATACAACCTTATTCAAAGAATTTTATAACAATCCACATTTTTTAAAACCCATTAACCACAACTATGGCACTAGGCGAAAATTAGAAGGAAGATATAAAGTCGATCGTCACCATAATAAATATGGAGAAAACACTCTAGCTGTCACCATACCCAACCTATATAATAAACTTCCAATAAACATAATCACGGAACAAAACCCTTATAAGAGAAAAACAAAAATTCTAAAATATTTTATAGAAACTCAATGAAAAATACAAATAAACACCAAAATACTTGTAAAACAAAACGCTAATACCAATACAAATTACCTACATACATCTACCTTAAGCAATCTCATACACACAAATTATTTTTGATTGAATGTCCTGCAGACAAGCATACAGCTTCGCGGGGTTTTTAATTTAAGAAAAATTTTTTAATTTAAGAAAAATTTTATACATTCTAAAATTAATATTCTAAAATTAATATACTGAATGTTGTACTTTTATTATATTATTTAAATAAAAAAAAAAAAAAAAAAAAAAAAAAAATAAATAAAAAAAAAAAAAAAAAAAACTACTTCCACTACTACTACTTCTACTACTACTACTTCTACTACAACTACTTCTACTACTACTACTACTACTACTACTACTACTACTACTACTACTACTACTACTACTACTACTACTACTACTACTACTACTACTACTACTACTACTTCTACTACTACTACTTCTACTACTACTACTTCTACTTCTACTACTACTACTTCTACTACTACTACTTCTACTACTACTACATCTACTTCTTCCAATAAACATAATCACGGAACAAAACCCTTATAAGAGAGAAAAACAAAAATTCTAAAATATTTTATACAAACACAATGAAAAATACAAATCAACACCAAAATACTTGTAAAACAAAAAGCTAACACCAATACAAATTATCTACATACATCAGCAATATACTAAATAGTAACAAAGGAATCTAGAATCTACCTTAAGCAATCTCATACACACAAATTATTTTTGATTGAATGTCCTGCAGACAAGCAATACAGCTTCGCGGGGTTTTTAATTTAAGAAAAATTTTATGCATTCTAAAATTAATATACTGAACTTTGTACTTTTATTATATTATTTAAATAAAAAAAAAAAAAAAAAAAAAAAAAAAATATCAGATTGCATGCTGCAAGCGAAGCTATAATACTGCGCTACAACATGCCATAAACTACTGCATGTGTTTTTCTTATGGGTTCGCTCGAAACATATCAGAATGAGAGCGAAGCTTGATGCGAGTTCATGCAATAAGCAGGTTGTGTAATAGTTTGCAGCGCGCAGGATTCCCAGATATTTTTCGAGTTGAATCCCCAATTTGAACATTTTCATTCCCAAAAATTCCCAAAAAAATTTTAATTGTTCCCAAATTTTAATTATCGAATAAATACATTAAGGTATATATTTTTTAAGTAATAAAAATATACGAGTTGATTAAGTTTTTACCTCACCATTTCTGGGGATGGATTAAAAGGTTTACAACAAATTTTGATAGACCTTATCTATCAGTCTGTGGGTTCGACAACCACCAAAGACTCTGCAGTCAAGCGAAAATATTCGCAGGTAGTTTTGTCTTAAACATGTACGTTAGGGTCGAACGATAAAATATTTTTTTTTTTAATTTCAATATGTAATAGTGATAAAAAGTTGCCATTTGCAAATTCTGTTGACATTTGCAAATGTTGAAATTTTGCTAAGAAAAAGAAAAGAACGTTTTTCAATAAATGACCGTGGAGCATCTGCAGGTTTCAGTTCCTTCTTAAGATCGTAAGCTAGATCCATATCATCCAAGGTAAATTCTATGAAATAACTTTTATTGCTTAAATAATTTTCGTTACATCTTTTTCATCTTCATTTATCAGTTATACTTTAAATGTTAATTAACGAACGATTAAAATAATAATAAAATTACAATAATCCAAGACGTACATATATGAAGTCAAAATAAGAATCCCCAAAAAACCCCAAAATATTGAAATTATCCTCAGCAAATTCCCCAATCCCCAAACCAAATTTGTAATCCCCATTAACAAATGAGGATAAATCCCCTAATCTGACAACACTGGCAGCGCGTTGTAGCTTCTACCCTTTTGTTTGTTTATTTTTATTATTGATTATAAACAAAAAAATAGTTTTGCTCATTATAGCATTCACTCTTACATCTTGTAGCACAGGTATATTACGAACGGGCATAACGTTACCTGCGATCATTTTGTTACTTCTTACAAATTGATGATGCAACTGATGCCATATAAGCAAATATCTTGGCCCTATCGAAAAACCCTTTAACTCTTAGTATTTGTTGTTATAGCGGCCAACTTCTGTTCAAATTTCATGTGTCTACCTATTACATTTCCAGAGATAGAAGTCGCTGCCAGACGGACGGACATTGTAGCGAAAACAATAGGGTAACGTTTTTACACTTTGGGTACGGAACCCTAATAAACGACGTATTTTTTTTGGAAGAATTGGGTATGAATCTTACTCTCGAAGAAGTATTACGTAGAACAAATCCCCCGCAATGTAGTTATCCGAAAACATTTTTCAATAGTTTTTAAAGGGATTCAATAGCGCGAAACATTCGGATTATAATAAATTCATTTATAAATTCATGTCATACATACATACAAATGTATAAAAGGATAATAACAATATCTGACTACTTATTTTATATTTGACATAATTGACCCACTAATGTAATATGCGTTTTATTTTTGTATTACAGGATGAGGGTTAAAAAATTTGCAAAACAACTTCAAAAATAACACAGTACAACACATGATTTCTGGACTCAATTCTGATAATTGTTTATGAAAGTAGCCCGCCCCAAAAAGAAGAACTTCTGCTTCATTCGTTTGGTTATGGTACATCAAATAATAATTAAAAAATTAATTTGAAGTTAAATTCATACCTTTACTTAATCGTGAATAAAAGCGTAACGCGTTCATCGATTTCCATGATTTATGTCTGATTTTGTTCATAGGTATTACGTGAAAGTAATAGGACTTGACACTTTTTTACCGTTTTGGATTTTTTATGAATTAATTCATACATTTACTTATATCTGCGAAACTGTTGCTTATGTAAAAAAGTGTCAAGTCCTATTACTTTCACTACTACTACTACTACTACCACTACTACTACTACTACTACTACTACTACTACTACTACTACTACTACTACTACTACTACTACTACTACTACTACTACTACTACTAATACTACTACTACTACTACTACTACTACTACTAATACTACTACTACTACTACTACTACTACTACTACTACTACTACTACTACTACTACTACTACTACTACTACTACTACTACTACTTTCATAACAATTATCAAAATTGAGTCCCGAATAAATCATCTCAAAAATGTTGTACTGTGTAATTTAAGAGGGAAAATAAGATTCATAACAAAAAATAGAGCAAATGCTACAAGAAATAAAAAACATGTTTGTGTTTCTATTGACCTCGAAATATTTTCAATTCAAATTTTAGCTACGCATAGAGTAGCGTTGCCAGAATGATGATTTTATCTCATAAATATTATTAATGATTTTTTAAGCAAATTTTCATTGATGATTTTTTTCAAATAATACATTTAATCTTGTTAAAAACATATTTTAAATATTATTTTTAAACATTAATTATAAAATATTTGTTTTTTTTGGACAGACACAACCATACAACAATTTTTCTTCTGTAATAATTTTTGTTCTTGCTAATGTTATGCTATATCCTTTCTTTAATACAGTGTGATTTGACACACTCTAATATTTGTTTGTAAAAATTTTATTTTATAATAATCTTTAGGGCGGTTGGTTACGTGAAAGCTTGCAGCAGTAGATTTGCACGTGTTAGCTAAACATCACCCCAATGTCGAGCTAATACTGTCAATTCAAAGATAAAGAATTAATAGAGACCCATCCTGTCGCATTGAGATACCTATTCAGTTTATTTATACTTGTCTATTATGGTGTCCTCCTAGAAATTTGTGACTCGAAGAATGAAGGGTCGGACTTATATCTACAGCTGGTGAAGAGTGGACGTTTCTTCCGTACCATGAACCCGCTAGCTGCTACAATGCCTATTGTAGCGAAGTCCCAGGCTACTAGCATGTATGTATACCGGACATACTTTTTAACAATAACTGCTGCCTAAAGATGTCTTTTCTTTTCTATTTATAAATTGAGTAGAGAACTGGTCACTATAACTTGGCCCCTTTTTGCTTGTGACCTTTACATCATACAGTTTTCGCCATCTAACCTTAATATAGCCATGCGGAATAGCAATCGATACTGCATTGCAAACGACCAAACTGCAACCACCCTGTTTACTGACAAATAATTCCTTAAGTACAGGTACCAAAACAAGAGTGACGTCAGTAGTGAGTGTGTGATCTCAGTGACAGAAAAGCCAGCCTGACTATCAACAAAACTGTCCGCATATACATAGATATAGAAAATGTGTCGGTAACTAAGATTTTGTATAGAAAAATTATCATAACTAAAATTTTCTATAGAAAGTTTATCGATAACTAAAATTTTCTATAGAAAATTTATCGATAATTAAAATTTTTCGATAATTAAAATTTTCTATAACTAAAAATTTCTATAGTTAAGTTTTTATATAGAAAATTTATAGATAACTAAAATTTTTTATAGAAAATTTATCTATAACTAAATTTTTTTAGAGAAAATTTATCGATAACTAAATTTTTTTAGAGAAAATTTATCGAAAGCTAAAATTTTTTTATAGAAAATGTATCGATAACTAAGATTTTCTATAGAAAATTTATCGATAACTAAGATTTTCTATAGAAAATTTATCGATAACTAAGATTTTCTATAGAAAATTTATCGATAACTAAGATTTTCTATAGAAAATTTATCGATAACTAAGATTTTCTATAGAAAATGTATCGATAACTAAGATTTTCTATAGAAAATTTATCGATAACTAAGATTTTCTATAGAAAATTTATCGATAACTAAGATTTTCTATAGAAAATTTATCGATAACTAAGATTTTCTATAGAAAATTTATCGATAACTAAGATTTTCTAGAGAAAATTTATCGATAACTAAGATTTTCCATAGAAAATTTATCGATAACTAAGATTTTCTATATAAAATTTATCGATAACCCAGATTTTCTATAGAATATTTGTCGATAACTAAGATTTTCTATAGAAAATTTATCGACAACTAAGATTTTCTATAGAAAATTTATCATTAACTAAGATTTTCTATAGAAAATTTATCATTAACTAAGATTTTCTATAGAAAATTTATCATTAACTAAGATTTTCTATAGAAAATGTATCGATAACGAAGCTTTGCAAGATTTTTTTAAAATAATTTATCGGTATATAAAATTTTCTATAGAAGATTTATCGATAACTAAGATTTTCTATACAAAATCTATCGACACCTAAGATTCCTGCCTAATACCGAGAAATTTTTGGGGTACGGATTCTGCTAATTCCTCATATCATAAGTCTAAAATAAAATAACAGCCTGTCGCTGTTATTATCATTATTTGTTTTATCATTATTTAGTTATCGTTCTGCGAGCCATGTCTCCGAAAGTACTAAGAATACATCCCTGTATAAAATTCTAAAATGTATATTAAATTCTAAAAATGATTGTAAAGCTTTGTAAAAGACAGACAGGAAATGAGTTACTCATTATTTTAAAACAGCGCCATCTGTTGCGCAACATTGCTTAAAATATCCAGCTTTTAAAAATAAAAGATACCTTAAAGTATGCAGTACCTTTAAATCAGTAAAACAAATCGGCATACCGTCACTGCTTTTTCTCCACTTTCTCTTGGAAATAAGATATTTTTGAAAAATATTTTGGAAAAAAGTATCCTATATTGGAATCAGGATACTGAGGTAACTCCTTACAAAATTTTGTTGAAATCCATCCAGTAGTTTTTATGTGATGCAAACACAAAAAAGAAAGACTTACAGACAGGAAATGAGTTACTGTTTTATTATATGTATAGATTTTTGTTTTTTTAATTAACGAAATAAATACATACATATATGCATATCGTTCAACTTTCGTTTAACAAACTTAATAAAAAAAACATAAGTGATAATTTACAACAAAACTTGTGGACTTAGGCAGTTGGTTAATTCCGAGATATTTTTTCGACAAAACAGCATTATATTTCTTAAAATTGTGTCCTTTAAGGGATTTTTTCTATCTTTTGTATTTCTTGCAAATAATAAGATGCCCTAATTCTTCTCCAATCTATTTCTTTAAATTAAGAATTAGCGACAGTAGTCGCAAGGGTCTAAATCTGAAGGGAACGCTAGGTGATAGTATAACTACGTAAGTGAGCACCCGTCCATTGTTTTGATAAATCAAAATTTTTTTCAATACATGAGAACGTCTTTGCTGCAAATCCAGAAGCTCTGAATAATATTCGCCGGCAATCGTTTCACTATTTTTTTATAGGTAATCAATGTATATGACACCTCGGGGATCCTAAAAAATTGTGGCCATGACCTTATTGGCCGAAAGGCTCATCTTACTCTTCTTTGGTGCACATTCACCCATTGTCATTGGCGTAGCAGAAAATATTGTCTAGCGACTGGGGGCGAGACAATTTTGGTTGGAAAATAATATTATGAAAATAATATTGTTTTGATTGTTTTGATTGTCTAAGGTGTGTTGTGATAGATTTATGTTTCATCTACAGTTGCAAAACGGCGCAAAAACTCATCTGAACATTGCCAAACACTCCATTGAAGTAGTCATTTGGTTGTGCTTATGGTCATGTGTGAGCAATAGCGTCACCCAACGTGCGAATAGCAATTTCATATAAAAGTATTTGTATAAAAAGTAATATAGCCACTCTGTTGAAATGCCTACAGCTTCAATCATCTAACGTACTTTCATTTTACCATCGGACCATGTCATTTCATGTATTTGATCACATATTTCTGCCGTGACGACCTCTTTCGGGCAATGTGAACGTTTGGCGACATTCTTGCTAGAATGACTACAGCGATCAGTTTTTTACCAATAAAATTGGTGATGCAGAGTGACCACAGTATTTATGAAGCTGTTTAATCAACAGACGAAATTCACTTATTTCCATTTTCCTTAAAATCAACCGGGTTGTCTGCTTTCAAAGTAATAGACGTAGCTTGCTCAAAAATTCGACAGTAGTCCAGCAGATGATTGCAGTTGAGAGGAACAGTGCACTGCAGTGTTCCATTGAAAGGGACTGCGCTGGAAATACAAGAAGTAACCGAATTTTCAAACAGCCCTGATAATTTTAATTTGGTAAAATTATGATTTTTTTTTGGTGAAAATTTCTGGCAACGCTTAGCGGTCTGCACACTGTTTAAATTAATTTTTTTTAGTTTGTTTTAAAATAAATTTAAAAAAAATGACTCGTGGGTCAAACAGATCTCAAACACAATATAAAAAGGAAGTGCTCTATATTGCAAGATCTTTTCAAACTTTTGTTGACAACTTTTGTTTTGTTTGTTCTACTCAGTGCAGCACAGGTGTTATTAGTTTTTATTGTTTTAGTATTTTATTAAAATATTGTTTAATTGTTTATTTTAGTTTTTGCGTTTATTTAATTAAGCAAACGTTGTTTATTTATGTAGACTTGTTGTTAGTTTAGAAACCTACGCAAATTGTTTTCGACAACAATCTCATTGTGTTTTTTTTTTAATTGAAACCACTATTTTTTCTTTTATTATTGTTTTTTTAGCAGTCTTTTATAATACTAGCTGTGCCCGCCACGTCGTAGGCGTCCTGAAAATATTTTGTTCGATTATGTTTTGAAAGTAATCCACAATAATTTTTAAGACTCTTATTTGTATAGTGCTGCAGTATGGTTTATGTACATATTTTCATTATAAAGAGATACCCATCTCTGGATAAAATTCTAAAATTTATATAAAATTCTAAAGTTAATGTATGGATCTATAAATAGCGTTAAAGATATCCCGCTGACAAAAATAAAAGGTGCTTCCAAGTTTACAGTGCCAATGAATCGGTAAAATTGCGTACTACTATTACTTTTTCTCTATTTTATTTGGGAAATGAGATATTTTTACAGGAAAAATTATCCTATATCTGAAACAAGATGCTGAGGTAGCTCCTCACTAAATTTCATTAAAATACCTTCAGTGGTTTTTAGCTGATGCGAGCACAAACAGACAGAAAAAATTCTAAAAATTGCTGTTTTGAATTCCATTTCGATTACTATCTGCAGCAGCAACAAAATTTTCAAAGAATATTTCTTGTACAGAAATAATCCTGTTAGAGTTTTATAACATGTATAATTTATTTTATTTGTTATTTTGTTTTCTTTTAAATTATCTGCGTAGTTGTTGGTAGACATTTTAACAACTGAGATATTATAACCTTGAGTATGATACTATTTTCTTTTTTGTATTGTATTGTTTTGTTTTGTTTTTATTTATGTATTTATTTATTTTGCTAAATTAAGTTGCCGGCAAATAGTTTTATCTACATATATTTAATTAATTCAAGTCTCTTACTCACTTGCAAATAAAATAGAGGCAAGTTCGAACTTTTGTAAATACAAATTTCTGTTGTAATTCTCATACAGTTAAACGAAATAAATCAATTACACTGTACAACAATTTCAAACTTTTGCCAAAAAAAATATTCGTGTATCGTCAGTTAAAAAAAGATCACATTGGAATTTTATTTCCTGTTCATGCAACATATAGCGATAAAAACTATGATTTATTTACATCTGAGGTGTAGGGTATGTTCAACAACTTTGTAGAAAATTTCTTCTTTAATATTTACCACCTTATATTTCTTGTAGCAATGAGAGCAACTTTTGTTTATTGGTTTTGTCCGAACATTATCGCCTAATAATAATGTATCATTTACACCCGAGACTCTGCAACACTTCTAAATATATATATATATATATATATATATATATATATATATATATATATATATACGGATGATTAAAAAATAACCGTTATTTTCAATTTTCGTGAGGTTTGTTCGATTTTCGCATTTTATTTTTTTTTTCAGAAAATGGATCAACGAAACTGTATTAAGTTCCATTTTTTGAAATAATAAAAAATCGAAGAGCACACCAAAAATGACTAACCTTTATATCTGTCAAAAACAAACTGACAATCCAAAATCGCTGATATTGTCAACATAAATTACAGACATTTGTGCCAACATTAACAAAAAATGTGAAAATCGAACATACACCTCACAAAAATTGAAAATAATGGTTATTATTTTATTTTTTGATCATACCTCGTATATACATATAAAGCACAAAATGTGTTTGTTTGTTTGTCTGTCGGAAAGCCATAGCTGCCTACACCAGCGAACCGATCTTTCAGTAATTTTTACAGTTTGTTACTAGATATACGGTTGGTAAAATAGTGTACTTATTGTTTTGATATTCGACGTGGGCGTGGTACCTTCTATAAAAAGTAAATATTTATCATCTTGTAGCTTGGTAGCAGTAATAGGTAGCGAAATTTTGCACCTGTATCCTCTATATATACACACATAGTTTAGATAAAGATAGGCGTGGTACCTCCCATACAAAGTGAAAAAGTGTTATTCTGGATCTAGGGAACTGCAATAGGTAGCGCCTTGGAGTTTTGTATCAGTAACCTCTATATTAACGTACATAGTTTAGCTAAACGCAGACTGACTTAGAGTAGTGGGCGAGGTACCTCCCATTCAAAGTGACAAATTATTATTGAGTTCCTGGCAAACTACAATAAATAACGCCTTTAAACTTTGCATAAGTAACCCCTATGCAAATGCGTAAAATCTACCAAAATACACAATAAATTGGGACAGTGGGCGTGGTACCTCAAATTATTATCGAAATGAAAAACTATGAAAAATTGTTATCGTTTACATAGAGTACTATAATAGGTACGTTCTTGAAAGTAGGTAAAAGTAACCCTTGTACCCATCGGAATACTCTAGAAAAACATAGACTGCATTGGGACAGTGTCAGTGCTACCCCCCATACAAAGTAAAAAATTATTACCGTGTTCCTGCCGAACTACAATAGATAAAGCCTTGAAGCTTTGCACGAGTAACCCCTATGCTAATGCGCATAGTTTACCAAAATACAAACTGGTTTGGGACAGTGGGCGTGGCATCTCCTAAACAAAGCGAAAAATTGTTATCGTGTACGCCGATAACTACAGTTTAGTTGGACTGCTTTTGGCTTCATTTGTGTTAACTTTGTTTCTATGTGCCGTTTCCATGTAAGGCGCCGGTCAAGATGTATGCCGAGATATTTCACGTCTGAAACCTGTGGTATAGTTTGGTTATTTATGCGAATAGGGGGGCACGATTCCTTACGCAGTGTGAAAGTTAGTGCATTTTTGTTCATTCACCATTATTCTCCATTTCTTCAACCAATTTTCTAAACTGAATATGTGGTCTAGTAAATATCGTGATGCTACTTCGGGTCTGTTTCGTCAGCAAATGTCGATGTGTGAACTTGGTTACTAGTTGGCATGTCTTAAGTATACAATAAGTATAAAAATGGCCCCAATATACTAGCTTGGGGAACTCTGGCTTCGATTGGCTGGGGTGAGCTCAAACAATCTCCTTTCACAATAAATTTTCTTTCGGTTAAATAACTAACTAGCAGCTTATATAGGTTTAGGGGCAAATTCAGTTTTAGCTTATATATATTAGGCTTTCATGCCACACCTTGTCGAATGCTTGCGAAACGTCGATAAAAAGCGCAGATCAGTATTGTTTTTCTTCAAATGTCATCTTAACAACCTTGACTAACCTTTGAGTTTGTTCGCTCGTACTATGTTTTTTCCTTTTTTCCGAATTAATAGTTGAATTAATAGTTTGTCGCTTAGAATAGGGTTCAGCTTAGTTATAAACATCCTCTCAAACAGCTTTGACATATTAGATAAAAGGCTTATAGGTCTGTATGATTCAACTTTTGTGTGGTCTTTTCCTGGCTTATAAATCATGGTACGCTTTTCGTTTTATAACAGTGAACGCGACGCCTTCAAAATCCCGGCAATATTTTGGTCGAACTTGCCTTTAGTTTTAAAAGAAATTACCACCAAATTTTAAGAATATTTCTTTTTATAGTGCTGCAGATCTGGTTTATATAATTACTTTATATAAAGGTACCCAGAGACGGGTATAAAGTAATTATATGGGTTTTATATAAAATTTTATAATTTATATTTAATTCTAAAACTAATAAAAGGTACTGCCAAGTTTTCGGTACCATTAAATAGGTAAAGTTGCATACTTTCAATATTTTATATCTATATTCTATTGCAAATAATAAATTATACGGGAAAATATATATTTGAAGCGAGGTACTAAGATATCTTCTCAAAAAATTTGTATAAAAATTTATACTGTAGCTTTCACGTAATGCGAACACAGACAGACGGAAAGTTAGACAATAATTTCAAATATTACTGTTTTGTATTCTATATCGACTAGAATTTGCACCAGCAACACGATTTTCAAAAAATATCTCATGTACATACATAAACGATTATTATAGAGTCATATGTACAGATAATAAATGTGCCGTCAAAGGGTTAAATCTTAGCATACCAAAGCTTTTTATATAATAAATTTTTTGCGCTAAACCGTTATTTCAAACTTAGTTTTCGGTTTTAAATACATGAAAAGCTTTCATATTAATTGCTGCCTAAAAGTATGCTTTAACTTTTATTTTAAACAAAAACTTCTTGCTTTAAATCTATGTACCTTTGGGTGTAATTTACCAGTACATATTATTATTTTTAATTTAATATTTTGACAAATTAAACTCAGCTACAAATAAATAAATCTTATCAATTTTTTCAATTAATCTTTAAATGCTGTGGTTTTTATTGTTTCGTTGCTATTGATCTGCAATAAACTTATACTTTGTTTCTTTATTACTGGACGTTAATAAGGAAAATTATAATAAAAAAAAACATTATTTAAATACATGTGATTGTAGGTTGAAACAAATATCTCACCTTTGAAAAAAAAAAAAAAAACATAGTTACATATAATTGAAGGTCTTGGCTGCATCTAACAGAAAATTATAGCATTGATGCAACACATGTCGACTTGAGGGTTTTAATTCATTTATTTTTTTTTTTGTAACAAAAAATAAATCATTTAAATCCGTAAACATCACTTTGAAAGTAATGAAAAAAAAATTTTATTATAAAATCATAATCATACCTGCGTATAAATTGTATGAACAGGTATTTAAACTTTAAACTTTAATATTTAATTCCTTTTAATAATCAAAGATCAAGGTTTGATTTTTGTATTCTTTTTAGTGTAGAATCATTTTACTCAAAAAAAAAAAAATGTTTTTGTGGAAAATCACAAAAACTTGTTGTTGAAGTAAAAAATTATTTAAAAATAAGTCAAAAAAAAAATCAGCCAAAAATGCAAAAACAAAAATATAATCAGTCAAAAATATCACAAAATCAGTCAGAAATGTCAAAATTAAAAAAAAAAAAATTTAATGACATTTAACACATTAAAGGGGAAATATTTAAGCAGTTTTTATTAAGTAAATTTTTGCAGTCAAGATGATTAGCTCGAATACTTTAATAAATACCTGATGTCTTGACCTTATCTTGGTAAGAGGGTAATTTGATAATTTTGTGACTTTTTGCATTACCACCGCGCAGTAACTTTTCATGTAACCTCCTCGTTAGTTTAACGATAATGAAAAAAAAAACTGAATTTCGTGTGCTGATTAAACATTATTTTTCACGTGCCATCACCAACACAAAAGAAAGCCTTATTAAATACCATGGTTACCCTGAACCCCCCTCTACATTAGACATAAAATGATAAACATTAACACTAACATGCTCAATACTTTTTGATGTCAGGCTTAAGTTAGTTTAATTTTTTCTAAGTAAAAGAATATTTTTTACAAATTAGGTAAGAGTGCTATACCGAATTTTATATACCCTTCACCATAGTAATGTTAAATATTCCCTTTCCCTGTTGTGCTTCCCAATTCCATAATATATTATGAAATATAATAATATAATAATATTATGAAATATAATAACATATATAAATATAAATATAAATATAAATATAAATATAAATATAAATATAAATATAAATATAAATATAAATATAAATATAAATATAAATATAAATATAAATATAAATATAAATATAAATATAAATATAAATATAAATATAAATATAAATATAAATATAAATATAAATATAAATATAAATATAAATATAAATATAAATATAAATATAAATATAAATATAAATATAAATATAAATATAAATATAAATATAAATATAAATATAAATATAAAGATATAGAATTTTTTTTGTATAAATTTTATCGAAAATATTTTGTAAAATTTGATTCAAAATATTTTGTAAAATTTGATTGAAAATTTTTTGTAAAATTTTATTAAAAATTTTTTGTAAAATTTTATTAAAAATTTTTTGTAAAATTTTATTAAAAATTTTTTGTAAAAATTTTATCGAAAATATTTTACAAAAATTATATCGAAAATTTTTGGAAAAATTTTTTGTAAAAATTTTACGGAAATTTTTTTTGGAAAATTGTAAAAATTTTACCAAAAATTTTATTGAAAATTTTTTTGTAAAAATTTTAAAAACATTTTATGGAAAATTTTTAAAAACATTTTATGGAAAATTTTTACTAAAATTTTATGGAAAATTTTTACAAAAATTTTATCGAAAATTGTTTTGAAAAATTATTGTAAAAATTTTACGCAGGTTCTTTGGAAAAATTTTATTGAAAATTTTTTGTAAAAATTTTTCGAAATTTTTTTGTCGAAAGTTTTGTGTAAACATTTACAGAAAATTTTTTGTAAAAGATAGGACCTTCCTGCAATCTATATTGCGTTAAAATGGTCAGACTAAAACAAATTTGGGTGGATGCTGGTGAAAATAGCTTAACTTTTGAACAATAATAGGGAGAGGCTTGACATTCACATAGTCTTTACTTTTTTCCCTCTAATTTTGGCGCATATTACATTTGGTTTAAATCTAATTCTTACAGATTACTTCTTACATTTTTAGTTTAGAATTGGTGCCCTTCTATCTGTTTTGAAGTATGTTTTTATTTGCAAGAATTATATATTTGAAAGTGGGATATTTTAAACAAAATTGTGCAACAGATGCGGCAATTGAATAAAATTTGTTTTTTTACTTTTTCGAATTACATAGTTATTAACATATTTCAAACACCTCTTACAGATCTGTAATTTTTAGAATTTCAGAATTTTTTATAAATTTTTTAAATTTTATACACACCTAGAGAAAAAATGACACCATTCATAACAATTAAATTATTATATTACCTATAGGTATATACTTCTCTCTGAACTCCAGTTGCAGTCCTATGGTGGCAGTGCTTCCTTTTAATCTTTCTTTTTCAAAAATCCTTAATATTACTTGTGCAGCTAGAAAAACAAAAGAACATATTACACATTTGGAACAACAACACTTTGGTTTACATACATTTTAAGTCATCGGAAATTGATTGCAAGGTGATGGAATCAAGAATTTTTTTTAATTTTTTATAGTCACTATCATCGTTGGCTATAAAGATTGAATCTTTCGCCATCACAACGCTATAGTCGTTTAGGATCAATCTCCAATAGCATATTGCTCCATCCATATTATTATTTTTAGAAATGAAATTTTGACAATGAAAAACATTTAGTAATAGATTTCATAAAATTGCGTTGTTAATTTGAGCACGTTCGTTGAAAAGTTGACAACGGTTGTTGTCTACTCGACAACACTCGTTTACAAGTTGACAACGGGCGTTGCCAATTCGAACACGTTCGTGTGTAAGTTGACAACACTCGTTGTCAAACAAAAGTGACAACGTAGAGGTATCGAAGTTACCACATTCGTTGTCGAGTTTGCAACGTCGTTTTTCCCTCAGTGCAGGAATGGGTAAATTCCAATTCGAACACGTTCGTTTGTAAGTTGACAACACTCGTTGTCAAACAAAACTGACAACGTAGAGGTATCAAAGTTACCACATTCGTTTTCGAGTTTGCAACGTCGTTTTTCCCTCAGTGCAGGAATGGGTAAATTCCAATTCAAACACGTTCGTTTGTAAGTTGGCAGTACTCGTTGTCAAACAAAAGTGACAACGTAGAGGTATCAAAGTTACCACATTCGTTGTCGAGTTTGCAACGTCGTTTTTCCCTCAGTGGAGGAATGGGTAAATACATAAACCATAAACCATGAAGCACTATAAAAGTAAGAGTCTTACAATAGGTGTGGAATACATTCAAAGCAAAATCGAGCAAATTATTATCAGGACGCCCACGACGTTGCGGGCAGATTTCCTGATATTAGTCATTCGAATAATATTTCATTTTAAGTTCTCATAAAGCTAAGAAAACACCCTAATTTGGAAAAGGTGGTTACTTACAACCCCAGCAATCTTCAATTGATTTCGCTGTGGTATTGACAGTTTGAAGGCATTTTTCAAGTTTATCAACTGAATTTGAATTGCCTGGGTGTTAATTTAATAAACTACTGCTCATTACATTGTATTAAAGTGTAATTGTTGTAAAACACAAATTATAAATAAAAAACAAATGCAGCAAACTTTAATCATTTACATTTAAATATTTAATTAAACATTATTTTTTTGAACGATATTGACCTTTAGCGTTAACAGCAACAATTACATAAATGACAATAACAGCAACAAGAACAACTACAACAACAACAAAAGTTGGCAAAATTTTTGATTGAGATGCAACGCTGCCGTAGTATATTCGTTTCTTTTTTGTTGTGGTTGTTGTTGCTTTTGGTTTTGCCAAGGCTGGTATTACGGTGTGTGTAAGAACGCACCTTATTTTAGATTTTTTTTTTAATATTTTTTACTTATTGACAAGGGGTTTCTTCTGTTTTTATTATTAAAGATGGTCTAGAAAATCATGAGAAAAAAACTTTCAAGAAGAATCCGGTTTTTTAGTTAAATTTATTGAATTTATTTGACATTTATAAAAATAAATTATTTACATATATTTTTAATAAAGTTTAAAATTCTTAAGTTTAAAACTAGGACGAGGTTAGTTAAAGAATTACCCGTACTAGAAAGAAAATGCCATTTTGATCTATTTTTAGCCTTTTGTTATAATCTAGTAGATCATTTCACGGCTACGAAAACTGGTCTCCAATGTTTCAAAAGGTGCTGATTTGTCGGCCATAATAAAGCGGTGTTAAATCGCACGAACGAGGAGGCCATGAACAGGACTACATTAGGAATTGTTTTCACCAAATTGATTTAGCAATAAATCGATTGTTAAACGCATTGTTTGGCAAGTTTCGCCCGCTTGTCGAAACCAAATGTTGATGTTAAGCTGATTAATTTTTGAAAACAAAAATTCAGTCAGTATGGCTCAATAGCGCTCGCCATTTGCTGTAACGGCACCTCCTTGCTTATTTCGAAAGAAATAAGGCACCAAACAGCCAATTTTAATGGATGTAATGGTGATTCGTTAACGGCTATTAACGGAGGATTGTCTTAGCTCCAAATGCTGCAATTTTGTTTATTGACGTAACCATTTAACCAGAAATGAGCTTCGTCACTAAATACAATTCTTTGATAAAAATGGTCATCTTCATGAGCCCAAACAGCAAAAATGCGACGTAAACGATGGTTGTTTGGCTTCAATTCTTGCACGAGCTGTATTTTATAGGTACGTAAGCCAAGTAAGCCGTAAAATGTTATCCGTAGTCAAAGGGCAAAGGCCAACAAGTTGAGATCTACAACGAATGGACATTGCGGCGTATACTTGACTGCCTGTCCCACAATATCGCTCGATAACGTTCGTTCGCGCACTTACATTTAAAACAAAAACAAAATGTTTGAATTTGCTCTGGTTTTAAATGTATTTGTGCGAACGAACGTTAACGAGCGCCATCGTGGGACAGACAGTTAATTAGTGCTGGCAATTTCTACTACTTTCAACTACTCGATACAACTCAATACTTTTCAATTGGGTACTCAATAGTACTCAATACTTCCGTTTGCATACTTGCAGAGAAAATTTATCTTCGTAGTTGTCAAATATTTTTATAAATTTATTTCTGAAAATACTACTCCGTAAAAGTATCGATTAACTACTTTTGTGTATTGAGTACCCAAAAAAATGATCGAGTATCGCGTACTCGGTACCCACTACTCAATACTTTGCCAGCACTACAGTTAAAACTTTGCGCTACAGCAGCATTTTGGTTTGATGTTTTTTTTTTTTATTGAGAATAGTAAAATAAATGTGAAAACGATCAACAATTGCAAGAAATGCTTGCTCACTAGGCCGATAATGTTGACCGTAAAATGGACTCTAGAAGTGCTCTAGAAACAGTTTTATTTTTTTCATAGAAAATTTCCACAATTTGGAAGCGAGAAATGTCAAAGCAGTTTTACATTATCAACAGTCCAATCATAGTTATCGATATCAATAGTTCTCATGAAGTTAAGAAAAACCAGCCGATATAAAAGAGAAGAAAAAAAAAACGTATGATTCATGGTGGCCATTATCATTTGCGAGTCATCTCTGTGATGCTCTTGGTTAAGAGAAGTAATATTCCTTCTTCTTAGTCGAATGTAACCGTAATCTTTTAGAATGTTACGGACACTCGGTTTTAGTTTTTTAAAACGGTTAACCGCGTTTTTCAAAAACAAACAAAAAAAACATTTTTCTTTGATTAACACGAAATTGTATTTTTAATTCACACTAAATGTATTATTTTTTACCCGACGACTCACAATGGGGCAAAATCAAAATATTTCGGAAATAATTCAGCCATTTGTAAAGGGCTATCCGATTCATCCAAAATTTGACATGGGTATAGCAGAGAAATATCTGAACTTAAGTTTTGACAGTGGGAACCATCCAGTTTTTTCAAAATAAGGAGTACAATTTTCAGCAAATTTTTTTTTTTGAATTTTTTTCTTTCAGTTAGCGAGCAAAATTTAAAAAACACTAGGCGATTTTCAATTTAAAAATTCTACTGTTAACATAACAGTAGCATAACATAACATAAATCAGTAACGTAGACTAATACAGTGTGATAAATATGGGAATACTCATATTTGAAAGCATATAAGCCCAATTCACAATCTTGTGCATTTGAGATTGCAAATTTATGCAATTTTAAAAATTTCCCATGAATTGTGAACGGTTTTTTAATTCACTTATTGCAAAACAAAAAATTTTCAATTAGAATATTGACTACAATAAGCATACTCTCTTCATACCCTCTAATTAAGAAAATATTCATTCAATTAGAAGCCACTGTACTTTGTCCAAAATTCTTCAGTAGTCCAGTAAATGATACCTGTTAACTAGACGGAAAAGTCACCGAATTATCAAAGTGTCCTAATAAAAGACACGCAAATATTGACAGTCATCTAGTACCAAATAACAATTAACGGGAGTAGTGTTGCATTGAAAATTACTGCA
The DNA here is from genome assembly GCA_949628195.1 of Phasia obesa. NCBI lineage: Eukaryota > Metazoa > Arthropoda > Insecta > Diptera > Tachinidae > Phasia > Phasia obesa. Next base: position 92,630,128 of record OX451219.1, on the reverse strand, counting down.
CTAGAGGTACAAAATATCTCAAACTTCCCGGGTAATAGATGCAACTTGCCCAAAATTTGACTGTAGTCTACTACTAGATTAAAGCTAACGGCCACTGTATTGCTTTGTAACTTTTATTGCAAGAAATACTAAAGAACACGGAATTATTAATAATAAAATTGGGCTTACAGTTCAGTAATAGTTATCAAGTAAAAATTTATTATGTCCATTTGGGTCCCAGTTTTAAACTTTTATTTCCTTTTTTACTCTTTTTTTGGTTTTTCAATTTATATTTTTCGTAGATTTTAATTTTCATATTTTTTATTTAATTTATGTACATATGTATATTATCAGCTGTTAGTTTGCAAATGCATAGCAAATAAAAACTATGATTTTTAGTGTTGCTTATTTCGAAAAGTGTAGAATATGCATTTCTGTATATTTTGTTGGTGTGTTGTAAAATTATCCTACACCATTTTGCAAATGCTACGATACAAGACCATTTGCACAAGATTGTGAATTGGGCTATAGTTTTGCACGTAAGAAGATTGAGCTGAATCTTTTTTTGTTTGACAGCAGACTACCTCAGCTACATTTATAAACACAAGAAAAGTATAATATTAGGGAAAAATTTTTAAATTCGTTGCTGTTCTCTGTTATCAAAGGCGTACTCTAATCCTTTCTTTTCGTTGCGGTGTTGCAATCGGATAAGCAGATAAAGACAGATAATTTTTGTTATATTCTTTACTTTAACACGTGTAGTTTGAAAAGTGATATTTCACATCTCGGAGGAAGCCAGAGCTTTTTTGTATTCATAGCTGTTCTCAATGCTAATTTAAAATCCGCAACATAACGTTGTAAAGTACTCAATTTTTTGCCCAGTTTGACTTGATGTTGACCATCGCAGAGCAGGGAAAAAATCTGATAATTTTTTTCTTCCCTTTTAAAAACTTCCATTAGTCTGACAGTAGACCAAAATTTATATATGTACCCTTGAAACTGGGAAACAAATCATCCTGTTCCTAGATCATCTAGCTTATATTGTATAAGAATCATAAAATCGTGCGACGTAGTAATTCACATATTTTTAACAAGATCATAAGTTTATTTGTTCAACACCCACCTGTTGTAAACGATCTTTCTCGTCAAGTAGTTTTTCAAAAAGAGATAAAGAATTTGTTTCTAATTTATTTCCTTTCAATAAATTTTATTTGAAACATGCATACCCTTATCTTGAAATGGTGCTGGCAGTGTATTGAGTAGTGGGTATTGAGTACCGAGTATTTGATCTTTTTTTTTGAGTACTCAATACTCAAAAGTAGTTACTCGATACTTTTAACGTTTTAGTTTTAGAAACAAATTAAATGAAAAATTTAACGAATTCATTAAAACTCTGATTAACAGTTAGTTTCTATTGTGTAAACAAAAGTATTGAGTAGCATTGATAAATATTGAGTAGTATTGAGTAATTAAAAGTAGCAGAAATTGCCAGCACTATCTTGTGTTGGAAACTTATTCGTTTTGTCAAACAAAACTATATAAAGAAATAACTTTAATTCTTTTTTGTTTCATTATTCATATAACAGTGTACAATAAGCCGGTTAACCGGATTAAAAAAAAAACGATAAAAGCAAAACCGGGTTTTTTTAAAAGTCATTTTTCGGTTAAACCTAATAACGGTTTCTTCAAATGGCTGGGTTTTTATTACTGTATTATTAAGCTTAAGTATATTGGAAAATTAAAAAGAACCAGGTTAGATATAAAGTATGTTTCTATGTTTATGTTAGGGCTTATTCTAGTAACATTATTTAAGAAAAATGTATTCCTTAGACAGAATTCGTGATACAGATCAATTCGTGACACAAATCTCTACCTGTCGGTTATTAAGCATAGCAGAAAAACAAGTAGTAATTGAGTTCGCATGACTATGATCATACACCTTGTTCAGAACAAATCACTTTACGAGCACAAAAAACGATGTTCATAAGACGCTCATTATAATGTTTCATTGAATGTATGTATGTCTGTTCATTGCACGCGAGTAACGAGAAGTGTACAAGAGTTTCCATAATCAAGTTTGAATAAGTATGAGTAAGTGCTGAACATAATAACAATGAATTTGGGCGAGTTTACTCCGTTTTATGCTTTGAGTTAAACACGAACACAGTTCGAGTGAATAAACAAGGAACAAAGAAATAAGGCACTTTTTAATAACATTACTTACGTTCATTTTAAGGTCTTATTTTCTTAGAAAATAAAGATAACCAAAAAACTACCAGTGTCAACAAAGCGCACCAAGTCTTATCCGAAAGTTCTACACAACTACTAAACCAAACATACTCAGCGTTTCGATAATGAGGTGAGTAAACATGGCATTTTCACTAGTATAGAAAGTTCGTTGTACTCGGTCAGCTCATTGCGCTTATATTACAAACAGAGGTTTGCTCACTAATAGTATGGTATGAGTAGGTATGTGTTCAGTAAGCTAGTTTGTGTTCGAGTTTGACCACTTTCTCATGAGCTTATGAGTACAACTATTAAATGAGCTTGCTCATACAACTGTTTAGTTTAGAAGATGGAGATCATTAAAAAAACTGCACTGTAAACTGCTAGTATCTGTTGAAGTGCAACAGCACGTCCGACTAAATCTAATCTAAAATCCACACCAGAACCACCACTTTACTCCCCCACAATTCTCACCGCTCATAAACTGCCCCATGGGGTGGGCATCACCGGATCCTTGTGGTAGAAGTTGTTGGGAATTGGCAGGTTGATTTCTTCCCGTTTCATGTCCCTGTAACCCCATTTACCAATCAGGAATAATTACGCCGAGAAAGGGGTGCGGGGGTATACTCTGGCACAGACCAGATAAAGCTTTTTAATAAAACTACAACATCCCCAATTCTATTAGTAAAAAAAAGTCAATTTACTCATTGCTTTTACCCACCACATAAATTCTAATCTTGTGGTGTTGCCAATCTTTTAACTTATGCTGAATAATATTGCCACTTTACAAAATCGAAATTTTTCGCTAAAAAGTTCTTCAACCATCCGCTTAAATACTAGAAGAAAAAAACTGAATGTTTAATACAAAATCATACTTATACATACATACATACATCCATACATACATACATATATTTGTGTTATTTTTTTACACTTTTTCGAAATTGTTATTTTGTGTTTGATTTTCTTGTTTTTAATTCATTTAAAGTCATTGAACTTTTTTTGTAGCATATTTACGTAACTTCTTACAGATAAATTGAATGTATTTTTTTTTGCTAAAGTTTATTGTGCTCGTAGATGTAGTAGTTTTTTTTTATATCTTATTCATTGGTATTGTCTAAAATGCCGACTTGTGTGAGTGTGTGTTGGGCTCTACTAACGATATCTACACTTAAAGAAAAAATAAATAAATTTAAAAATGTAAATTATATTCATTCAAATTATTCAAGAATATCAAAATTCAATGAAAATGTTATTTATTTTTAACGGATTTTTTTCAATTCAATTTTTCGTTAAATCTGTCCAAAATAGCCCCTTTAACGCCTTCGTCATAAATTTTTTTTCGCAAATGAATTAATAATTTTGTCAATGTCTTTAATGTTAACCCTATATTTTATACTTGTAACTAATGTTACATTTAACCTAAATTTATATTTATAAGCAATTTTTTAATTGTTAGTTGCCAAAATTTGGAATACAATTTTTAAATATGCTGCTTGCATTGCTATGTCTAGTTCAAGCTTAAATTTTGAATCAATATCTTTTTAAAAGTAGGGAGTTTGGTTATAGAGAAAATCTTTACAGTATGGCTCGGCAACTTTGTGGGAGATCTTTCCTTATTATATGCCACATAAATGCTCAAGGCCTTAATTACAAGATGCTTGAATTTCGCTTTGTCTTCGAAGGATCTGATGTCGATATAATATGCTCAACAGAAACCTGGTTTCACTCTGATGTACACGATAACGTTTATAAATTGAGAGCATACCGTATTTTTTGCTCTGACAGGCATTCGCATGCCGCACAGTGGGGCAGAATCAAAATATTTTGTAAATTGGAGTATCTGAGTATACAGTGAAGTGCACAAATGAGTACAAGTTTGTACTTTAAGCACTTTTTATGTCATAGAAATAAAAGTAATAAAGCAATTTCAAATTTTTTTTGTAGTTTATTTAGTATTAGGTACTTAACAAAACAGTGTAAAATTCAAAACTTAAGATATCAATTTCTAAGAAAAAAAAAAAAAAAAAAACGAAAACAACTCCCATGTACTCAATTTTGCATCGTTGAAAAATTTTGCGGACTACGAATATTTTTAGTACTTAGTTCAAGGCCATTTATTTTATATTCATTTACGCGATTTGGCATACTCTCCAACAATTTCTGTACAATTTCTTTTGGAATATTCTTCCATTCCTATTAGATCTGTTGCCAAAGCTCGTCCAAATTGGTAGGGGCTGATTGGTACTGTTCCAACCGTCTCTTCACGATTGAGCACAAATTCTCAATCGGATTGAGGTCGGGGCTTTCTGCTGGCCACTGCATTAAATGAAAATTTTGCTCACCAAGCCATTCTTTCACGATTTTGGACATGTGTATTGCATCACCATCTTGCTGAAAAATTTCTTCTTCTGCAGGATAGGCGCTCTTATCTAAAAAAAAATCGGGAAGATGAGTCTGCAAAATCCTCAAATAGTCTTCTTTCTTCATTATGTTATCAATTTTTTGCAGTGGTCCAAGGTCCCACCACGTAAAGCAACCCAATACCATGACATTTCCTCCACCGTGTTTCACAGTTTTCTTCACATGGCACCTTTGAATTTTTTCGCCAGGGCGGCGCCAATAATATTGTTTACCGTCGGATTGGCAACGTTTGAATTTGGATTCGTCTGACCAGATCACACATTTCCAGTCGTCCACTGTCCAAGTTTTGTGCTCTTTGGAAAATTTTAACCGTGCTTTTACATTTTTTTCCGACAATGCAGGACTCTACATGCCGTTCACCGACTAACGGGTTTTCTGAATGCTAACGATGCATCTTTTGGTGTCAAAAACTTATCTCTTTTCATTTCTCTTAACATTAGACGTGCGTCCGCATTAGTTAGAAGTTTTCTACGACCTCTAACTTGAGGCTTGGGAAAAACGGAACACCGTGTTGTTGTACCCTTATGACCACTGATTGACTCACTTTAAGTTCTTTTATTGGTGTCTGTGGTGGCCCTACTGTTAACATAACAGCAGCATAACATAACATAAATCAGTAACATAAACTGATAAAAGTGTTATAAATATGGGAATACTCATAATTGAAAGCATATAGTTCTGCACGTAAGAAAGATATTGAGCTGAATCTTTTTTTGATTGATAGCAGACGATCTCATCTACATTTATGTACACAAGAAAAATATAGTGTAATGCTTGGTTTTCATTATGTCATATGAACTGTCAACAAAAACTGCCTCAAATGAATTGTCGTCATTTTGCGTCAAATGCGTTTTCACTGCATTTTAAGAACTGACAAAAAGTCGGTAAAGACAAACAAAAAAGTTGACAACTTGTTGTCAAATCTACTTTAAGAAAAAAATGAAATGAAATGAAAATCTGCTGACAAACTAAAATTTGGCGTTTTCACTTATTTGTCATTTAAGATGGCAGTTGGTGTGCATAACTGACTGCAAACATAGATGGCACCATATGACAATCCGTTTTCATACAATTGCCAACAATTTGGACAATTTGACAACACAAATGACATAGTGAAAACCAAGCATAAGGAGATAATTTTAAAATTTCTTGCGGTTTTGTAATCGGGAATGATGCTGGGAATGAAGCAGCAGATCAACTAGCAAAAAGGGGATCTGCTGAGAATTTCTGTGGACCAGAACCCAGAGTATCACTGGGTAATGGCCTAATACGAGCAAAAGTCCTACAATGGCTAAACTCACTAAACCTGAAAAGGTGGAGGGAGGCTACTACATGTAGACAGGCTCGAATGGTGCTCAAAGAGCCCCTTGGCAGGAGAGCCAGCAAGGTTCTTAGATACAATAGAAGTACCTTAAGCTGGATAACTGCGTTAGTGACAGGTCATGGAAACTTCAAGTATCATCTAGCCAAGATGAAAATCGAAGAAGATGATTCTTGTAGACTAAGCCTGGAAGACGCTGAGACGGTAGCGTACTTTGTTTGTGAATGTCCAACACTGGCTAGCGTAAGACTTAGGACCAGTGGCAGAAGCTTGTTAAATGTGGATGCCATGGGGGAACTAAGCCTTAGACAAATGCCAGCAATCACTAAAGACACCGTGATGAGAAAGAATGCCGATAATTCCCAATCGACACTCTGAAATCACTAGAGTCTAGATTAAAGGCTGGTTGTAGCATGAGACTCAATGATAGTAAGATTGCCGCAACTTATATTGGTTGTCTATAGTTATTGAGGACGGAAGGTGGTCGAAAAGGGACCCATTTAGTAGTGGTCTGCTTCGTTATTCCCCCTACATTAATAATAATACTGTAAGTCACTTTATTTATTCAGCTTTGAATAACTTTTATTGATACCACTGTTAAAAATATACAAACTGTTTAACACGACAACTGATCTCTTAGACGTTTAAAACAATACTGCAATAACGCTCGAAACCATTAATTCTATTGTATTTATAGGCGAGCAAAAACGCCTAGAATATTCTATACTAGAAAGATTTGGTAGGTCCCTTGGGTTGCTTACAAGAAAATTTCATTTATGATGCACCAACCAAATGTTTAAGCTTTTAACAGAGCTAGAAATTGAAAGGTTTGTGAACAGGCTAAATATTTAAAGAAATTCATCATCACATATATGAAACGAAACGAACTGTTTTTTTTTTCTCTCAGTGTTGCAAAAAAGAAAAAATCCATAAAAAATCTAAACAAAAAATAAATATAAATTGCATTCGAGTGCACCTTTCAAAAATTTTTTTATTTTTTTTTGCATTTTTAGTATTTGGTTGTTGTTTGGTTTCTTTGCTTTTCTTGACTGAGTTTCTAGATTTAGTTAAACAATAATTTTATAGTTGCTGCTGTTGTTGCCTTTGCTGTCGGTGTGTCTGTGCATGAAACTTTTGAAATCTACTAAGTTTAGTTTTTTAGTTTATATTAATCTTTTTTTAATTTTTCTTTAGTAAGTTACTAGGTTTTCATGAATTTATAGCTTAAACTCTGAACAATATTTTAAAAGTTATATATTTCTTATTTTTTAGATCAAAAATGGCTACTGTGGGATGGAAGGGAAAAAGTTTTAGAAATCTATACTAAATATTTACAGTTGAATAGGTGTTCTTTTCCCGAAGAGATATTTGATTGGAGTTTGTTAGCTGTTCTTTCAATTAAAATTGACGTAAAATATTGTGGGATTTTCTTAAAACTCGACTCGACCCTCAAAACTTCAAACCGATGTTTTTACTTTCTTTGAAAGTATGATTGTGCTTGTATCCGTTTCCTCGCCGGGGGCACTAATTGTCATTGTTGTGACATTCTAATATTTTTATGCAGTGCTTTCGGGTTATATGGGAGGAACACTAGACCCTGGGGATTCTGGAACCTCAATCTGAAAAAACAGGTCTGTAAATATAGCTCTTTCTAGGCTCGATAGAGAGCCGTCCATCTCTGTGACCGGTTATTGGTAAAGTCCCTTTGGGATGCACGTGGTGGCTAAGGTTTGGACCAAGGTCTTGCAGGTAGTTACAAGGTTGATCAAGTGTGCTGTTGCATTCATAACAAAAGGTACCAATAGAGTGTCAGGAGTTTGCTGGTCTCCAAAACCCTCAGCAACGGGTTAGAACATAGCTCCAGGCTTGCTATGTTCTATAAATAGCTGCAAATTGCCCAATAAGGGCGCTACTTTACGCTTAAGTTTAGCCAAGTAAAGATGTAAAATTTCATCTTATCTGTACTTGTATCCGTATGTTAATTTTCGCAACATGGCTCTGATATGTACTATTATAGAATTTAATCCATATTGCCACGGCTGGGTACCGAACTCGTGACCAAATGCTTTAGTAGTCAACGTGCTAACTACATGAAAAATAAGCTGAGAAACTGGGATTCTAAACAGAAGCGGTCTGCTTTGGTAAACACTTTTCCTGCTCAATTATCTATACATATAATAAAATAGTAACTCATTTCCTGTCTGTTTGTCTTTCCTTTTTTGTGTTCGCATCACGTAAGAACTACTGGATGGATTTAAACAACATTTTGTGAGGAGGTACCTTAGTATCCTGATTCTGATAGAGAATAATTTTTTTTTTCGCAAAAATATCTGGTTCCAAGGGAAAGTAGAGAAAAAGCAGTGAAAGTTCGCCGATTTTTTTTACTGCTTTAAAGGTACTGCATACTTTAAGGCATTTTTTATTTTCGAAAGCAGTATATTTTAAGAAATGTTGCGAAACAGATGGCGTAACTCATTTCTTGTCTGTCTTTTACAAAGCCTTACAATAATTTTTATAATTTTATAATTTTATATAATTTTAGAATTTTAGCTAGGGACGGGTACCCTTATATAAAGTAAATATGAATTTTATGTGGATTAATTTCAAAGCAAAATCGAACAAAATAATGTCAGGACGTAACACAATGTGTGTGGGCACAACTAGTTATTACTAAAACTCCTAACCTAGAAACTATACCAGAGATTTTAGTCAAAACAGTCATCATAAGTAGTGATCATAGATTATTCATTAGATCATATTTAGAACAGTTCTGAACATTCGAGAGTATTTGATAGCTGAGAAATTAAACTGAGTTGACACTTCTGTTTAAAAAGGTTTGGCAGATCATCTTAAATTGTTTAACGCTAGAACAACGCATGGAAATTGTAGAAATTTACTTTGAAAAAAAAAAAAAAAATATATGTAAGCGAAGTTGATAGAGCACTTTGTCTATTTAAGGATCGGCCTAGCAAGCCAGACATTCGTGCAGTTGTTAATCGTTTCTCATTAATTTTACTCCTCTCGATTCAAAACCGTCAACAAGACAAAGAAATGCGCGTAGCCGGCAGAATATTGCTGTTGTAGCGCGAATTATTGAAGAAGATGCCTAAATTTGGATTTGTCGTCGTTTTCAACTTGTAGGCCTCTGTCCTTCCACTAAGTGGAAAATTTTACGGAAGGATCTTAGCTTAAGTGCATATAAAATACAGTTCTTGCAAGAATTGAAGCCAAAAGGCCATTGTTTGCGTCGCGTTTTTCCTGATTGGGATTATTTTTTAAACTGGCTGAAGGTGCTCACTTTTATTTTTAGTGATGAAGATCATTTCTCGTTAAATGATTACGTCAATAAGCAAAGTTGTCGTATTTGGAGCGAAGGAAATCCTCAAGCCTTTAACGAATCACCATTACATTTATTAAAATTGTGCGCAAGGAATTGCAGTTAGGGTGAATGGCCAGCGCTATTGAGCCATTTTGACTAAATTTTCATTTTCAAAAATTAATCAGCTAAAGATCAACGACAATTGGTTCCAATAAGACGGCGCAACTTGCCATATAGAGCGCTTAACAATCGATTTATGAAATTTCTTTGCTGACAACTTGTTTCCAGATGGTGTCGTGTTCTATCCCCCTCATTCCCGCGACTTAACGCCTCTGGATTAATTTTTATGTTAAGCTATGTTAAGTCATTGGAAGCCAATAAGCAAGCCACCATTTGTTATCATTTAACATTAACATCTAGAGAGATTAAAGAAAATAAAATGTTTAAAATCGGGTTAAAAAAATAAGAAATTAGAATCGGTTTTGCTTCACCTTGAAGTAGTTAAAACTCGCCTAGCTTTTTTTATGATTTGAATTTCAAAGAGAATCAAACTCGCAATTTGAAACAAACACACATACCATTATTATTTTTTCAAATTCCCCACTGTGCGCCAGATCGAAATATTTCTGGATTAGTTAGACCACTTTGTTCCGACAATATTTTTCTTATAAGAATTTAGAATAGCTGCAGATGGTTCTCTTCTATTGCTAAGAGGAAGATAGACAAATTGTGGAATTTTTACACCAGCTTCATGCCTACGAAAGCAAGGTGTGCGGCTAGAAATGAAAGCATACCCAGCGCAAACGATTTTTACTAAAAAATATCACTTTTCAATTAAAATTTGCTTTGAGCAACAGTTTGAAATATTTCCTAACCTACTGTAGCTGCTTAGAAAAAAAAAATTACCTCAAATATTTCATCCAATTCGTTGGTTACAACTTAATATACAAAAAACAGACTACTTTTTAGTGAATATATTTTAGAAATGGCTTAAATTAATTGTGTGGGTTGTTTTTGGCGTATTTATTATTTAATCATGGTATTTAGACACAAATATTAATTATATTTTATCGATAATCAACAATTTGTCTACTTTATTAAAAATATTTAAAATGCATATCGAATAAATTGTTATTTTTACTCCCAATTAATACATTGTCAAGAAGAGGTAAATGACGAAATATTTCATAAATCGTTACAAAATATTTAAACACAATTTAATGGATTTTTTTTATATTTTATATTGGCTTATTTATTGGAAATTACTTTTTTTAATATGCTTTCAAAGAGATCATATCGTTATTTAGCTAAGACACTTTATGGTGAGTGCATCTTTGTTAACTTAATTTTTAGCGAAGACACACATTTTAAATTTAGCTGAGACACGTTTTGATTCAAGCAAGATTTTTTGTATGAGTGTATATTTTTTTTAAGGAAACAGAAGTACACAGGATGGGTTAGATCATCAGGCAAATGATCTTTACGACTTTGCAGAAGCATACATTTTGTTCGAAAATTTTCTTTACACTTTTGCCTAAGGGCTTCATTAGTCTTCACTTTCTGTTGTCGTTCCTGTTACTTTCTATATTGATTGCACCGATATTTGTAGGTTTATTTTTATTTTTTTTTTACTAGCTGTGCCCACACACGTTGTGTGCATCCTGACAATATTTTTATCGATTTTGCTTGAAAGAAAGCCACACCATATTTTAACCCTATTACGTATTCATAATATATAAAGTTATCCCTGGGTAAAATTCTAAAATTTATATACAATTCTTAAAATTATTGTAAAGCAGTGTTGGGATTTGTGGTGCAATTGTACCAAATTTGGTACAATTGACACATCAGTGGTACACTGGTATATTTTATACTTTTTTGGTACTATTTCACTTCAAATTTATTCAATAAATTTTTAATTTCATAAAATTTTCTTAAAATAATAAACATTTCTAATTTTAAAATAGTTCTCCAAACCTGCCTAGAACTAACTAAATTGCAACTTTTTGATTTATGTTCATGGTGTTTATTATTTAAGACCAGGGCCCTATTCCACAAAACAACTTTTCACTTTGCACTTATCAAATTTTTCGTCAATTTGCAAAACTTTATGTTCCACAGAACTATAAAATTTGATAAGTGATAAGTTGAAATTGATAAGTGTAATTTGCAAAGTCTTTGCAAATAATTACGTTGTTTCGTTCCACCAAAACTTTTATTTCTATTTTTGCAAAGCAAAGTTTGATAAGTTTGTCAAAAATTTGCAAGGTAAACGATCGCTTTGCAAATTTATATTAGGTGCACGAAACAGCATAAACTTTTTATTTCGGCTGATTTAAAAATACAAAAAAATCAAATTTTTGAAAACAAACAAACAAAATTAAAAAAAAACTGTTTTTATGCTCACAAAAACTATTATTCAAATAATTTTTCATAAAAGATTAGAAAAAAGTGTCATGTATACAAAATATTTGTGTTTTTAAATTTTATTATGTGCGAATGCATGCAAAACACTTTGACATCACGTTTTGGGATACAAAGTTGGTTTTTTGTGTTCCAGTACTTTCGGGCATTTTTGTCTCTTAGAGAGTTTATTTTTGTTTTCTCTCATTTTACCGAACTTTTCCCAAAAAGTACGGGATCGCACCTATTGCTAAAACTACTGAAGCTTTAAAAATGTTAAATGTAAGTTTTTGTTCGACAATAGTGAAGACGCGGGTATACTATCAAAATATAGAAACCGAATAAATTTACCGAAACTACAAATTTTATTTTTAAAAAGTTCTATCGTTTAAATAAAATCCAAGTTGATTTCATTTTAAATAAAACTAGAGAAATATCTGAGCATAATATACAGCTCAGTGAGCCTTTGTCGGCTGAAAATCAACTGCTTCTGTGCTTGCATTAGATCAGAAATGGTTGCCAGTACCAAGGAGTTGCAGCTATGCATGGTATTGCAAAAGCAATAGTCTGCAGAACCATACATAGATATAACACGATGTGGTGGCCCGAAGACGTCAGTGCACTTACAAGTAGATGGATGCAAAGAATGCTGAAGACGGATGTAGCGATCGAGACAATTTTTTCTTAAAAAATAATCACTTTCTTTCTAATAAAATTTTTTCTTTCAACAGACAGAATAAAACGAATTTGAGCCTGACTTTAAAATTACATCTGTATGTTAATAAATAATTCGACTAGTAAAATTAAAATATTATTTACAATAATTTTATAAAAAACTACTTACTTTTACTCTACTCTACTCTACTCTACTCTACTCTACTCTACTCTACTCTACTCTACTCTACTCTACTCTACTCTACTCTACTCTACTCTACTCTACTCTACTCTACTCTACTCTACTCTACTCTACTCTACTCTACTCTACTCTACCCTACTCTACTCTACTCTACTCTACTCTACTCTACTCTACTCTACTCTACTCTACTCTACTCTACTCTACTCTACTCTACTCTACCCTACTCTACTCTACTCTACTCTACTCTATTCTACTCATTTCAACAAGTTATATTTAGCAATGCAAAGTGAAAAGTAATAAGAAAGAAATGCAAAGATGATTTAATGCTTTGTGGAACACTTTTCACATTCACTTTGCAAGAAAGCGCAAAGACTTTACAATTCAATCGCAAAAAAAATCTGAGAAAATTCTGTTATAATCAAAAAATCGTTTCAAAATGGTGTTTTATGGCCACACTATCATACAAAAAAAGATTTTTCAACTCTGATCGCATGGAAAAGTACTATTTGATCAATTTTTTCTAAGGATTATCAAATTTCACAGAGCTGTCAAAAAGTCTATCAAACACATACATTTCTAATCTGCACTTTTACTTTTTTAGCACACATGCTATTTTTGACAGATCGTTCACCTGGGTGAATCACGGTCTTTACTTTGATAACGCTATTATGAATAAGTAATAGGTAATTCAGTTACAATACCTTTTTGCTGAACTGCAGCATCTCGATCAATTTCTGGCAGTATTCGGTAAGGTCTTTTTGATAATTAGATAACTCTTTAATTGTTCTTCCAAATAAATCCACGTGTACTCTATCTGATAAAGATCCGATGACTTTGGTGGAGTTGTGGTTTAACCAGATCCTAACAAAGTAAACCTTTTGCTTATGAAATAGGTAAGCATTTTGGCAAAATAATTGTTAGTAAATTAGCAACACAGAAACATAAATTTATGGAATCAAGGTATCAAGGAAAATTATCATACATTAAAATACCTTGTATAAAAGCTTTGCTTTGTCCTCTTGTTGAGCTACTGTATGTATGTTTTGTTTTTTTTTAACTTAATGGAAAATTTTGGTACAATTGATGCTGGTTTGGTACAATTCTATCATTGAAGCGGTACAATTTAAACATTTTCAAATCCCAACACTGTTGTAAAGCTCTTTTAAAGAAAGACATGAAATGAGTTACTCATTATTTTTGAACTGCACCCTCTGTTACTTAAAATATACTACTTTCAAAAATAAAATATTCCTTAAAGTATGCAGTACCTTTAAATCGGTAGAAAAAATCCGCTTACTTTCATTGCTTTTTCTCCACTTTCTCTTGGAAATAAGATATTTTTGTGGAAAAAAGTATAATTTATTAGCATCAGGATACTAAAATTCATCCAGTAGTTTCTACGTAACGTGATCACGAAGAGAAAGATAGACAGAAAGACAGAGAGATAGACATACATTCGTGATACAGATTTACGTCAGTACCTGGCCGTGTAGGCCCTAACCCGAAGATGGTCTTGCGACCGAGTGAAATTTAAGCGTAGCCCCCATTGTGTTGTATTTCAACACTCCACGATACGACGTTGCCGCCAGTATCGCAATTTATGTGTGATACAGCCACAATGAGTAGTAATTTATATAATATGGCAAGCCCAAGAGGCAAGCCTAGATTCCATTTTATAGCCTCTTGCTTGCGGAGTAACCAAACTCTGTTCTGTTGAGAGTGCAACAGCACACTTGATCGACCGTGCACCATACCTACATAAATCGATCTTAAACCACAACCGCCACGTGTACTCCCGAAGGGGACCTCACCAACAACCGGTCACAGAGAGGATAGGCTCTCTATGGGGCTACCGATTCCCGTGTTACTAGTTCTTTGGGCACTGGTCGGGCCTCGAAGAGGACCCGTATTTTAAAACAACAGATCTCTTCTTAAAGATTTAGGTTCTAGGAACCCTAGCGTCTGGTGCCCCTATTTTCCCCAAGAGAACCGCGTCAGAGCATTTGCAATCTACTGCAGTGACAATTGGAACCCCCGGGGGAACAGATAGACATACAGACAGACAGAAAATGCGTTACTGTTTTATTATATGTATAGATTTTAATTTTATTTTTATTCGCCTTTGTTTACTTTCGTTTAATTTTGATAAAATTAAACAAGATAGTGAGAATCCGACAGGTAGGGTCAAGGAAGCCTCCAAAGAGGTGAAAAGGTCAGTACCCGAATGAGCTCCGATTTTATTGGCCGGTAGACGATCGGCTAATCTCTTATCTCAGAACGAAGTTCTTGGAATGTTGCCTGACGATGGTCTTACCACTGGGTTAAAACAATGCGTCTACGAATACCCTTATTGCGCACAGCAACACAACAATTAGCTATTTTAGAACAAAGCTGGTAGGATCACGCTCATAACCCTTTTTTAGCAGTTCGAGGCTATCTAAACTCCCTACACGTAATTACCTCTGTTAAGAGTAACCACATACCGAACTTCCTGCGATTTAATTCCAAACACAGCCAACTTCTTATTTTCCAGTTCGAGGCCCTTGTTAGCCTGGGGGACTGGTGCTCCCATATACCCGAGGAGCATTAGCGACAATAACGCCCCCGGGGAATGTAGTTTAGACATAATCAAAGTTCTTTTAACTAGATAACACGTCGTGGAATCTTTAAGTTTTATCAGACATATGTCTATGAAAATCGAAGATGATAAGACTATGACTCGAAGGGGCTGAGAGAATAGCGCAAATTATGGATAAATGTTCAGCACACTGGCCAGCACATGGCTCCGTGCTGAAGAAGAAGATCAAAAGTTAAGAGTCGACAATCTAAAATCACTACAGTCGAAAGGTGTCGCAAATTACCAATCGGGTGCCTAAAATTTTGAGGACCCAAGGGGGTCAAAAACGGACCCCCTTCTTCGTTATCTCCTACCTTAAATTATAAAATTTAATAAATAATCGAGTTTTTGCAATTTAGATTCCAATAAAATATTAAAGTTTTATTGAAAAAATCGAAATTTTAACGAAATTCATTCCAATATCTAATTTTGCTAAAAGTATATGCAATGAAATGACTCAAGACATCCTCCAGCGTGTCTTATAACATCCTAAATCTATTATCAGCTTAAGCATAAGCTTGACTAAACTTTTCAGACCTTTCAACCAAAAATATGAGAAATAAATTTCAAAATTACATTCCGATTTACAGTAACGTCTAATTGGCACCGCAAATTAAACTCAATAAAATTTTATCGCACTGACAGCTAAATTTAGTTCAGTTTAAAACCACATTTTAAAAGTATCTGATAGTTTATCAAGGCTGTTTGCAGTTGTTAATAAATATTTTCTTGTTTTATATTTCTCATTAAAGAGCTAAAACTGCACTTGTGTCATAATTTATAATTAATATAATTTAAATACTAACATGTTGTTTCATTAAAAAAAAAGATAAATAAACTTCAAAGAGACTTGAAAATTAAACAAGAAAATAACAACAAGTTAGTATATTGGTTACTAATAGATTAGTTCCAGGTAATTTATCTCCAATGGCAACAGCTACTTCCAATATTTTTTTTTTTTTTCATTATTTGTATAGTCACTACTAAAAGGGAAAGATTATGTTAAGTTTGTTATTAACTTTGTAGATAATTGTAATTCGCTTGGGTTAAATTGGCGTTAAATTACCTGATATAGTTTCAGGCAAGAGAAGCAAATATTTTAATTGCACTTGATACGAGGATAATTTGATGATTCCTTCAATTACACAGGCAAAAATAAAATTAGGGGGTTCCGAAGATTGATTCTGGTAGAGGAGTTTATTAAAGGTTAATGGTTCATATTTGAATTTGATTGGATTTTGGTGTTTGTGTTAAGATTTGGTGTGTTCTAAAATATATCATAAAATTGTATAGCCTAAATTCTTGTAGAATATTTTATCCCCGTCCTTTTCCTTTTCCGGAGTGTTCTTTCGATTTGTCTACTAAAATATTTGCCATAAAATTGAAAAGGCAATAACGGATTTAAACACTTAAAAAGCCCCTGGCGTTGATAAAACCAGTAACAAGATGTTAATTGAGTTGCCCCGTTTAGCTCGCAGAATCGTTCTTTTTATTTTTAATGCCATTTTATGTTTTGAGTACTTCCCCACAGAGTGGAAGGTATCCTTGGTTACCATGTTTGCTAAACCAGGAAAAGACCACACAAAAATTGAATCATACAGACCTATAAGCCTTTTGTCAAATATGTCAAAGCTGTTGGAGAGGATGTTAATAACTAAGCTTAACCCTATTCTAAGCGACAAAGGATGTATTCCAAACCATCAATTCGGCTTCAGGAAAAAACATAGTACGATCGAACAAACTCACAGGTTAGTTACTGTTGTTAAGAAGACATTTGAAGAGAGAAAATACTGCTCTGCGCTTTTTATTGACGTTTCTCAAGCATTCGATAAGGTATGGCATGAAGGCCTAATATATAAGCTAAAACTGAATTTTCCCGTAAACCTATATAAGCTGATAAGGAGATTTTTTGAACTCACCCCAGCCAATCGAAACCGGAGTTCCCCAAGGTAGTATATTGGGGCCCTTTTTATACTTATTGAATACTTCAGACATGCCAACTAGTAACCGAGTTCACACATCGACATTTGCTGACGACACTGCTTTTTTGAGCATTCACGAAAAACCCGAAGTAGCATCACGATATTTACAAGACCATATATTTAATTTAGAAAAATGGTTGAAGAAATGGAGAATAAAAGTGAATGAACAAAAATGTACTCACATAACTTTCACACTGCGTAGAGAATCTTGCCCCCCTATTCGGATAATTAACCAAACGAGACCTCAGCTTTCAGACGTCAAATATCTCGGTATACATCTTGACCGGCGCCTTACATGGAAACGGAACATAGAAACAAAGTTAACACAAATGAAGTTAAAAGCAGTCCAACTAAACTGGCTTATTGGCAGAAATTCTACTCTAGCTTTAGATTGCAAACTTTTATTATACAAGTCAATTCTAAAACCAATATGGTGTTATGGCATTCAATTATGGGGAACTGCCTCAGCTACCAACGTACCTAAAATTCAAAGGCGCCAAAATAAGATTCTTCGTATAATTACATCTGCTCCCTGGTATATAAAAAACTCGAACATCCATAAAGATCTAAACGTGCCATCAGTTAAAGCGGAAATAGCGATACTTGTCATAAGGTATTTAAAGAAGCTTGAAACTCATCCGAATCCACTGGCCCGTAACTTACTAAATGAACCTGGTTACATTCGACTAAGAAGGAGGGACACTGCTTCTCTCATCCGTACATCAGAGGGATAACCCGCAAATTACAGTAACCGTCAAATATAAATTTTTTTGTCCAGCACTGGTTGGACTAAACAAGTATATTTTTTTTTTTTAGACTTAAGATATGAGTAGTTATTGATGGTGCAAAATATATTGAAGATACAATAAATAAAAATTGCGAAAAAAAAATAAAATTGTTTACAAAGTTGATGAACATACCCTACACCTCAGAAAACATATAAAAATATACAGACTAGCTGTGCCCATACACGTTGAGAGCGTCATGTCAATATTTTATTCGATTTTGCTTTGAAAGTAATCCACACCAAATTTTAAGACTCTTACGTATTTACTTTATATAAAGGTTCCCATCACTGGATAAAATTGTAAAATTTATGTAAAAATTATAAAATTCTAAAAATGTTTGTAAAGCTCTGTAGAGGAGAGACAGAAAATGAGTTACTCATTATTTTAAAACAGCGCCATCTGTTGCGCAACATTGCTTAAAATATACTGCTTTCAAAAATAAAATAAGTCGAAGCGTCTTATATGCTTAATTCTCTTGAAGAAACTTTGTGGTCTGACGTTTTATTTAACTCAAAACACCAAACGTCTTCCTCATTACTCCATAAAGACCATTAAACACGCTGGCGGAAATATTATGGTGTGCGGGTATTTTCATATATACTCGTCTACCGTACGAGTGGAGGAAAGAATAGATGCTATTTTTTACACAAATCTGCTTAACAGATGTGATGACTTACGCAGAATAACAAATGCCGCTTCGATTTGTGTTTCGAGTCAAATTCCGGGACATCAAAATTCATTGTAGAGGTATTGTTCCTTGGGCAAAGTTTCTCATTTTGATCCCTAGAATACGATTTTCCTTGTACGTTGAGCGATTTTTTTGCCTCCATACAAATGGACCCGGCCTATGGTGAGGGAATAGTCGAATAAAATCTCGGTTTACTACTTTTTTATATCAAATGTTTTCGCTAGACAGCAGTCGGTTCAGCTGAATAAAACTTTGTTCGTCTGCTATTGAAATTCTTGCAAGTTGCAGAGGCACACTTGCGCCTGCCACGCATTACATGTTCATTTGAATCAATTTATTCAAATGGCCTTTTAAGTTGAAACTTTAACTTTTTATAACGATAATTAAATTTTATAACGATAATTGAATAGTATAGTAGTAATATTAATAGTAGTTTTAAACAAAACAATTTGCATTTAAATGAACAAAAAATTCGACATGCTGTTTAATAATTAAATGATTTTGCGTACCAAAACCTCATTGAGGTGGTGATACTTTAAATGGTAAAAGATAAACAAGAATTTCTCAGAGTTATTTTTTTTTATTTTAACAATTTTGTTTAAGAAATCTGTCTCTTTGAAATGCTTTGAAACGCCCACAGGCTTGATTTGGAAACAAGTTTATTTGCTGAGCAGTTGTTCTTTAAAAGGATCTAGCTTCGAATTACTTTCTCTTATTGCTGCGTTACTTCGTTATTCTTTTGCAAAAAAGGGAGTGTCAACCGGACATAGAGAATTGACTACAGAAGTAATCACACAACGTTTTTTTTATTTTATTAAAAAAAAAAAAAACTTTATACAAAATGTTAACAAAAAGTCCAGGTACACTGATAGAGAAACCTTCATAATGCTGATGTAATTTGACATCAATACTATGACAGAGTTCTTCGTTTTCGATCTCATGTCACTTGTCATCCTTGTGTCGTTAACCTTTACAGCGGTGGGTTATTTTATCATCAAAGACAATGGTGACAGCACTGTCATCAATGCAGTGACACACAGCTATAAAATAAGTAACAAATAGACAAGTTGTCATTAATATAATAAATATTTTACATTAAATTTTTAGTTCAAGAGAAGTAACACTCTGGCAATTATTTCCTACTAATCACTTGCCTTAACTTCTTTTTAAAGGAATAGAATAGATAAGACAACTTTTGCTAAGGTTAAATTTAAGTAAGCTTCACTTTGTATAACAACTGTGTAATTGCAAGTTGTGTTTATTTTTAGTGCAGTGCTTCAGCGGCTCTGGTGTTAACATGGAGAATAAATTTTATCCTGATATAGTCTTGTCATTATTTTACTTTACCGACGATTTATTGCTATAGATATCAATGGAGCGTGCTACAAGCCTTTGTGCCTCGGTGGGCTGGTAGGTAGTGTGCTAATCAATCAGTCCGGGGTTGTGGGTTCGCTTCCTAACAAAGACGCTGTTATTTGTCACTACAAGTTGGCAGCAAAACCAATAAGGGGCTTGAATATAATCTGTATGCCTACAAATGATTAACTGCGTTAGTGACAGGTCACCGAAACTTCAATTATAATCTGGCCAAGTTAAAAATAGAGATACCATGATACTTGCAAAATGTGCCTGGAAGAGTGCTAAGACGGCAGATCACATGTTGTGTAGATGTCCAGCAGACTAAATTACATAAAGACTTTGCGCCACGGCCAAACACATAATAAAAATGTAGATGCTGTGGAGCAGTTAACCTTAGGCGAATGTTAGAAATTATCATGGAGTCTGAGGAAGAACGTCGCCATGTATCAGTCGCCAGTCTGAAATCATTACAGTCGAGAGTAAAAGGCTAGTTTCAGCATGACACTCAATGAAAGTAAGGTAGTAAATTACCAGTCGGTTACCAAAAATCATTGAGGAGCGAAGGGGGTCGAAAAGGGACCCATAAAGTAATTGATCTGCTTCGATATCCCCTACAAAATACTCATTTATATATAAAATATATACGATACAAGCTTGTATAAGTATAACAACTATTGGTATATTGTTAATTGGTAATGACTAGGATGCGAACCCATGACAGTCAAATCAATTACAAGCTTTGCAGCCCACCTGCCCTAAAAACCTCTGTTATATGGCACTTTAGTCTCATCCATTTTTTCGTTGGCCCAACATATGATGACTAAGTGTCATAAATAAGCAAACAAGGTGTCATGTTCTTGTTAGCTCATGTGCTCTGTTGTATGTGCTTGTACACTGTTCCGAATTTATTTTTAAAAAGGTCTGCAGATTTAATTACATACATATGAGTTTTGTCATAATAATGATAAGGAATTTACATTAATGAGATTTAATTTTTATATAAATATATAATAAATTATAAATAGAATAATTAGAATACTTTTTTCTTGTATATGCATATTGATAATATACAATATATATATATATCCGCGAGTTGCAGTCATAACATAGATGTGCCATCTAAAATACGACGATATTCTATAATGACTTTTGTCATTACATTGATGCCAGTTGTCATCATATTGATGGCATTTGTCATAACATTGTTGTCATAATTTCATTGCTAAGGTGTCATTAATCTGATGATGAATTTTTCTATCGGTGTATACAAGTCCAGAACTATTTTATGTGATTTATTTAATTTTTTTTTGTTGATTTTAGTTTCAAACAAAACACTCAATTTTTTATTTTTATTTCTGAAATTATATAATTTTTTTTCTTTTCATTTCAGGTGAGTACGCAAAAAACCATATTCATTAAAACAATGCGGTAAGTTATAAAACTACATTTTATGTCTTGAAGAACGATTAACAAGAACTTATTAAAACCCAATTTCTGGCACACTTTCTGGCATGAGTAGAAGCAATGAAAATATAGACACCTTAAATTACGAATAGGTAACGGGGCTTGGTATTTTAGTCCATATAAAAGGATAAATTTAAATTAAATTAGAAGATACAAAAATAAAATTTTTACACATGGCGTTAAGGTCCAGATTGGTTTCCTAGGCACTGCTTGGACCAACTGAAAAAGGATCTGCTGTGCATTTCTGGAAACTAGAATCCAGAGTAGCACTGGGAAATGGCCTAATGCGAATGAAAGTTTTACCAAGGCTGAACTCACTAAACCTGAAAAGGTGGAGGGAAGCTAATACATGTAGACAGAATCGAATGGTGCTTATAGAGCCTCTTGGCAGAGAGGAAAGTAAGCTGCTTAAATATAATAGAAGTACCTTAAGCTGGATAATTGCATTAGTGCAAATTCAAATATCATCTAGCCATGATGAAAATCGAAGAAGATGATACTTGCAGATCGTGCTTGAAAGAGGCTGATACGGTAGAGAACATTTTATGCAAATGTCCAGCACTGGCTAGCATAAGATTTAGGACCACTGGTAGAAGCTTGGTAAGTGTGGATGCAATGGGGGACCTGAGCCTTGAACAAATGCAAGCAACTACTAAAGACTCCGTGATGAGAAAGATGGCCCACAGTTACCAGTAGCCATTCAAAAATCACAAGTAAAGAATTAATAGCTGGTGGTAGCACGTCACTAAATGAAAGCAAGTTTTCATAAATTACAAGTCTGTTGCATATAATCATTGAGGACGGGTTTCGTGAGTTCAGCCATTGTAGAACCTTTGTTCGCATTAGGCCATTTCCCAGTCCTGCTCTGGGTTCCGGTCCACAGAAATTCACAGCAGATCTCATTTTTTGCTAGTTGGTCTGCGGCTTCATTCCCGGCTGTTTCTATGTGTTCTTTAGCCCATATCAAAGTTACCTTTATATCGAGGCACACTTGCCTCATGCGTTTTATAACTGATTGGTTGTAAAGTGCAATGAGAAACGTTCTTCCATGCGCCCGACTTTCCAACAGGTGATCGAACGCATGGATCAGACCAAGCAAATCTATCTAACAAAAATCCTAACTTTAGCTAAAGGGAAGTTATAATAATGGGCCTAAGAGTCTTACAATTGATTTTACTTCAAAGCAAAATCGAGCAAAATATTGTCAGGACGCCCACGACGTGGCGGGCACAGCTAGTTTTTTTTAAAGTTAATACATAAACTGATATGCAGCATATTTTAAGGCGGCACTAAAAACGTAAGGGTCTTTTTTGGTGTGGATTGCTTACAAAGCAAAATCGAACAAAATATTGCAAGGAAGCTGACGAAGTGGCGGGCACAGCTACATAGTTTACTAATATAATTTATAAAAATTTTTTCCTTTTAAATGTCAGAAGATCATTTGAATTTATAAAATAATAGAGGCAGGTTTGATTTTAAAGATGTTTTTGTTTCTGTTTTTTTATTTTGTATGAATCGATTACCCCCCCTTAAGCTTTTTTAAGATGAGTTGGTTGGCATCTCCAAGTAAGTATTTTACATCTAACTTTCATTTTTTTTGTTCTATTGTCTGTCTAATCTTAAATACCAAATCGAACTTAAGACTGCTTTAATCAGACGAACGACTAAAATATTCAATACAATTTTTTATGCACAGAAGACTTCAACTAAAACTTTGTTATTAGAAGAATCAAAAAAACTTTAATAAGGGGTATTGAAAATGTATAATGTTGCCACATTAACAAAAAATTCCACCAACAACCACTAATACGTCAATAAGAAAACAGCAGGTCATCATCGTTATTTGGTTTGTAGTTTTGTTTTGCTTCTTTTTTTTCTTTGATGATCTAAAATAGTTAAAATTCAAATTACAACCGTAAAATACTCTAATAATGATGAAGATGATGATGATGATAATGATAAAATTGATGTTCGGTCTTTTAGATCTTAAAAGATGTTACGAATATAAGCAGGTATTGAATTACTTTAGTTTACTTCATTTCATTTATTGTATTTGAGTTTTATAACTTTAGTCGTTACATTTTAACTTTTAAATTTTAATTGTTTAAAAATTTCAACATTTTTTTGCGCTACAAATATGTAGAACACTACCCATTGTGTAACGTACCGAATTTATTAGCTATTAGATGTTCGTTAAGAGGTACGAAAGGTCTGGGAAGCTTTAAATCAATTTTGTTATTTTATATTTATTACTTTTTTGATTATGTCTTTTTGAAGCTGCTTTTAAACAACGAAGTTTTAAAACCAAATTTTTTAACATCAGCTAAAAAGGTAAAAAAAATAAAATGGTTTAAATTTACGTTCATTTTTTGTTGTCCATAATCAAGTGTCGATTCTGAGGTAAATAGTTAAAGTTGAATCAAATATTTTTAATAAGAATAAATTTACTGATTATGCCTTTTCCCAGATTTTAATTAATATCAGTGATAGCGTTTTAAGTTATGTTTCACTTTTATATTTTGGGACCACTTCCATTCGATTTCTCACTAAATTTGACAAAAAAAAAAAAAAAAAAATTGTTATTATTTACTCGACTTACATGCACAAAAACCAAATTATCGTCACGAATTCGGAGTCGGCAGCATCGTGGACCACTCCCATTCGATTCCCCAGTAAATTTTACCTCGATTAACAAGAACAAAAAAAAATCGGTCAACCTAACCTTAGGTCTCTTTGTCTGTGCTCGGTCACATATACAGTCCCCCCGAGGGTACAAACTGTCACTGCAGTATACCAAAAGTTTTGAAGAAGTGCTCTGGGGAAAAATGGGGGCACCAGTCCTCTTCGAGGCCCCACCAGTGCCCAAACGACTGATACCACGGTAACCGATAGCCCCACAGTAAGCCGCTCCTCTTTGTATTTAGTTTTTGGTGAGTTCCCCTACGGAGGTACACGTGGTTTGGAACAATACATGGAGAGTTTGAATACTCTCCAAACCCCTAAACAAGGAGTTAGAACATGGGTCCAAGCTGGCCATGTATCTATAAATTCGTACTCATTGTGACTGTGCGGTACACCCGAATGCGATATTAGGTGTTTTTACACAAGTATCATATAGTGTGCTGTACTACACAATGGGGGTCTACACTTTCTTTTCACTCGGTGCTACCGACGTTAATCTGTCACATTTCCATGGTAAAATGCTTATAACTTTTTGATTTTTATAGTTGAAACTATAATTTGTAAAATTTTTTTTGCTAAAGCTCTGTACAGACGGTTGTCAGATCTTACAATATTGTCAGACCTAACATTGTGCTGACACACGATTGTCACATATTTCGCAATATTATTGTTATTTTGAAGTCTGACAATGCTTTTTCCGACAACATTGCCAGACAACAATTGTAAGTTCATACGATTCTTAGACGTTTTCTGTATATTTTTCTGACAATATTGTAAGATCTGACAACCGTCAGTACAGAGTATGAAAAGTATGAAATTATGAAAAATTACGTGCATTAAATAGTGTTCATTTTGCTGTTTGCAGTTAATGGTTCTTTTCAAGGCGTTAGGTACTACGTTTCGTAGGCAACTGAAAGTCGAGGTGGCCACGCAAAAATCACCATTTTTTTAAATTATTCGTCGTCGTGCTTCAAAAAGTTCTTGGAGAATCGCCATTGTGTCTCACGCAGTATTAGCTGTAACTTCATCTTGTTGGATATATAAGTCAGGATTATTAAAACTACTGGATGTAAAAGAGTTAAAAAAATGGTCCGATATACCGCCCTGGAGATGGTTGCTAGTTCCCCAGCATTATTTTCGAATAAATATGGCCCGATAACTCTATCGGCCATATAGCAACCGAAGCAATATTCCTCCTTCTTGGGATATTAGGGACCAGCTGATTTGGATGCGTTTAGATTTTTTCGAATGTCCGAGTATAAACGTTTTTAATCTGAGATAAGGATAGAGTTTCTGCCAATAAAAGGGGGCTGTAACTCAAGTAGTTAGCAAATTGACTACTAAAGCAATTTTACGTATTCAATACTTAGCTGTGGCAACATCGATTTTTCTGATATGTATTAATAATCTTTATAATACATATCACAGCGCCCTCCTTCATTCTAAGGAGAGAGGAATTCGCTGGGCTAACTATCAAGCCTAGTGGAGAAAAATGTAGCGAATAATGTTGTTACTTTTGCTATGGATGGTCACTTTTGTTTGGATTCCGCAGAAGTAAATAGACAGAAATTACACGTATTTTGCACTTATTGAAATGAACCTGAAGACAAATGAATTTATGAATGTCATTAATATGGTCTTGATTAAAAAATAGAATGAAAATGGAACATAGTTTGAATTACAAGTTTATGTTAATTTCATTGGAAATGATCCAAATTTGCATTTTTTACGCATCTCGTAATTTTTGGAGGTTATTGACTTTTTATGCTTTTTGCGCGGTACTTCTTCTTTCTCTGCTGCTCTTTTAATTTATTAGCATTTTCAACATGGTTTAATACAGCTACATTTAGTTCAGGGATGGCAAATTCGATGCTATTGTACTTTTTGCTGGACTTTTTATGAGAAGAAAATAAAGTACTTCCCTGAGAAAAAAAAGTAAGAAGAAAAGTAATCTAAACATTCGCTGTCAAAGTTATAAGCCTCATTGTTTAAAAAGCTAAGCTGTTCAGCAAAATTGGAAGAAACATGTTGTTTATTAAAACACTCCATAAGCACAAAAAACGAAGCTCTTCTTATGAGCTTCATTGTAATATTTCATTGAATTCATGTCGGTTGATTGCACACGAGTAACCATGGATCATTATTGCCAGGACTAAATGTTACGTGGGACCTTCAATAATAAAGACCAGCGAGCTTAATCCGATAAGCTTGAAAAGTTTTTATAAGAAAGTTTGAATAAGTATGAGTAAATGCTGAACATAATCACAATGAACGTGGGCGAGTTCAAGCAGTTTTATGATTTACGGTTCGAGTGCACAAACAAAAAACAGAACATTTTTTAACAACATTACTTCCTGTTGTCATACATTTCGGTAAAGACCGTCGTCACTGGCTGTTGTTATGATACGTTTGGCTAGCGCTTTTGATGTAAAGACATTATTTTCAAGCCGCGTTTAAAATAGCCTGGCTATCCCTACTTGACGGTTATTAAGCATTGCAGAAAAACAAGTAGCAATTTGTTTTGCCAGACCATGATCATACCCCTTGTTCAGAATAAATCACTGCACGAGCACAAAAAATAATGTCCATAGACGCTCATTGTAATATTTCATTGAATGCATTCTTTGCTTACGAGTAACGATGGGTGGACAATAATAAGCAGCGAATATCAGCGAACTAAATGCGATAAGCTTGCAGAGTTTCCATAAGCAAGTTTGAAAAAGTATGCGTAAATGTTGAACTTAATAATAATGAGCTTGGGCGAGTTCAAACAGTTTTATGCTTAGAGTATAACACGAACATAGTTCGAGTGTACAAACAAAATCCCGGACTTTTTTAACAACATTTCTTAAGTTCATTTGAAGGTCTTCATTTCTTATAAAATACAAAAAAAAAAACACTAGTGCAAGCAAACCGCTGTAGGCCTTATCCAAAATGTCTCCACAACTACTAAACAAAACCATCTATGACCGTCTACCCACTTCTGTCTCTAAATTTCTTCCTCAGTCTATAATGACGTTAATCTTTGTTTTTTATCTTTTCTCTCTATCCCTCCTCTTATCTGCAGGTATCACAAAGGGACCAACATAATGGACCCAAGTGATATATTTTTCACTTCTTTTCTGATTGATTTCTTCTCTTCTTTTATAAGCTGCCTGCTTAACCTAACCTAACCTATTAAACAAAACACACTAAGTGTTTCGAACATGTGACGGGTAAACGCAGCGCTCACTAGTATAGAATGTTCGTTGAACTCGGTCAGCTCATTGCGTTTATAATACAAAGAGAGGTTTGCTCACTAATAGCAAAGGCCCCCAACCAAAACAAGTGGTTACAATAAAAATGCATTAGTTTGCTAAATATTTAGCAAAGTGGCACAAACCTACCTTGCTGAAAGCTGGTATGCTACTGATTTAAAATTGTTACATGTTTTGTTCTCTTTGTGAGATTCTCGTTGAGATTGTGTATGCTCACAGATCCTTAGGGGTTTGCGTGGGGGCTCTGGCTAATAGTATGGTATGAGTAGGCATGTGTTCAGTAAGCTAGTTTGTGTACGAGTATGACCACTTGTTTATGAGCTATGAGTACATCCATTAGATGGGCTTATTCAGCTTATGTACGATTAGATTATCTATCGAAAAAATTCATAAAATATTTTTTGTCGTGCGATCAGAGTTAGAAATTCTTCTTTTTGAAACGATATTAGAATAGAGTTTTGTCTGATTATTTTGTAAAATACAATTCTATAGAATTGTGAATTCTGGCCTTAAGTAATATAGGATATCCGGAATAACAACTACAATGAGAAGTTAGTGGCTTATTGAGAATAAGAAAGTGGTTTAAAAGAAACGGCTCGGCGAAAAGACAAATTGACTGAAGAAACAATCGTAATTTAAATCTTTTAATTCCAATAAAGATCTGTTTTGGTTGGTAAAAATACAATTTTAAAAATGTCAATTTGTTTATTGCCAGGCTTCGTATATGTGCAACACTGGCATTAAAATACCACCCGCAGAGTTGCCCAACAGCACGTGACATTTGTAAATAATTTTTATTTCTTTTTAAGTACCAGACCAAAACTGATTTACACAAAACCGTTAATCTGTAATCATTTACTTAAAAAAAAATAATAATTAAAAATTTATAATAGCAGCACATCATCAGTAACGTTGCAGTTGTTTTATATTTAATTCATTATCAAAAGATTAACGGTATTATAATCAGCTGGTAGCTACGATCAGTATTACGGTAAATGTTAATGAACTTTATTTATATGATGTGTTGATGATGGATATGACGATCGATGTCATGCGAGTTTAATACTATTCTGTGATTTTGGATCAAGAAAATAGAAAAAAAAGGAAAAAATTGTGTCGATGATTATTATCAACAACATGACAATATGACAGCAACGACAGCAAAATACCATCGCCACCAACAACAACAAGGTTGATGTTAAGCACGTTTGAATTCGAATTAACGATGATGATGATGATGATGATGATTATGTTTGTAAAAGGTGATGTGATGGTGGCAGTAGTTGTGCTAATGGCGATGATTTGATTGGCATTTATGATGAGTGGGCGTTTAATAACCTATAAAATGGTAACGTCTAGTTTTATTTAATTGTTTTTTCTACGTTTACCATGCAGTTTTCGTTTAAGCTTATGAATAATTTCTAGTTTTTAATACTGAAAAACAAATATTTTATATTTATTCTAAAAAGAGGTTATTGTACGCCATTTGGTTGTTAAACGCTAAATTGCATTTTTTCATAAATAAACTCTATTTCACAAAATTTTTCTTTATTTTAATTTTTTAATATTATTTTCAAAAGGTAAATAAATAACCGGGTTTTTAATATTTTTTTTTACATAAAAAGCGGGGGTAGTTCAGGTTTAATGAGTGATGTGCGGTTTTTGGTTAAATTTTTAAACAAACATTTTCTTAACTATTATCTATGACCGTATGCAATTTTTCTCGTAGTTTCATAATTCCAACAGTGTAGAACTTCAGTAGTTTATAGTCGAAAAATTTTACCAAGGGATTTGCAGCGGCGCTGGCAGGGACAAAAGCACATGGTAGTCAGACGGTGAAAATTTCGGGATATACGATAGAGGCACAAAAACTTTACAACGAGGTTCCGAGTCATCGAAGCTGAGTGGGACCTTACTATCCCTCCCTTTTTGTTGAACACGTTGTTTTGTTTTCTGAATTGCTATAAACAAATGATAGAGTTGTACGCAGTAACTATTTAATTGAATTGATAGTTTCACCGGGTTGCAGCAGCTCGTAATGGACAACTACCTTTCAATAACCTTCCAATCCCCCAAACATTCAACACAAACTTGTTTGCCGACAGCGCAGTTTTGAGGTTTGATCATAATCGCTGACGTTTAAGATTCTTGTGTCTTATGAATTTTTCTTCGCCTGCAGTAATTTGCTTCAAAAATTGTTCACTTTCGTTGCGTTTCACCAGAATTTCACTGATGGTAATTTGGTCAATCAAATTTTTTGGCGTTACTTCATGTGGCACCGAAATAGCGAGATTCTTTTGTAGACTCCTATTTTCAAATAATGGTTGTATGAACTCGTAGAGTGAAATGCACACCAGAGCTTGTAGAACCGAATCGATCAAATCAGTTCTGGGTCTTCCGTTTACTCACAGCATTCTCCCTGACACTTCACACATTTTTCGGAATATTTTTATTTTTTTCAGTGTAAAGAAGCATCATCAGATATTTTACTCATTTTCAAATCAATATAAATATATACACGAGCAACGAGTATGACAACTATCTCCACAGGAAATTTGAACTGAAATTTTACCTTCGTTTGAGAAAATCGAATGAGTGTTGCGCGATATATAGGCATCAGCACCATTTGGTGACCTAATATTATGCGCCATAAAGTGAGTTGCAACTTAATTTACCGATCGATTGTTGATTTCTTTCTGAGTTGAGTATTTCCTCTGCTATAAAATTCCCTCTTGCTTAAGAAAAGAAGGGACAGGGGAGAAATGTGTACAGCCCATAAACTGTATAAATGTATTGTACATAAACCTATTCCAAGAAATTTTCATATACACTCTACTTCACGTGGTTAGAACCACTTAAATTTCTGTTTTTAGAAATATGTATACAAAAAATCAAAAATTATAATTTTAGTTCCAATAATCGAAAGAAATCCCATTCCCACAGTTTGGGGGTTTGTTTTGAATTAGTGATTCTTTATCGTGGAATCGTCTGCCCCTTTATAAATCATACGTGTGAGCCAACTCCAAATAATTTCCTTTATGTTTAGGTCGGGAAGATATGGCAGCCAATTAAGCATATTCAGCAACTGTGGTATTATGTACAGGAGCATTATGTCGTACTAGAATTAACGGAATTAGTCCAAAATGTCCTTTACTTTAGGGAAAACTGATTGTAATAGAGTCAAGTTACTTCAGTCCTTTTTGCCACCCTCTATCCTGTAAAGGATCGCCTATTCCCGTATCATGAAAATAATATTTACGGAGATCTAGGCCATTCATGTTAAATTAATTTTCGTCAGTAAAACTACATAACACCTATCATTAATATACCTCTTACCAAAATGGCCCATGTCATATACTCTCTAGCAAATTGTATAAATAAGTTTAAGGGGAAGGAACTTATTAATTTTTGGATTAAAGTTCGATTTTGCTCTGAAAGCAATCCACACCAAAAACCCTTACTTTTTTAGCGCCGACTTAAATCATGCTTCAGTTATGGTTATGTGTATTTACTTTATAAAACAGCGCCATCTGTTAGTGGTTAGTGCTTCAGTTATGGTTTATGTATTTGCTTTACTACTAAAATTACTGCGTACTTTCACTGCTTTTTCTCCATTTTCTCTAGGAAAAAAAGTATCCTATATTTTAATCAGGACGCTAAGGTATCTCCTCACAAAATTTTGTTTAAATCCATCCAGTAGTTTTTACGTGATGCGAACGCAAAAGAAAAGCAGACAGACAGACGGAAATGAGTTACTATTTTATTATATGTATTTATTATTATGCTAATTATCAATTTATTTTTGGGGGAAAAGCTAGCTTCACAAGGCACTCAAAATCAATACTGCAGATTTTTTTTAAACATTTTAAATTGATATTCCTTGACTCCCTAAATCCAAATATAATTACAAAATTTTTCTTATTTCTTATAGAAATAGAAAAATATTTCTTTTTTGCACATGTGCTCGAGGATGAAATACATATATTCGAATTCCAGTTCTAGGACATGATCTTTTAAAACTAAAAATATCAAAATATTTAAGAATACACGTAATATTGTATGCATTTTTGGAATTTAAGCGATAGCTTTCGCTACGAGATTTACAGAATATAGCACCAGATCATTAGGAAAACTTTTTTCCTAATTTTAGAAGAGCCAAAAATATTCTATAAGTTTTAACTTCCAAAAAGTGAATGAGAATTATGTTAATGGAAGCCTATTAGAAAATATCAAAGCTTTAACAAAACACCAAGAAACAACTAGGAAACTTGTAATTTCTTTAGTTTAAATGCGTAATATATATGTTTGTCAGTCGGTACCGTTTTTATGGAATTATTTCGCCATATCTGTGGCATCGTTTTTATCAATTCTCAAAATATTCCCTGAGAAAAAGGAAGAAATCAGAGATTAGAAAGGTTTCTCACCACTACACTAAATACACAGACTGAGGGCGTTGTTTTTACGCAACAGCAGATGGCACTCCATTATCATTATCCTATGACCTGCTAGAGCAGACCAATCATCTACTTAGCTGGAACAACAACCGATTAACGGAACTAACACATGGCAAAATAAAAACAGAAAACTTAATCTCAGGGCAACACCTTTGGCACACGAAAAAGAAAGACGGGAAAACAGCTGCGACAAATCGCAAGACAGGTTATGGAAAAAAAGAAACATCAAGTTTACACTATTGTATTGCAATACAATAATAAAGGGTGTTTTTTATAGAGGTATAGAACTTTAAGTTGGCATTACTTTTCAAGATGGCGACCGATTTAACAGCTGTCAAGTGATTTATTCTCAGTTTGGTCTGGCAATTCATCATGAATAGACTTACGCCTGAACAACGCTTGCAAATAGTGCCCAAAACGAGATTACCGTTGTTCCCGATTTCTGGTTGAATGGCTACGTCAACAAACAAAACTGCCGCGTTTGGAGTGAACGTAATCCTCAAGTGTATGTCGAAACACCGTTACATCCAGAAAAACTGACTGGTTGGTGCGCTTTATGGGCTGGTGGAATCATTGGTCCAAAGTTTTTCAAAAACTATGGTGGCCAGAACGTTACAGTCAATGGTGATCGGTATAGAGTTACGATTAATAACTTTTTCATTCCTGAATTGAAGAACTATGATGTACAGTAGATGTGGTTTCAACAAGATGGCGCAACATGCTCAGTGCCACAATAGATTTATTGAAAGACACGTTTGGTGACCGCCTAATTTCACGTTTTGGACCTGTGAATTGGCCTCCAAGATCTTGTGATTTAACACCGCTAGACTACATTCTGTGGGGCTATGTAAAGTCATTGGTCTATGCGGATAAGCCACAAACGCTTGACCATTTGGAAGACAAAATTCGCTGTGTTATTGCCGATATACGGCCACAAATGTTGGAAAAAGTCATCGAAAATTGGACGTCCAGATTAGACTACATCCGCGCCGTGGCGGTCATATGCCAGAAATCATATTTAAAATGTAATGCCACAAGATTATCTTTCGAAAAAGTAAAATTCATGTCAATCGAATAATCTATCGTTGTTTTATTGCAACTTAAAGTTCTATACCTCTATAAAAAACACCCTTTACAAGGGAGTTGTGAGTGGAACAAATATTTAGAAATGAAATGTTTTTGTTTGCTGAACGTCATCGGCAGTATTAAATACTTCAGTAATTAATTTTTCAAATACATAAAAAAACTATAAACTTTAAGTAAGATTAATATCTTGACATATTTAAGTATTTATAATTCAATAAAGGAAGTATTGTTAGAGATTTCACTTAAGAGGTTGCTTTATACAAATAACGATTACATTTTGTTAAAAGCATAATTTAAAAATAACGTCAAATTGATTAAACGTACATTTTTATTGTTTATACATAGATAAATTTATTTAAATCTCCTCATGACATTGATTTTAGTAATTAATGCAGAAAATTTGGAGCATAAAACAACTTATGCTGTGCCAAAAACAAAACACCTATTTAACTATTTTTTTAAAATTATAAAAAAAAATCTGAAGTGGCCTACACTCATCTTTACCATACCCAATGGAAACAGATATTTTTATGGATATATTATATAAAGAATATAAGTTCAAAGTATATTCGAATCGAAAAATTAATTATTTTCGGTTTGGGGTGTTAAGCCAACTACCTCTTATTCCTTCCCAAAATTTATTGAGCTCTTCATCTCCATGTACCGAAGGCACATTCTGAATTTCATTTTGATATGTCATACGGTATGACCTGTAGAGCGATTATAAAATTTGGGAGTAAGGAAACTACCCCTTGCTCCTCCCGATTATGCCCAAAAACTATACAGCTCTTCGTCTCCATATACCAAAGGCACATACTAAATTTCATTTTGATATGTGAAACGGTATGCCCTGTACAAACTCCACAATAATAGTGGCCACCCACAGACATCATCGCGAAAATAGCCAAAATATATTCAGGAGACATCAAAACGTATAATCCCGACCTCGATTTTTTCCATGATTACTATACTTTACCTTATACTACGTATGGTAAAGTAAAAAGTAACTCCAAAAAAGTTAGTCTAGTAATGCCAAATAAAGAGTGGTCGGTACCGAAAAATGTTATATAAATTGTTCTTTTTAACTTTCTCCTGAATAGGTTTAGTTGCACAGTGGGAGATTTGTCAATAAAAAGTGGAAATTAATCCTATACTGCATTGGGTGGAGTTATCACGACGCACATTGGGTTAAAATTGCTAAAAACGGCTCTTAGTTCAGGCGTTAGAGATAGCACTTATTTTTTCGTTTCGTAGTATTAAGTGGGTCATTACGACTTAAAAAAAATCAGGGGTGTTCGTTTGTCAGCTCGTATGAATATTTAAATTGCTTAGGAAGCTCCATATTTAAAGATAAATGAATGAAATTCGATTTTTTTAGATTGGTAACTCAACATACAAAAATTCAACGAAATCGGTAAATGATTTCGTATAGCCCCCATATAAAATTTTCCCGGAAATAGGCCATACTAATTTTTATTTTTTAAAAAGTTTTTATTAATATAAATTTACATTTTATGTTTAATACTATTAGTCTTCATATTCGCTGTCACAAAAATAAATATCATCTTAATTATTTTCTTCAGAAATTTCAGGTAATAATAGAAGGTCCAATACCTGCTGTGGTAACACGCTAATTTTCTTTTTGTAATGGTCGCTCATATTACTAATATTAGGATCAGAGCTTATTGAAAATCTATTGAAAATATCTTCATTGGGCTTTTCACGACTGCATTTCCGTGAAAAATGTTCTCTGTATGATTTAAAATCTTTATTACGAGCTTCCTGTGCTTCCTCCGATAACTGGCCAATAGGTAACAGTGCATGAGTAATAATCTGCGGACTATGTATTAAAAATTTATGTAAAACTACATGTATGCTAAAAGTGATTTTACACGGCGTGTATTTGTCATATGACTTGACACTTTTCCATGTGTAAATTCTATATACGTCGTGTAAACCCTTTCAAACATAACATGTGTATTTTCCATGTGTACAATACATATGACATTTTTCATTTAGAACGTGTTCTATTTTGATGTGACAAAGCATCTGACTTCCTGTAATGCCAACTTGATATTTTGCTATTTTAGGTTTTTTGTGGTACCAAAAGCACTAAAAGCGTGGCAAAAGCACTACGTTTGCACATTTGCATCAGCTGTGGTTGGCAATACAAAACTGTGTGGCGGAAAAATTATATATTATAGGTTATGTCAGATGTAATTACACATGTACGTTTGAAAGCAAAAATTATAAACCGTATGTAAAATGTCTATTTTGACAAACAAATGAAATTACATATGGGTTATCAAACTGACAAGTCATATGACAAAAACACGCCGTGTAAAACCATTTTAAGTATACACGAATTTTTCTTTGATGTTGAAATAGAAAACAATTTTTTTTCCTTCTTATCGCAAAAAACCCGCAAAATGTTTTTATATGATTTGTAAGTAGACATATCATAGAAAATTTCAAAATATTTTTTTTTACCCAAGCTTCCCCAAACCGGATTTGAATTTCTACTTGAAAGTGAAAAATGATTGTTTTTTACACCAATTTTCAAAAAAATATTAAAAATATTTCTACAACACAAATATTTAACTGAGATACATATTTAAGTTTTCAAATACCTGAAGTTGAAGGTTCCATTGAAAAAATATTACTTTTATGCTGGGAAAATACAAAAATTTAATTAAAAATTTTTTTTTTTTCAGTTTTTACCACTGTTTTCAAAAACTTAAAAAACTTCAACT
This sequence comes from Phasia obesa, assembly GCA_949628195.1. NCBI lineage: Eukaryota > Metazoa > Arthropoda > Insecta > Diptera > Tachinidae > Phasia > Phasia obesa. The sequence continues at coordinate 92,594,470 of OX451219.1, read as the reverse complement.
TTGACAACGCACAACTCGAAAAGTAGATAGCATAGAAAAATGAAAAAGATAATTAGTGATGCACAATTTTGTTTACTATAATCTAAAATAGATTAATTTTAAAAATATAAATTTTCAATTAATTTTTGGGAATATCAACCCAACGTGCGACGGTCTAAAGTAGGACAACACCATGGGTGTAGAAAAAATTAAAATCAATTCCAAAGTCTTAATATCGATCCGGTAGAGTTTATAAAAAATTTATCAATATTGATTTATACAAATCCCACAATTCCCAGAAAACTCTTAAAAAATTTCCAAAAATGTGTTTAATTTTTTTTTTGTACATATTAGCTTTGGTGTACATATTTACTACTAATACATATTTACTACCAATTGCACTATAATAAGGGCCATATTGGAGCATTCAAAACTAGTTTTTTGTACCGTTTAATCCATTGCAGAAAATCTGGTTTAAAATTGATATTTCCCAAAAAATTGGTTTATTTCGGAAGGCTCTGGTTCTAAAGATAAAACAAATTTTGAATTGCTTTTTCTGTATAATATTTTGCATCCAAATATAAACACTTTTCACTTTTTGGAGAAACTTTTACATATACGAGTATGTAACTGACATAGAATAGACATACTTTTTTCTCCAAAAATTTTAAAAATCTGCTTTTTGAATTAATTAATTATTTAGGCATAAGTTCTTTATTATCTATACATATAATAAAATAGTAGCTCATTTCCGTCTATCTGCTTTTCGTTTGTGTCCGCATCACATAAAAACTACTGGATGGATTTTGATAAAATTTTGTGAGGAAGTACCTTTGCACCCTGATTACAATATAGGATACTTTTTTCCAAGAGAAAGTGGAGAAAAAGCAATGAAAGTATGCAATTTCCGGTTGAAAGATACTGAAATTTTCGGTTTAAAACTGGAATATTTTAAACACGGTCGCGCATATTTTATTTTTGAAAGTGGTATAATTTAAACACAGATGGCGCCAGTTGAATAAAATTTGTATTTAATTTGTATTTTTGCTTTGTGAAATTATTTTGTTATTAAAATATTTTAAACACCTCTTACACAGCTTTACAATGATTTTTAGAATTTTTTATAAATTTTAGAATTTTATCCAGGGATGGGTACCTTTATATAAAGTAAATACATAACCCATAACTGCAACACTATAAAAGTAAGAGTCTTACAATTGGTGTGAAATATATTCAAAGCGAAATCGAGCAATATATTGTCAGGACGTCAACAACGTGGCGGGCACAGCTAGTAAATACATAGATAAAGACAAATTAGACACCAGCAGAATGTAATGCATTTTCTGGATCGCTACATCCGTCGTCAGCATTCTTAGTATCAATCTACAAGGTAGTTTCAATTAATTTTCTATTTAAACAAACTTATCAAAGAAATAGAAAAAGAGAAATTTATTAAAATTAAAATTCATATAATCTACTTTTTGAACTTCTTGTATTATTCTTGTATTATTTTTGACTTGAATAAAATGTTTTTTTTTTTGCTAAATCCATCAACTCAAATTTCCTTAGACTGGCTGGCCCCCTAGTTGTGCGATTTAACGCGCTGGATTACTATTGGTGGGTCTATGTTAAGTCAGCAACTCTTAAGGCCTTAAGGGTCAATATTCAAGCCACAATTGACGCAGTATGGCCAGTTTTTTTGGAATGATCAAATTTTCGAATATAAAAATTAAAAAATTAATTCCATTAACTTATCTACCAGATTATAGATGATAAAAAAAAATCATTGCGACAATATTTCGGTCTTGTTTTATCATTTGAAGTTCTCATGCAGTTATATTGGAAATAGATTATTGCTTAGAATTCATTAAATTTTTACTAAGAAAATCCTAAACAAAAAAAAAACTTAAATTAAATTAAAAAACTAATTATTTTATTTTAACAACAGTTTAACCAACTCTTACTATAATTACGCGTACTCCCAAGTCTGCCTATTGCCTACGATTGTAAAATAAACTGCCTCCAATCCAAGCAAATATTTTAAACTTAATTAAGGTTGGAAAAAATACATCTAAACAATAATTGATTAAATTAAATAAAATAAAACTCTAATGTGAAGAATTGGACTTGTTTTTATTTAAGTTTCGCTACGACTACGTCTGCTGTGAAATCTGAAAATTGCTCGTACTCACAAAAATGAGACTGACTGTTAAAGAAATCATGAAACTGAAAAATTAAATGAGCAACCAACCTGCTTTACAAAAGCCATTTTGAGACTTTTCTTAAAGTTTTTTATTGCTGTTGCAGTTTTCCGTCTTGCAAACCATGGCAGGCTGGTGTAGACATCAACTATTAACCAGCACCTCGCTACTCAGCTGGGCATGCGTATTGTCTTCTTTTGTTACACAAATATTTTTTTTGGTAAAAAAATACCATCATCATTATCATCATAAATTGTATTGTAACTTTTGTAAAAAAAAAAAAAAATACAAAAATTTGTACAAACATTTAATGAAAAGTGAACAACTAAAATTATTAAAAAAGCACACACACACACACACATTTAGAAAATGAGGTTGAGAGACTGCCTTCAGCAAGGTCGTTTTCAATTTTTTCTTCTACTTTTGGTTTCTAATTTACAACCAAAACGTAACTTTAGGTAAAATTTTGTGTTGTATCACATGCCATACAACCAACCAACCTAGTGAGTGTAAAACTACTTATAATATGCAGGCAATGAAGGAATGATTTCATATTGATTAAAGAGCATACAATCGCAATACAAAATTTTAAGAACAACAACACTTCAGTTTAAATACGGCTTCATATCAACACAGATGATTTTAAAGTGTTTTTTGTATTAGTGCATGTAACGCTCATTTTGTATTAGTGCATGTATTTTATCATCTACTCATTTTGCTCTCAAATGCTTTTAGTCTTACTGTAGCGGATATACGGCTGGAGACTTTTATCGATCATTATTCTTCGAAAATGGGGCTGATCAATTTATGACTGTTATCACTATACGTCTACCGAGTTCTCTCGGTAGACATATAGTCATGTGGACAATCAATCAATAATCACATAAGACGTTTCTAATCGAGTACTTTTTTGTTTCCGTGGTTAACAAGGATTTTCTTCTAGAGACCTTGCTCAATAATCTTAGACGTATTTTTCATCCTGGGGGGTTACTGCGTAATTCGATTCGAAAGCTAAAATTTTTCGAAAGCAATTTCCGAATCGAAAGCTTAATCGTACTGCGTAACTCGTTCGATACGATGACAGAGTTGTATCGTTAAACAAATGGGAAATTATGTTGAAATGTTGGTAGCACTGCCACTTAATTGTCAAACTTGGTGAAAATAACCCAAAACAAAAAGCAGTTAAAAAAGAAAGTTTAAATATTATACTTTTCTAATTATTTTTTATTGTAATAATGGATTGTGTTTTGTTGGGCAATAAAATTCATTACTTAATTAAATTTAATCCCAGAAAGAGTTCAAAGCAAAATAGTAAGGGTCCCATCAAATATCATTAATCTTAATGATAAAAGGCAAGAGACCATAAATATTTTCTGAATTATATTAACAAAATGTATCATTTAGTTTTGTAAAAAACTTCTTTCAGTAAGGATTCAATTACGTATATACTTAATAGCTTAGAAAGTGAATTAAAAAGGTCCCAAAGATCCGCTGCTATTTACCTACGTTAAATGAGGCAGCCACTCTACAATTGCTGCCTCATATTAATTGATTTATTCCTAGGATCTGGAACATTAGGATGACGTTTTGCTTACTCCGAATGCTTAGACATGAATTGAAGCATTTCTTCATACAGTTTTTTATAAGATTTTTTCTGAATATTCCTTTAAATAATAATTATTTAGGCTTAAGTTCTTTATAATAAAGAAATAATAAATAACAACAGAATGTAATGCATAATAAAGAACTTAACCCTGAATAATTATTAATAAAAAATAGTTTAAATAAAATTAAATTTACATTAAACAGTAAAATAATTGTATTAAAACCAACATTATTAAGTTTAATTTATGTTTTATTCACTTTTATTTATTTTGAAACGTTAAAATACTTGCATTTGTACTTTTCTTTTAATTTGTCACTAGCAAAATAGCTTTCGAACAATTTCCTAATGGTTTTTGCGTAACTGATGCTTGTTTTCGTATTACAGAGTTGACCTTTCGAAAGGGATTTTTGTTTTTCGTAACACAGAGTTGTTCTTTAGATAGGGATTTTTATTTTTCGTTAGAGCAAAAATTCTTCCGCACTTTCGTAACAAAATGAAAAAACGAAAATCGTAATACACAGTACGAATAGTTCGAACTCGTACATTTTTTCTTTCTAATCGAATTACGCAGTAACCCCCCTGATTCCGAATCTGTGCTTAGATTCTTTCTTTGGGACAGCAGTATGTGAAATCCGCGATACGACCTGTCCCCCAATCAGAAAATTTACCAGTGCGGCAACCACCGGCGAAGATTCAGAAATTAATCAAGAATATGAGAATGAAGGATACGAAAACTCAGATTTCGGACCTAGTACCTCATTTTATACTTCAAGAAGTAGTGCGCAGTTTAAATTTGTCCAAAAAGCAGAGTAAAGTCATAGGATCACGATTAAAGGGTTTGAAATTCCCAAATACAAAAATGTCTATATCGATATCGATCTCGCCATGACGAACTTAAATTATTTTTTTTTTTTGTCAAAAAAGACAACCTTATTTTTTGCAATGATTGCTCGTTTCAGCTTTTCGTCGATCCAAAAATGTTCTTTAACCACCTCTATAATATGATGCACGGGACCTCCAGGCAGGCAGAATTATCGTGCTGCTCACAGAACCTGTAAATTCTATAAATCCGCCTCGGGCCTCTCATGGCTGGCAATCCATTTAAAGATGTCACACAATTACGCTAGACCCTAATTCAAATGACGCCTTTATCTATTCAACATCAAATATATTTTTTTTACAGATAAGAATGGCATATACTTCTACCTGAAAGATCTTTACGTATTTGCGCCTAGAAATGGTCCTTTGAAAACGTGGGTCAAATTAGCAACTCCAGTGTCCAGAGAGACAAAGTATGCGCAAAAATCCCACAATATTTCTGGCTTTCACTGACGAAATACCCGGTAGCTGAAAATCACATCTACACACTTCCACTGTAATGTGCAATGGCAGTATGTGCTGCATAGCGCCTAGGGCATCTTTTTCTTAGTTCCTTTACCTCCTAGTGGAGGGTAGAGGCTCAACGTAGCTTCGCTATTTTCCTCTATCTCAAGCGGTGACTTTTGCCCTGCTGAAAACAATTTCAACAGTGGGATACAATCCCACTTGTTTCATAACACTTTCGTTAGGTCGTTTTCAAGTATGCTTTGGCTTTCCTTCTTTTCTGCCAGTTTTTCCAACCAATTGAACTTATCTTGGCGGCAAGAAATTTTCAGTTTTCTAACAAAAAAATGGTAGTCCTAGCTTTTTTCTGCTTCTTTCCGTTTTAGAATCTCCAATATTTTTAATGTTTTTCGTTGTTGGCTGGCGACCGAGACCTTTCTCGCTGGCATTAATGAACCTGGCTTTGAAATTAGACCACAGGAATTTAACATCCGATAAACTTGTTTGTCGAGGGTTTTGTTCTCTTGAATGTAATGGGTGATTTTTTTGAGGTTAGGATTTTAATGCATTAGTATTTGACAGATCACGTGAGATTTCAGACATGGTGCCAAAGAGAAAGATGCTCAGTATGCTTTGACATTTCATCATGAATAGACTTACTAACGAGCAACGCTTGCAAATCATTGAATTTTATTACCAAAATCAGTGTTCGGTTCGAAATGTGTTTTATCGACAAATTTTGTTCAGCGATGAGGCTCATTTCTGGTTGAATGGCTACGTAAATAAGCAAAATTGCCGCATTTGGAGTGAAGAGCAACCAGAAGCCGTTCAAGAACTGCCCATGCATCCCGAAAAATGCACTGTTTGGTGTGGTTTGTACGCTGGTGGAATCATTGGACCGTATTTTTTCAAAGATGCTGTTGGACGCAACGTTACGGTGAATGGCGATCGCTATCGTTCGATGCTAACAAACTTTTTGTTGCCAAAAATGGAACAACTGAACTTGGTTGACATGTGGTTTCAACAAGATGGCGCTACATGCGACACAGCTCGCGATTCTATGGCCATTTTGAGGGAAAACTTCGGAGAACAATTCATCTCAAGAAATGGACCGGTAAGTTGGCCACCAAGATCATGCGATTTGACGCCTTTAGACTATTTTTTGTGGGGCTACGTCAAGTCTAAAGTCTACAGAAATAAGCCAGCAACTATTCCAGCTTTGGAAGACAACATTTCCGAAGAAATTCGGGCTATTCCGGCCGAAATGCTCGAAAAAGTTGCCCAAAATTGGACTTTCCGAATGGACCACCTAAGACGCAGCCGCGGTCAACATTTAAATGAAATTATCTTCAAAAAGTAAATGTCATGGACCAATCTAACGTTTCAAATAAAGAACCGATGAGATTTTGCAAATTTTATGCGTTTTTTTTAAAAAAAAAGTTCTCAAGCTCTTAAAAAAAGTTAGTTTGTTCTCTTGAATGTAGTTAGTTTAAGGTTATATTTTTTGCTTGATCCTTGTTAGTTTGGGTGTTGTGTGGATGCAACTTTAAGGCATAGCGATGCCACGCCTAGGGCATAGATAGTAACAAAAACTTGTTTATCGTGAGCAAAGTAATCTTTAGATGAACTCGAATTTGATCATCACAACCATATATTTTGTCAGAGACCATAATATGGTTCTTGTGACCATTTCAAAACTAGGGTTTTTTTGTGATTTTAATTTAAACCTGAGACTATTTGGATCCTTTTTATTGGTTATCTTAGAGGGTAAAAGATTTTCCAACAATGAAGGGTTAAAATGGTTATTTTGTGGAGCTTTAGGGTTACAATTGTGCAACGATATTAAGGCTAATTATTATTGTTGAATGCAAATATAGTTTTATTTAAAAATTTTAGTGCTCAATAAGTTGGGCAAGATCTGCCAATGCGGAAAAAAGTCTATCTGGTATTTTTCAGTTTTTGTTTTTATATTAGGAACAACACTCAGGGGATGACCCCTACTCATGCAATGCATTGTGCCAGAACTAGGAAATTTGGTTATAGGAAGGAGGATAGAGGAAGTAGTGTTTGTGGACATTTGACTTGAATTTTCACAAATTGAAGCTGGCAGGGAAAACATGACACCGATGAGCTTTTCCAAAATAGATTTTGCAGTTGGAATAGATTTCTTTATTTTAAAATATATTCCGCAGAATGCACTCTTTTAAATGTCTTGTTAATATTATTTAAAAAAAAGTTATGTGTTTAAGTAAGTCTGAGATATTAGATTCCATGCCAAATCATTCTTTCAATTTCAATACAATTCTTTTGAATTTTACAAGTGGCTGGTGGTGGTCGGTGGCTTCTTTTGATGTTGGTTTCTTATTGATTCCATAAATATTAGACGAGTATTGCCAACTTCTTCTACACTTTACGGATGTTAAATACTTTTATTTTTAATTGGTTCGGTTCCATCTAATGAGATGTGAAGATCTCATTAGATGGAACAACAACAAATTATTTTGATTGTTTTTTTATTATAAAGGGTGATCCATATCGAGGTACTTTTTTCAATAGCCTTTTTTTTGACAGATCACGAGTGAGTCGTGTCACGCTGTCATGTTATTTTGTTTCATAATGGAAAGACTTACGCCTGAATCGCTTCGCTATATGGGCTCTTGAAAAGTTCCAAGAAGATCTGACGTTTTCGAGGCAAATTTTGTTTAGCGATGAGGCCTCAATGGGTATGTAAACAAACCAAATTGCAGCACTAAGGGACTAAGAGCAAAGGGACTAAGAGCAACCTGAAGAGATTCAAGAGCTGCCACTTCACCGAGAAAAAACAACGGTTTGGTGTGGTTTGTGGGCCGGTTTAATCATCGGTCCATATTTCTTTCAAAATGATGCCGTTGCAAACGTAACCGTCAATGGCCATGATCGCGGCGACATTTGATTTTAGAAAGACACACATCGCATCAACCAATGGATTTATTGAGAGAACATTTGGGTGAGCACATAATTTCACGTTTTGGGCCGGTCGATTGGCCACCAAGATCGTGTGATATCACACCGTTAGACTTTTTTCCTATGGGGATATCTAAAGTCTATGCGGACAAATCCGCTATGATTCAGGACTTGGAGGAAAACATCACGCGTGTCATTCGCCAGTTACCAGTCGAAATGCTCGACCGAGTCATCGAAAATTGGACTCAACGGATTGACCATCTGCGACGTAGCAGTGACAAACATTTGATAGACAAATGATAATAAGCATTCTCCATTAAATTTGAATTGTCTGTATTTTTTTTCTTTAAAAAAGTAGGGAACCTCGAAATGGGTCACCCCTTATAAAAAAAACAGACTCAACACTATTTTTTCATGTTATTGTAGTTTATTGTTAATTGTTGTTATTTAATTGCATTAATAATTGAAATATAAATGTTCATGTTGGATTTTAAGTTGATTTTTTGGATGGCGTGCAAAAATTTGTTCGTTGGTTTGTTTGCAAATTTGGCGCTCTAAAGAATTATTAAGTGTAACAATCAGCAACAATAACGAATTCTACCACCATGGTAAATCCACAAACTAATTACTTCACATTAAAAAAATCTATATATTGTTATTGTTGTCTAAGCTTAATTCGAATTACAAAACTTTAAAAGAATTTCAAGAACACTTTTGTGGTTTTTATTTGTAATTAAAATAATCATGGAAACGGATGTTATTGGTGGTATTAAATAAAAAAAATATACGAGGGCGGCCCAAAAAGTCTATCGCTTTTTAATAATTCAATTGATACTGTCGTCAAAAAAAATATGATTCTTTAAATCTCTTAAACATTTCAAATAAATAGTTTTTCTTTTAAATTCATAGAAAAAAAAAAATTTGTTTGTTTCGTAATTTTACCGCTAAAGATTAATCTCTTTATGTCTAGCCATTTTTGTTTAAGTTTAAAATTTGGGACACGAGACTTAAAAGAGCCAACATAGCAAATGAGCTACTCTGATGAAGTAACAGGTCTTTGCTAAAATCTTGATGAACTAGATGTGGTCGGCAGCTTGGTTTTGACAAAACAGGCTAACACTCCCTTTACACTGGCTTTACTTCTTTCTTTCAATAAAGGAACTGTTTTCTTCCTTTTTTTTTGTTGTATTTTATTTGTGTTTTATTTTCTTTTAAATGTTTTAATTTGTAGAATTTTATAAAAAAAGATCTTAAATAGAAATATTGGGCGCACACACACTTGTTGCAAACCAATAACACTTTTCCTTTTGTTTGAAATGAATGTGAAGTTAGCAGCAAGAATTTTTCTCGCTTTTCATGCAAATTCACCACACTACCTATGGTGTGGCAGACCCCACCACAAAATTTTGACGTGTTTTAAATGAAAAATTTATGAAGGGTAGTGGACGACGCACAGCAGACAGTGCTAATGTTAAAAAGTCTAATTAGGCAATGACCTACAGTTTTGAAGTTGTCGCACGGTTGCAGTTACACTGAACCAAAAACTTACCTTAACACTGTTGAAATGGGGTATAGGAGAAAAGTACATTTCCGTACCCAAAGGGTAAAAACGAAACCCTATTGTTTTCGCTACAATGTCTGTCAGCGCCTCTTATCTCTGGAACCGTAATTGGTAGACTCTCAGATGATGTATAGCTGTTGCCGCTATAGCAACAAATACTAAAATTATAGGGTGTTCCGATAGAGAGTTGTTATTCACGAATATGTGTTTATTTCTTGAATTGTAGGAGGCATATACTAAATATTTACAAACAGTAACTTAAACTTAGTTCGTCATATAAACAAGTCTAAAAAAATAAATCTAAAAATTAAAGGGTGTTCCGATAGTGGCGTGATTTGCATGTGTAAGGCCTAAGTTTTGAATCATAATAGGGAGACTCTTGAAATTTTCACAGAAGGTGTATAACTGTGGCCACTATAGCAAAAATTACTAAAATTTATAGGGTGTTTCGAAAGTGACGTGTTATTTGCCTTTATGTCTTTATTTCTTAAGCTATAGGAGGCAACCACTTAAAATTTGCAAACAATAATTAACTCTATGTTCGCTTTATAAACAAGTATTAAAATTAAAGGGTGTTCCGAGAGTGACGTGCTTTGCGTGTATATGGCCTAAGTTTTGAACGATACTAAGTAGACTCTTGAAGTTTTTACAGGAGGTTTATTACTATGGCCACTATAACAAATATTAAAAATGAAATAGTGTTCCGACAGTAACGTGATTCTCATGTATAACGCCTTATTTCTTGAACCGTCCGCCTTATTTCTTGTCCGATATGACAATTACTAAAAATTAAAGAGTGTTCCGACAATGACATGTTTTACACGTACAGTGGCTTATTTTTTTAATCGTGATAGGTAGACTCTCGATATATTCATAGAAAGAGAATTTCCATGGCCGTTATAACAAATAACAAAATTAAACGGTGTTCCGACAATGAAATGATTTTTACGTAAATAGCCTTATTTTTTGAACCGTAGGTAGACTTTTGAATTGTTTACAGTAGATGTTGTACTTTCGCCGCTGTAATAATTACTAATTACTAAAGGGTGTTCCATCAGTGACATGTTTTTCATGTATATTACCTTATTTTTTTTAACCGCAATAGGTAGGCGCCTAATATTCTCATAAAAAGTGTATTACCATGGCCGTTATAACAAAAATTCCTAAAATTAAAGGCGATGCAATTTTCGCGAATATGACTTTGATTTTAAAATTAAAGGGTGCCCCATAAAACATGAAAAAAATTAACAACTTGAATTTTTAAAGTCATACTAAACATAGTACGGAACCCTACGTGTGTGAGACTAACTCGCACTTGACTGATTTATTTTAGTTGAATTAGAACTATCGATAACTATGATTTGCACCTGTGTTGACATTTCTAGTCAGTAATGTTTGGCAAGTCATCATGCGGAAATTTAAATAAATAAATCTGTTCGCGAAGTTCATAGAACACTTGCATTACGGTCAACATAATCGGTCTAGTGAGCAAGTAATTTGTGCAGTTGTTGATCGTATTCGCACTAATTTTACTCTTATCGATTAAAAACTATCAACCAAGCCAAAGAAATATGCTTACCGAAGCGAATATTGCTGCCGTAGCACAAAGTAATAGAGAAGGAAGGACGAAATTTTTATTCGTCGTCGTTCTTAACTTCTTGGTCTTTGTCCTTCGATTACGTAGACAATTTTTGTCTTATGTGCCTATAAAATACAGTTAGTACAAGAATTTAAGCTAAACGACAATTTTTTGTGTCACATTTTTGCTGCTTGCGCTCCGTTGAAACTGGCTGAAGATGACCATTTTTATCAAAAAATTTTGTTTACTGATGAAGCTCATTTCTGTTGAAATGGTTACGTCAATAAGCAAAATTGCCGAGTTTGGAGCGAAAAAAAAAATCCTCAAGCCATTAACGAATCATCATTACATCCATTAAGATTGAGTGTTTGGTGCGGTTTACGCTCTGGCGGCCACATCGATCCTTATTTTTTTCGCCATGAGCAAGGAGCTACCGTTACGGTAAATGGAGAGTGTTATCGAGCCATGTTGACTGAATTTGACGACATACAGCGGGCTTATTGCAAAATGAATTTGTTCACAAATCTATATCCAGAAGCGGTCCGGTTCACATATGACGGAAATCATATTTAAAAATAAATGAAAGACTAAATTAAATAAATCATTATATCACAATATTTCTGTCCTGTATTATCATTTACTATCATTTATATTTCTCATGCAGCTAAAGAAAACACCTGATAAAACTAATAAACTTTTTCATAAAATAAATAATTTCAGTAAATTCGTTATATTACCTACGAAATTTCGTTAATTTTTTTATTTTTTTTAAGAGAAGTAACACTCAGGAAAGTCGAAAAGGGACCAATTTAAGCAGTGGTCTACTTCGATATCCCCCTACATTAATATAAACACTCAGGAAAGCTATAGGAGTAGTTAGAGTGATAGAAAAAGCTTCACCTTCCACACAACTGCAATTGTACGTTATGCTTATTTTTAGAACAGTGTTGAAGCGCCTCTGGTGTTATTTAGGTGAATTAATTTGAAGCTAGCATAGCTAATTTATTTTTATGTTAATTATTTTATTTCGCCTGCGATTTTAGTGCTATATGGTAATACCGGCGAAGGAGGGCACTGTGATATGAAGTCTTGTAAATAGGATTAATACATATCAGAAACATCGATGTTGCCACGGCTGAGTATTGAACTCGTGACCATGCTTTAGTAGTCAACGTGAGTGCAAATCATTTGAGCTATATCACCTGCAAATACGACATCTATACTGCATAATGTTTCTAAAACTCAAGTGATCACTTAAACTTTAAAATCACAAAACGAAATTGATATTTCTGTGATATTCACAATATATAAAATAAACAATATATAAAGCTCTATCGTTATATTTTTTCCAAAGATTTGACATCTCTATATAGTCGTTTGCGACGATAACAAAACTCAGTAAATCGTTTTTTACAACTGAAATAGATGTTTAGAATCCCTTTTGCATTTACAAAGCGTTTGTATTCGCGGCAATGGATTTACACAATAATAGAGCACGATAATAATAGGTTGGGGAAAAAGAAATCCATTATTTTTTCGGTAGACGGCTGTAGTGAACGATATCTCGTAAAGTATCGATCAAACAATTTCAAATTTATATTCGTTGTCAAGGTGATATTTCGCACTAAAAAATTTCTTTTACGGTTTTTTTTTTTTTTTTTTTTTTTTAAGACAACACTACCTCTGCAAAGCTTTTTGCTTGTCAGCAGAAAACACCCAGAGTCTTTGGCAGGAATCGAACCCGCAACCTCTAGACAGATAGACTAGCGCGCTACCAATTGGTCTACCGACCGGCATTCAGTTGTGAGTTACAGGATATTAAAAATGGAAGTTAACAAGGAGAAAATTCGGTATATTTTACAGTTTTTCTGTGATAAAAGCGAAAATGCAAGCCAGGCGGCTGAAATTGTGAATGGTGTTTATGGTGTCGATACTGTAACAGCTATTTATGTGTAATTTTGGTTTTGTAAATTTCGTTCAGGAATTTTTGATGTTGAAGATGCACCTCGCGCATATAAATAATCGAAGTTGACCGGCATATTTGTACTTGTAGCATCGGCCGGGAGCTAAAGGTCGACCATAAAACAGTTTTAAACCATTTGCGCAAAGTTGTATTAACAAAGAATCTACATGTTTGGGTGCTACATCAATTAACACAAAAAAACTTGATGGATCGAATTTCCGTCTGCGAAACCTTGGCTAAACGGAATTAATCGACCCACTTCTTAAACGAATGTCAACTGTCGAAAGGAAATGGGTCAAATACGACAATTTTGAGCCAACGTGGGACTGGAAGGGAATCATTTGTTATGAGTTGCTTCCGTATCGCCAAACACTAAATTCAGATCTCTTCTGTCACCAGCTGGTCCGTTTTAAGCTAGCTGTTGACCAGAAACGGCCCGAATTGGCCAATAACGCCAGGCCACACACGTTTGTACTGACTCGCCACAAATTCAGGGACCTTGGTTGGGAAGTTTTGATGCATCCACCATATAGCGGACACCAAGCACCAAGTGATTATCACATTTTTCTCGCATTGCAAAACTTTCTGAGTGATAAGAAATTGGGGTCAAAAGAAAATTTATTACTAGAGTTTTTCGCCAATAGTGACCAAGACTTCTATGAGAGAGGCATTATGAAACCTACCTTTAAATGTCAACAAATTATACAACAAAACGACGATATTTGAACTAAATCGGATGCCTTGTTTACTTTTTTTGGATTTTGACCAAAAAATTGGTAAATGGCAAAGGTACGAAACCAAAGCGCCAGGGTGTGACTGCCTTACCTTCCTCCAAAATCTGCAGAGCAACCTATACATTTGTATAAGAAGTGATACTCCAAATTCAGCTAGGTAAAATTAATAAAAGTTTAATGGTGCTCCTCCAGTGAAAAAAAACTTAAGTTTATTGGTTCTCCTCCAGTAAAAGATTGAGTTTAATGGTGCTCCTCCTGTTTAAAGTTGAGTTTTTAAAATGGTGCTCCACCAATGTCCGACTATTTTAAATTAAAATATCTAGGTTATATACGATAACGAAACGATTACACGTGGCTGATTAAGCAACCACTAATAACAGTACCGCAGTACAGCAATTCGAAGACGACAATCAGCCAGTGTAAGAACGAGACCCAAACTACTCGAAGGCCGAGCAATAAGGACAGCCTTTAAGCTATGACTTTAAGCGATAATGACAATGACACACGCACGTGTTACCCGACCCAGAGCTACTTTACGACTGTGCTTGTTTACTGCGTTATTAATACTTGTCGCAGGCGTTTTTAAAGGGCATACATTGTCAATTTGTTGTACTGCAGCGTTATGAAACACTACACTTTGTTCGAAGACAAAACAATTGACCTTTTGGAAGTTAGCCATAGTTCTTAGTTTTCCAACAATGTTGTTTGAATGCTTATTTGACAACAGATTGTCGTTGTCATGTTATTAAAGAGTTCTTTTAACAAATGTTTTAACAACCATGTTAACTCCAATTTAAGGCGAATTCATACCAGGTGTGGGCAGTACGTCAACAACTACAATAACTGTGACATTCTACTAGCAGATATAAAACAATGTATTTTTGACAAGACATTAGCAAAAACAAAAGGACAGCAAAAAACAGTCAGCTGGACTAACGCCTCTCCACCTTGTATAAACTAGCCTTGCTCTCAGTTCAAGCTGAGAGTTGTCCGGACAAAATCTCTTCTCTCACTCTTTCAGAGAAATATCAAACTACATATAAAAAAAATTTTGGTGATAAATTGGTGAAACAGGCTTAAGACTATCCATCATTATTTTATTATGACTCTTGGACGTTTTAATTGTTAAAATAATAAATTTTGAAGCAGACTTAATCTTTAAGCTGGTTTAGCAGTGACTGGCTTTATGACTTTCAGTTAAAATCCTTGTGTTGTTAAATAATCATAAACTTTCCCAGCAAAGAATATTATCCTTAAACTATCAGCTACTCTTACAAAACTTCATATTATGTTTTTAAGTTGTAAATTTCGTTAAGTGAAATGTGGGTTGACAATACCAAAATTTCCCCACCAGTCGCATTCTTATCACTTTTTTCCATCATGGACTTAGGGTTTTAATGAAAATAAAATAAACAAACAACTTCCAAAACAGAATTATTTTATGCTGGGTTGGCGGTTTGATAATCTTTTAAATGCTCTCTGCATTCTGATGGCATATTAAATCAGAGAAGTGTGCTGTACGGTGCGATGCGGTGCTGCTGGTGTTTATTGATCAAATTAAAGTATTATGATCGTGACAAACATTTGAAATGTTTGTCAGTATAACTAACGTGTCTATAAGAAGAGCTTAAAATTTAAATTGTCGTTTCTTTTTATTCATTGTTGTTACCAACGGCAATATTTTGAAAGTAGTTCTTTTTTTTAGGGGGTTTTAATTGTGTCTGAGTGGATTCGAATGGTTAAGTTTTTTTCTTCTGCTTTTTGTTCATAAAAAATATACATGTACGTACATGTAGTCGGCTTTTTAGGTTGTCTTCTTTTCGTGTGTGTAGGTAGGTTTCATTCAACGTCATTCTTTTTTTTTTTTGTCGTCAAGCATTAGACAGAAAAGTATCGATTTCTGTTAAGAAGCTGAAGTAAAAAATATGAATGGATTTTGACATGAAATGTATTTCATCATTGTCGCATGTGTGGATGGTTAAATAGATGGATGGTTTTTCGTCATTTTTAATATTTTTTTTTCATTATTTGAATCCCAGCAGCAATATGACTATTGATAATTGATTGAGTTGTACCTATTAAATTAAAAATTTAAGATTTACAGCTTCATGCTACAAATACGGAGTAAAGAAAATGTTGCAATTTTAAAATTGACATAACAAAATAGACAAATTGGTGCTCAAATTGCTGCCTTTTTTTAAATTTAATTTGTTAATCGAATAAATCTTTTATTCGAATAATCGAATAAAATATTATTCGAATAAAAGATTATTCGGTTTAAACGTGAGTTATAAAACAAGTTTTATTAAAAAAGTTTGGTTTAATTTCATTTATTTTAACAGGATTAGCAATGATCTCTTTATATTTTTTTGTGTGATAACAGTCGATTTGAATCCAGTTATTCGGTTCTTAAAACCGAAAAAATAGAGAAATTAGTGCTAGAATTGCTGCCTTTATTTTAATTTAATTTGTTAATCGAATAATATTTTATTCGATTATTCGTATAAAAGATTATTCGATTTAAACACGAGTTAAAAACAAGTTTTTACTAAAAAAATTTGATTTCATTTATTTTAACAGAATTAACAATGATTTATTTACACTTTTTTTGTATAATAAGAGTCGTTTTGAATCCAGTTATTCGCCTCTTAAAAAGAATGCTTAGCTTAGAATATAGCGGCTGGTAGAACCAAACTATTTTCTACAAAGCGAATGATATCTATCTATTTTCTTTTGCTTTTCGTCAAACTAAAAAACCTTGCTGATTCTAGTATTGGGCCCCCAAAAGATAAACTGCATCGAGGCATATAAATTAATTACGGATTCGTAGCTTATTGTAATCAAGAACTTTTCGTTGCTGATTATCTATTATCAAAACCACAAATGTTTTATTTTTCAAATAATTTTTAATATAATTTATCTTTTTATACGAATAATCGGTTTTAAAGTATAATTAATCAGTTTAAAATCTTTTCGAAAATTTTAAATCAGCACAAATTCATGTGAAAGGGCTGACTCAATCATATTTTTCAGCTTAGTTTATATTCGATTTAATTATTTTATTTTAACTCAATTTTTATTCGATTAATCGGTTTTATATCAGGGCTGCAATTACTTATTCAGTGTTCGATTATTCGTTTCGTATTAATCTTTCATTTTTAAGTTAAATTTCAAATCATAAATGAATAAGTTATTCGAATAATCGGTTTGAAACCCGTCTTAAAATAGCGATTCGAAAGTCATTATATGAATTCTGGCTCATATTATACTGAATTATAATTCAAAAACTAATTTGTAGGGTTCCGTACCTAAACGGTTCAAACGTAACCCTGGTGTTTTTGCTACAATTTCTTACTGCGTGTTCTATATCTGGAACCATCATAACATGTAAACTTTTAAAATTTCCACAAAAATTGCGTTACTAAGGCCGCTGTAACGACATATACTAAAAGATAAAGGGAGCTCCGATAGTGATTTTCACGTATATTGTCCTAATTTTTTGAATCATAATAGGCAGACACTTGAAATTTACTCAGACTATTTAAAAGTATGTTGGTTATATGGTTAACAAGTATAACAAATAAAAATTAAACTTAAAGGGTGTTCCGATAGTGAAGTGATGTTCACATATATGGCCGATTTTTTAGAGCACAGAAGGCGCAGTACTGTCGCTGCTATAACAATAATTACTAAAAATTAAAGGGTTTTCCTATAGTGACGTGATGCTCAAGTATATGGCCTTGTAATTTAAACTGTAACAAATGTAAAAAATAAATATAAAGGGTGTTGGACCGGAATAAGTATACAGTTTAAATTTACGCAAAGTAGATATAAAAATAAAAAATTAAAGGGTTTTTTGATAGTGACGGGATTATATTACATTTGAACTGTAATATACAGGCGCTTTAAATTCACACAGCGTATGCTTTAAAATGTCTACTGTAAAAGAATAAAACTAATAAAAATTAAAGGGTGTTCCCTAGAAGTTGTGATTTTGACGAACTTGGTCTTATCTTGAAAACCTTTAGGGGCAGACTTGAAATTTACACGGGGTATGCAGTACAATGTTCTCTATAATAAAAAGCATTAAAAAATATTAAAAGTTAAAGGGTGTCCCCTTAGTATACGTGATTGTGATGTATATGTGCTTATCTTTTGAAACATAAAGAGCAGAGCCAGAGAGAGTTTTATTTTGAACTTAGTACGGAACCCTAATTTTAAGAGTCCCCTCGCACTGACTGATTTATTTTTAAATTGGTATGCGACTTGATTATTGCAATCGTTTATTTAGCTAAAATTCCCGTTTATGCGATATAGATTATTAAAACGCTAGAGTCGATTTGGCAGTCGTTTTATTTGATGTTCCGGGCATGATCAGTAACCAATTGTTGTTTTGTTAGAAGGCATATGTATATGTTATTATGTGTAGCTACAATATCAAAAAGGCTTTAATCGATTAATCGGTATTACAACTATTAAATTATTATTTCGTTAATATTTTAAAATGACCAATTAATCGGTTTCAGAATCGATAATATATTACGGGGCCAGTTTGATAACTTCACTTTTTTGATAAATGTAATTAATTGCTTCAAAATATTATTTATAACATTTCATGATTTTTGTACCTAAAATCTGTTTTTTTGTCAATTATTTAGTATTTATGAGTAACTAGTTCTCCTTAAGACAATTTAAGAATATGCGACGTGATCATTTTTTTAGCTAAAAATTTTTTATGGTGGCTTTTTATTTATTTTTTTTTTCTTTTTTTTGTAAAAGTAGATCAACCAGTCGAAAACAAAATCAACTAATTATAATTAAGCAAGTTTTTTTTCTTGATATTTTTTATTCAATTGCTGGCATTGCAATTGGGTGTGGTGTTGTCGTTGATGGTGATTACTTTGGCTTGGACACTACGGCTTGGTAAATTAAAATACTTAAATATAAGTATTTCCAAATACGACTAGAATTATTTTATTAGCAAATACAATGTATAATAAATGATCGTTTTTACTAGGAGGACAATTAAGAGAAGTTTAAAAAGGCTTAAAATAGTGTAAAAGAGTAATAATTAGGAGAAGGTATACCTCTAGAAACGCCAAAAATTCAAATATAAAAACCCTTTTTCTGCTCGTATTATTTATTGTATCTTCAAAAAAATTAACTGTATAAAATAAGAAATAAGAGCTCAAGTCTTAGGTCTGAAAGTAAAAGTAAAAAATAAAAATAAAAATTAAAGGGTGGTTAAATTTTAAGGGCCGATGTTGATTTTGAATAAAACACAAATTATTTAGGAAATTATTGTCATTTCTTTTTATTTTGATAATATTGGTATGGTTCAATTATGTATGGAACAAAATATCAGCCTCCATCCGATGCTCCAAATTTTCGATATTGCTGAGGCATAATTGAGGTTCTATACCGTCAATATGCCACATTATCTCATCCTTAAGCTCTTGAATTGTTGCCGGCTTATTGACGTACACCTTTTCTTTAAAATAACCCCAAAGAAAGAAGTCCAACGATGTCAAATCACATGATCTTGGCGGCCAATTGACATCGCCACCACGTGAGATAACACGGCTATTGAATGTATCGCCAAAAGAGCCATTATTTCGTTAGCTGTATGGCAAGTGGCACCGTCCTGTTGAAACCACATATAGTCAACATCCATATCTTCCAATTCGGACCATAAAAAGTTGGTTATTATCTTGCGTTAGCGAACGCCATTCACAGTAACTGCCTGACCGTTCTCATTTTGAAAAAAAAAAAAAATACGGACCGATAATGCACCCAGCCTATAAACCGCACCAAACAGTCACTCTTTGTGGGTGCATTGATTGGTTTTTCGACAATCACTCTTGGATTATCATTCGCCCAAATGCCGCAATTCCGCTTATTGACGAATCAACTGAGGTGAAAATGTGCCTTATCACTGAAGATGATTTTCTTCGAAAAGTGATCATCCACTGTTATCATTTTCTCTGACCATTGGCGACATTTGGAATAACCATGGTTCAAATTTAGTTAGTCTGAAAATGATAAATGTCAAATGAACTGCAGATGTTCGAGTTCGAGTTTTTAATATACCGAGGTGCGACTGTAATTATTCGTAGAATCTTATTTTGGAGCTTTGAATTTCTTCAATGTGACTTTTTCAGGTTAAGTATCTATCGAGATGTATGCCGAGGTATTTGACCTCTGAGGAGGCCAGGAGTCTCTACGCAGAGTAAAAGGAATGTTATGTAGCCATTTATTTAAAAAAAAACTACTTGGTGTTAAGTGACTCTCCGAAATAAGCTTGATATCATGCTTTTTTGATCGACTTCGAAGAAAATACTCTAATTTATTTTTGTGTTGGCGTAAGCCGTTAGCGTTCTAGAAACACATTTTAAACGGCTCATGGTTTGTTATGTACCGCCTGCAACATCATAGATTGCATTCGTGCCATTTCTTGTATCATGCTACTAATAGAGCTCATAAAACTGATTAACGAATGCACTAATGTCTCGATGCTTGCTTCGAGACGAGTAGAGTTGACGGAAGGATTTTGTTCTTTAAGCTTAGGCTGAAAAATTGAATTCGAAATAGATTTAGGTGGTGGTTTCAGGACTAAAGGACCATTTGTTTTTAAAATATCGGCTGGGGTAACGCCAAATTTTTTAATGTAACAGCCAAAGCTTTTACAAGGTAAGAAAGCAAAAGCTTTTTATTAAAGCTAAATGGCTTTTAAAATTATCCAAATTTTTGTGTCTATTTCTAATATATATGCGATACTAAAAAACACACTATAAAAAATTGCACGATTAAATTGCAAGTTTAAAAGCTGACTTAAAGCTTTTTATCGTAAAACTTTTTAGCTTTCTTTACTATTGGATGTTTTAAAACATTTTGAACGAGAATATTGTTAAGAGTGTGTTTTTCTGATAAAAATTAATTTTCAAAGCCCTTCTATGTAAAAGCTTTTGAAAGCTTTTACAGTAATACTTTTTAAAGCTTTCCACTATATTGGACTATACATCGTCAAGAAATAAACATTATGTGGAAGTGAAAGTATGGCTAAGCAAAGAAAAGCTTTTAAAATTTTTTCCAAAAAAAAAAAACTGAATTCGCCTGATACGCAAAATTAGCTTGATTTGTTGCTGAATTGGCATTAGATGGAAAAATCCTAGTTTCCAATAGACAAATGTATACGAGTATATGAACTTTTAAAAGCTCTTAACTGAAAGATCAACTGTTTACATGATCTAAGATTTTTCGATTTTTAAAAAAGCTACCTAATGAAAGGTTACTTATTTGAAGATATCTGTATCTTTGCACAATATGTTTTAAAAAAGACTTCCCTTAAAGCTCTTTAAAGCTTTTAACTTGAAATAAAGTAACTTCCTGAAAGTAAATATATAAAAACAAATTAACAAATGAATTTAGAAGACCCTGAGCTTTTGGAATCTGTTTTTTGACATTTTTAATTATTCCTTTCGAAATACTTTAACAACTTAAGCTTTTTCTGTAAAACACTACCTTAGCTGAGACCAACTTGCTGGGTTAGTTTTGATTCTGTTT
The DNA here is from genome assembly GCA_949628195.1 of Phasia obesa. Classification (NCBI taxonomy): domain Eukaryota; kingdom Metazoa; phylum Arthropoda; class Insecta; order Diptera; family Tachinidae; genus Phasia; species Phasia obesa. The sequence goes on along the minus strand of OX451219.1, from coordinate 92,573,018 downwards.
CTGCTTGTTTTTTGTTTTCATCTTCTCCGTTGGTGTCTCTGTTCCAGAGTACATTGGCATGGTTTAAGGTGTTTGAATTTATTATATGTATCTATGTACGTATGTATGCATTTTTTTTTAGCTGATGTTGCTGTTCTTGTTGTTTTTGTTGTTGTATTTTAATCTAAATCATTTATTTCTATACAATATGCATCGAGTTTCTTGTTTGTACGGGTATGTGTTATTTGTTTTAAAAATGTGTGCTGTGCTTTTGGTTGTTTATTGTTGTAGTTTTGAAAAGTGAATGTCCACCAAAAGTCCTTGAAACTTTAAACCAAACTTACCAGTTTATATGTGGTGCATATTGTTGTAGTTGCTTCTTGTTAGTTTGCTGGGGCAGTAGTATCATAATCAAAATATAAATGTGTCTGAATATGTATGTGTAAGCTTTGTGCAGTATAATGTTTTTTTTTATATTATTATTTTCGTTTTTGGTTGCAATTACAGTTTAATGCACCAAACAACACCAACAACAAACACATCACCTTTTACAGACAGAACTTTAAGTGGGTGGTATTTAGAGTGCATTTGGTCATAGATTTTTATAATTTTTTGTAGTTGAAAAATTTTAAGGGCCGATGTTGATTTTGAATAAAACACAAATTATTTAGGAAATTATTGTCATTTCTTTTTATTTTGATAATATTGGTATGGTTCAATTATGTATGGAACAGAATATCGACTAAATAGCCGCCGCGATTTCGGCGGCACACCTTCGATGACGATGAGGGATAATTGAGGTTCTGTGCTGTTAATGTGCCGAATTATCTCATCAGTTAGCGCTTAAATTGTTGCTGGCTTATCGACGTACACCTTTTTTCAAATAACCCCACCAAAAGAAGTCCAACGGTGTCAAATCACATGATCTTGGCAGCCAATTTACATCGCCACCACGTGAGATAACACTGCCATTGAATTTAACGCGCAAAAGAGCCATTGTTTCATATCGTCGACATCCATATCTTTCAATTCAGGCCATAAAAAGTTCGTTATCATTTCAAGATAGCGAACTCTATTCACAGTAACTGGCTGACATGCCTCATGTTGGAAAAAAAATACGGACCGATGATGCCCATAAACCGCACCACCAAACAGTCACTCTTTGTGGCTGTATTGGTTGTTTGACAATCACTCTTGGATTATCATTCGCCCAAATACGGCAATTCTGCTTAATGACGTATCACTGAAAATGATTTTCTTCGAAAATTTATCATCCAATGTTGCCATTTCTTGCTATCATTCTGACCATTGACGACGTTTGAAACGATCAAGAGGCTTTAGTTCTTGAGTTAATCGTACCTTGTGAGAATGTAAGTGCAAGTCTTTATGCAAAATGTTCATCAACGACGAGCGTGAGATGTGCATTTGTTAGGCACGACGACGAGTTGATGTGGACGGCTCTTCAGCCACATTATCGCGAACAGCAGCAATATTTTTTACAGTACGAGCATGCACTGCTGTTTTTACATCTCCTACAGACCCGGTTTGCTCAAATTTTTCCGATTGTACGTCCAAGTGACTATTAAATTGACCGAAAAAATCACGAAGTGCACGATATGCATTTTGATTTGAACGCCTATTTTCATAATGAGCCTGAATAACTTTAACGCGTTGCTCGATTGTGTATCTTTCCATGGTTCAAATTGAGTATGAAATTGAGAAACATCAAATTAAATGTCTCGTTTAATGAAATTTTTAAAGTAGAGGTTTGCAAACTGTTTTCTTTACATTCAAATAACTTATTCTTGGGCTTGAGTTCGTAGCACAATTATTCCTTAGAGTTGAAAGAATGTATACTTTTTCAAATTAGGTGATTAAAGAATACGGGAAATTTGTAATTTTAGTTACTTTAGGAGGATTTCCGACAACTTCCATGCGATTTCTCACAAAATTGTATCGCAATTAGAAAAAAATTGCTTAACGCTTTAAAAAGATTCACTGAAAGACTTCAAAGCTTTAAAAAAATTTTGAAATTTTTCTGTGCTTAATTCACATATAGAAAAACCAACTTCTCAACACTCCCATTCGATTATCCATCAATCAATTTTATCCCAATAATAAAAAAAAAAATCTGTAATTGTTGACGCATTCTAATGCTTTGACACAATGCTTCCGGGGTGTATGGCTTCACTAGACGTCGGGGTTTCTGAAATCTGAATCTGGGAGAACATGTCTACTTTTTTAGGTCTTTCGAGGCCCGATCAGTGTTAAAGCGACTAGTTCAACGGGAGCTTGTAGCCCCATAGAACGCCGTCTATCTCTGTGACCGGTTATATATTTTTTATTTTGTAGGGGAGGTACCGAAGCAGACCACTAACTTCTTTGTGCCTTTTCGACCCCCTTGTTCCTTAATGATTTCTGGTATCCGACTGGAAATTTTCGAATTCCTTACTTTCATTGAGTCTTGTGCTGCCACTAGCCTTTTTACTCCCGACTGTAGTGATTTTAGACTTGCAACTGATAAATGTCGACGTTCTTTCCCATCACAGAGTCTAGGGTAATTGCTAACATTTGCTTAAGGCTAAGTCTCCACATCATCTCTAATATGTGTCTGCCCGTGATCCAAAGCCTTTTTATGTTAGCCTATTTTCAGGTACAGTCTGCAAGGATCGTCTTAAAGCGATTTTAACCTTGGCCAGATAATACTTAGGAGTCCGTGATCTGTCACTAACGCAGTTAACTATTTGTTGCCACCCAGATTTCATCCTCCTTCTTGGTCTTCCTGCCAACTTGTAGTGAAAAAAATGTACAGTCTTTGGTGGGAATAGAACCCACAACCCCGAACTGATAGACTACCAAACTACCTACTTACTCACCGAGGCGATGGTGAGGATCCTTCGGGTTACACGTGGTGGCTGTGGTTTGATGCGAGATTTTAAGTGTACTGTTGCACTTTCAACAGAAGGTATTAATGAGTTTCAAGAGTTTGGTAGTCTCCAAACCCCTAAAAAAGTAGTAAGAACATGGGTCCAAGCTTTTTATGTTCTACAGATTGCTACTTATTGTAATGAGCAATAATGGCGTACACCAGCACTTACATTTTACTCAGTGCTAGGGCTAACGCGGCCAGGTGCTGGCGTAAATCTTATTCCCACATACAGAATAAAAAGCCTTAGGTTAGGTTAGGTTAAGCAGGCGGCTCCAATACAGCTCACTTGGGTCCAAGTATTGGTCCCTTTGTGTAACCTGCAAAAGAGAACAGGAAAAAGAGGGAGAGATGGAAAAGAGAGAGAGAGAGAGAAAAGAGAAAAAGCGTTGAAAGAAGACATAAGATAAAGTTACAGACAGACAGACAAAAAGTATAGAAGTAGATAGAGAAGAGTCAGAAGTGTGGGGAGGTAGCCAACGAAGGGCAGGTTGGTCAAGCCAGGTTATTAACGAGATTGTCTATGCCTCGTAAAGTGTAGGTTGGTTAGAAAACCATCCGCTGCTTCTCAGAAAGGAGTTAATCCTGCTCGGTTCCAAAATGGAGACACAGGAGAGGCTTGCGAAGCACCTTTGTCCAAGGTATTGGAGGCGTTGGTATTCTAACGCAGGGCAGTGGCAAAGGAGGTGTTCGACAGTTTCCTCCTCTTCCTCATCCTGACATCTTCTACAGAAATCGTTGTAGTGGAGACCCATCCTTCTTGCATGAGTTCCGAATAGGCAATGCCCAGTGATCGTTGATATTAAATCGCGTAGCTGCATTTTTGGCAGCCGAAATAGCAAAGCCGTTTGTTTCTGATCTAGTATAGGCCAGATTGTCCTCGTCGTTTGACAAGTCGACTCATTGGACCATCTTACCTGGGCCAGATCGTATAAGGCTCGATTTATTCGATGCCCACAAGCAGAGAGGGAAATGCCACAATAGACGTCAATGGCGCTATCGTTGAGCAAAGTTCCCTTCTTTGCCAGTTCATCAGCAACACAGTTGCCTACAATAGTCCCATGTCCCCGCACCCATTTAAGGGTGACTGTTGAATTTTCCGCCATCAAATTTAAGGATGTCCGGCATTCCAGGACTAAGTTTGATGTGGTAAACACACCTGCTAAGGACAGAATTGCAGCTTTACTGTCGGTACAAAACCAGATATCCCTGTTGAATATTCTGTGGTACCTTAACCAGTTTGCCGCTCTTTTGATAGCAGATATTTCTGCTTGTAAGACGTTACAGTCATTTGGAAGTCTGAAACACATTTTGATTCCAAACTCTTCCATATAAACTCCACCCCCAACCCTATCACCCCTTTTAGAGCCATCCGTGTACACACAGACTGCTCCAGGTGGAGGTGCAGGACCCTCCGTCAAGTCAAAGACAAAGCTTCTTGTGAAGAAGGGTATTGGGGTACAGTAGTCAATAAGACCAGGAATGACGTTCATGATCCCCAGGATACTGGCATGACCCCATGGCCTATGGTTCCATGCATTTGTGACATTCAGTCTAACAGCTGTTTTCATAGCAAGCCCCCTGACCAGTTGGTCTACTGGTAGCCAATTGAGTATGGCAAAGAGTGCCTTAGTCGGTGTTGACCTAATTGCCCCTGTAATGAGGACAGCCATATTTCGTAACACACCTTCTATAATAGATATGTTAGTTCTAGTGTCTAGTGCTTTCCACCAGACAATAACTCCGTAGAGTAATATCGGTTTGATTACCGCTTCAAGAAGCCATTTTACAATCCTTGGATTCATACCCCAAGTTGTGCCAATGGCTTTCCTACATACGTATATTGCCGTAATGGCCTTAGAGGCTCTTGCCTGGATGTTCATTTTCCATGATAATTTACTATCTAAGATTATGCCTAAATATTTCGCGCTCTCAGACAGAGTAAAGCCTTATTTTACAAAGATTCATAAAGAACTCAAGCAAAATTAGTTCGATCAAGTGTGATAAAATACGAAATTAAAAAGCGTCTAAGCGATAAGCTATAAAGATTTAATTGAAAGCATACCAAGTGATTTCCAGTTGCTTTCTGTTATCTGTCGACATTTTGACTTTTAACTGAAATTCGAAAAATCATCAGATAGTTACTTTAAGCTTTATTAATTTCTAGCCGTGGACATGAGGTTATAGCTTAGTTCTTATCTCTGAGTCCTACGATGTCTTTACTAAAATTTCGTTTAGGCTTGAATCCACTTTTATTAAGTTATCGTTTCTGCCATTTTAAGGCGAATGTCACTGACATGATCCTGCTCTATTCTCTTCTTATTATACTTAAGTAACTTTTTAGGTTACCCATATGTATCCGAAATACTATTCGAGCTTGGCTATAAATATTAGTCTCTTGCTAACTTCTCCAAATCTTACCACTAACGAGTTGAACAACTTGTAATTTTTCCCTTCCGTATTTTGACTTAATTTGATTGTCGAAAAGAAACACCCTTAAACTTCTTTTTCGATAAAACCTCTCCCGGAGTCCACTCAATGCTCATCTAAATATGCAGCTAATTTAACATCTTTCTAATTTTTCCCCATACAGTCTTTGCTTTATGGGCGTATTTAGCTTCTTTTACGATTTCACTTTGCACGTGCTAGTTTGGGGGTCCGATGTAGTAACTTTTCTGGATGGAGTAATCTTTTCCGCTTAGATTTATCTTCTAGGTTACACTGTGTGGAAACCGCCTCTAGCGAACTGTAATTATCCGTCTTTTCCTCGTATATATAAGTTGATGAGGGAAAATGTTCACTTTCGTGGAGCTCCAAATACACAAACGTCATAAGGAGGACTTTACGTTATTTTTTAAAGAGTTTATATGTATCTCTCCACCCGATTTTTTTTATTCAGTACCTCATACCATTTCAATATCACATTCTGCCTGGTATATACTACACTCAGGAATTGTTTATTTGGTAGGACCTGCACAGGTTTTCTCAGTGATCAGATTTTCCGGTCCATTGAAGGAGTAAATGGTTTCTAGGCGAAGCATCGCTGCAACTAATACAACAAAACAACAAATTTGACAATGTATTTTTGGCAAGACATTAGCAAAAAAAGGAGGACTAAATTTCAACACTTTAAATGATAACCGGTTTTTTACCATATAATGTGTGGTAATGGCTAGCAGCAAAGCTTGTAAGTTTTCTTTTATAAGGAGAGTTTTTAAGCTAATAAAGCTTTGCTTTACATTTTTATTTAAAAAAATTGTTTTTATACAAAATGATGAAACTCTTTGCGGACTCTGTTAAGCAGCTATTGAAGACAAGCAGAGAGATACTAGGATAGAATTTAATAGTTGTTGCTTTTTTGTGTATACCAACAACAACGACAAAAAACATTTTATTGTGCTTTTTGGTGCAGCAATAAGAAAGAATTGTTATTGTTTTTCGTTGCTTGTTGTACATGGTTATTATTTTACTGCACCAACAAACATTTGAACACCCAAAACCAAAAAAAAACACACAAAACATAAAAAAAAAATTAAATTCAACTACAACAAACAAATTTTTGAAAGCTCTCAAATTTATAAAAAATCTATAAGTATATTGGCTTCTGCATGCAAAACTAACTACTCTGCCATGCAACCAGCCATGCAACGAGTACTTGTATCAAAATTGGAATGTTGTTTCTTTTTCTTCTTTCAAGTTTTTAATTTTATTTCTTAGTAAATGTCGTTTAACCAACAAAATCCATTGAAAATTAAATGTTTAAAATAATAGGCGTAATTGTCTGTTTATTTATTTGACTGTTTAACAAGAACGTTTTTCAACATAACCTTCAAAAAGGCGTTTGTTCTTTGACGACTAAAAAGGTTTTTTGAAATAAAAAATCTTTTTAGTTTTTTTTTTTTTGATGGAGAGAATGTCTTAGAATTATGAAACAACAATCAATATCAAGTGCTGGTATAGAGTTTTGTTAAGATTTAAAAGAATTCGAAAAGGATTTTTCAATCAGCAGCGTAGGACGAAACTGAAGTTAAAAAAATTAGCATTCAATCAATGTCTTAATCATATAAAGAGAAAGTTATCAGTTTTCGGCAAAAATGCAATTTTTAAAATAAGTTTAAGAATTTCTTAGACATTACGAAGTGCTGTTTCCTTAAAATAAAGATCATGATGTAAGAGTCGTGGATATAAGATTATTTTGGGAATTGAAATTGAAAATTGACTTGAACGTTGTGGTACGACCACAATAGACTTCAGCTAAGCACTTTTCAACCATTGAAACTGATTGTGCCGAGCCTTTTTTGGTTTCAGTGATAGTTTTTTATTTTTTTATTTTTCCATTTTCACTAAAATAGACGCAGCTTGTTCAAAATTCGACAATATTAGATAACAGAGAGATAGATAACAGAGTGCCTCGATAGACTGATTGGTAGAGCGTTAGTCTATTTGGGGGTTGCCGCTTCGATTCCCGCATTAGGTTATCCATTAATGACTCTAGATGCTTCTATGTCGCATGAGTTGTAGATGTGAGATTTCGCGGACTAAACCTTTTAATATCTAAGATATTTCCTCACCTTCGTAGCACTTTTCAAGCCTTTTGTTTTTTGTGATAAGGGGATTATCGAATTCATTAAGTGAGAAAATTTGTTCATTTAGGGCTGTTCGGATGTAGGAAATATATATGTATCTTGTTGTACAATGCATCAGCCATTTTTGTGATGCTTGTTGGCGAATCATCATCATCAAGAAGGTATTCTAAAGTTCTCGTCTATTATATTTGTTTTGAGATATTTGTGTCTCGAGGTAAGAAGTGCCGGACACCCACATAGAAAGTGAAATACCATTTCTTCCTAACCATGTAACCAGCAGGTGCACAAATTCCTTTTATAGCCTACTAGCATGTAAACTCCAGCATGCTAGAGATGTCTTTTCGTCCAAAACGAAGCCCACCCTGACGACTCTATCTGCTAGACTATCATTTCCAATGAATTCACTATGTGCGGGTACCCAAACTAGGGTGTCGACAGCTTAACAACCCAGGTCAGCTAAGATATTACTTCCTTAAATTGGCCTAATAGAATTGAAGGTAGTGTGTGATCTTAGTGGCAGAATAATTTGGTGGCTAGAATAAGTACCACTATTAGATACAAATAGTTCATGGACCTTCAGCCGCTGGCGCTTAAAGCTTAGGAGTTTCGTGTTTGTGGTTGTTCGCAAAGACTGCAGTCAATTCAAGAAGTATCGAGTTAATAACTAAAACCAAAGGCCCCCAACCAAAAAAAGTGGTTAAAATGAAAATGCATTGGTTTGCTAAATATTTCGCAAAGTGACACAAACCTACATTGTTGAAAGCTGGTATGCTACTGATTTAAAATTTTTACATGTTTTGTTCTCTTTTTGTGATATTTTGGTTGAGATTGTATATGTGCTCACAAACCCTTAGGGGTTTGCATGGGAGCTCTTGCTAAAAGCCATATAAATGAAAAGGTCAATAAAGGTATATTTTAACTGTCTTCAACTTTAGCTGTGACATTTCTTGCCCGCGACATAGTTATTATATAGTCTTTTATGTATTCCTCAATAGCTGTGTACTTCCCCAGTGGCAATTTGCGGCTACCACATGGTTATTGAGTGTCTTATTATTATAAGCGTTTGCTCTCGACTGTAGTGATGTCAGATTGTCGAAATACTTTCTCCTTATAGAGTCTATCTTAATTGTTATGGCTAATGCAACCTAGTGCACAGATATTAAGACAGAAATGCGCGCGTTACCGTTTCAGCCGCTTCGAGGCATAATCTGCAAATATCGTTTTCTTCAATTTTCTTCTTTTCAAGATGATACTTCCCATATGCTGTCACGCAGTTATCGATCTTAAGGTCTTCCGATTATATCCTATACCTTATATCCTTCTTTCAGAGAGGCTCTTCGGGTGCGGCCGCGCACCTAAAAAATAAGTCCAACGGCAGCAATCCCAACAGTCTGGCCACTAAATCACATATGTACTTATAAGTTATTATGGGTCTTACAAACATCTTATCGACCCAAAATATAGCTTTTGGCACAAACAGGATGCAGGATCCTTTTTGTTTTCCCTATCTTTATTTCAATGTGTTGATTACTATTCGGAAAAGCAATAAGGATTCAACCTTGTAACGTTTCGCTTTTGGGTAAAAAGCATAGCATCAGTGGGTAGATAGTGTGCTAGTCTATCAGTCTGGGGTTGTGGGTTCGATTCCCACCAAAGACTCTGGAATTTTTTATTACAAGTTGGCAGGAAAACCAAGAAGGAGCTTGGATGTAATCTGGGTCCAACAAATGGTTAACTGGGTTAGTGACAGTTCAAGAACTCTGAGGTAAGACGATAATTGCAGACTAACATAGGCTAACATAAAAAAAGTTTTGAACCACGGGCAGACACATATTAAAATGGACATGCTAGACCTTAGCCTTTAACAAAAGTTTGCAATAACAATAGACTCTGCGATGAAGAAGAATATCGACATGTATCAGTCGCCAGTCTGAAATCCCTACAGTCGAGAGTAAAAGACTAGTAAAAGAAAGAGACTCAATGAATGTAAGGTATTCGTAAATTTCCAATTGGATACCAGAAATCATTGGGGAACAAAAGGAAAGGAAGGGACCCATGATTTTAATGGTCCGCTTCGGTATCCCCCCTACAAAATAATAGAAATATCATTAGATTTTCAATCTCTTATACACCAAGTATGGGCTGTCATGAGGGCCTGTCTCATGGAACCTTGGATATACCTAATGAACTTTCCGTCATTGGAATTTGATTCACAGATCTCCACCCTACAAGCCCCCTAACAACCCTACCCAGATCGTCAGAAAATGAAGCGATAAAAAACTCCCCTTATTTAGTTTGACCACTTGTTTTAATCTTGGTCTTGTTTCCAATCTGTCTCCTTATGTATCACATCTGTATTACATTTTCTTATTGTTGTAGTTGTTGTTGCTGCTGTTTGAGGCCAATTTATTGCACATGCTGTTGTTTGTTGTTGTTATTTGCTGCAGCTAATACATTTAAACGAACAATTCACCAGTAAAATCAAATCAAACCAACGCCCTACTTTCAAAAATCTTTAGCTGTTTGTGGTTCAAAATTAATAGTTCTTAATATTCTATATGGACTTTATATTACTTTTAGTGTAGTTGTTGTTGTTAGTGTTATTAAATTGTTGTTTTCTAAAGCAAGAGATATCAATTAATTAAAAGCGTTTGGTTCTTTCATTTTTATTTTTATTTGTAATTTTATTTATTATTTTTCAAGACAAGGTCGTTCCAAAAAGATTATCAGATCATGAATGGCAAGTTGTAGAATTATAATTGAACTAACCATACATGAACATAGCCAGCTGTAGAACTTTTTCTTTTCATAAACATACATACATATATGTACATATGTATGTTATAGGTATTTGGATAAAGTAGTATGTAATTATTCACAAAAATTACGGTTGTTAAATGATTTCTTGGATTACCTTTTGAAATGAAACAAATTTTTTAGAAATATGTATTTGATTAAAAAAAATATGGAATGTTTATTTGGAAATTAATTCATTACCCTCAAAATAGGCGTGATGAACTCTTTGTTCATATACAATCTTAAAGTAAATTAATAAAGTCAGACTTCTTGTACATCTTAGCCCACTTCAGACTAGACCAAAACTGACAATGTTTCGCAAACTAAAGGCGTTTCCTTTTATTGACTCTATTAATGAAAGAGTGTAGACTTTTGAAGAGATACTAATTTAATTATTAGCGAAACTTCCAGCCGACCCAGAGAGGGAGGAAGGCAGTAAACATCCTTTCTGGGTCGGTTTTATTGAATCTTGTAGCATTCTTGGCGTGTGGAATAAGCAGCAAAACGACGAGGCGAAGTGGTTACAAGATTATATGGCTCACACTATGTATGGTTGTCACTTTAGATACTCTCTTCAGCTTTTACAGCTTTAAATTTCAATTGTGGTATTTTTTTTTAAATTACATTATTTTCTAACCTTTGGCTAGAATTGTATGATTAATAGGAGACATCGCTCTAATGGCCGCTACTGCACAGTGGGTCAGAATCAAAATTTTTTGTAAAGGGCATGAGCATAGCAGAGGAGTATCTAAGCTTAAGTTTTGACGGTGAGCACCATCCACTTGACAGAGATGGCACTATGTGGTCTTAAAATTGGGTAACTCCCCCTAATTTTAACAAATTATACATGGTCTTAAAGGTCTAGTTAATACCTATAAAATGATGATTTAATCTGTAAATTATGTTTTAACAGTAAGCTTTAAAATTAAAATTTTAGATTTTTCGATAACCTGGTCCAGTTTTTTCAAAATATTTTAAACAATTTTCAGCAAATTTTTTTTTAAATTTTTTCTCGTGACTGAAATTTAAAATATTGTGGAAAAATTTCAATATTAAATCTTTTTTTTAGATTTTCAAAATTATTGAATTCTTGTTTATTTTAGCTTAAAAATGGCTGTCAATATTATTTTATTTAATAAAAAGTTTTCTTAAAAAAATCTTCCTAGCCCGAGTTGTTTCCCAAATATTTTTATTCTGCCCCACTGTGCGCTGAATAGCAAAATCGCTGTTCCAAAGGTATAACTCTTCGAATGTTCGAGGAAAATTTAAAAATTTCATAACTTTTTAAGTAAAATATATATTTTTTTTTTTGCAAAAAATCGATTGATTTCTCAACATAGAGTCCTTAATCTCGATACCTTATGTCCAGCTACTTTCAATTTTTTTTAATCCCTCTAAATAATAAGATTTCGTAAGGCATTCAAAATAGATGCTTTTTTTCAATGTTGATATTCTTTTTAAATTTGGAAACAGGAACTAGGCGCAGAAGCCTAATTTTAGAGAGGCTAAATCTGGATGGGATAGCAGTTTGTAGCGCAATTCATGGATTTATGCCATAGCTACACGGATTCGCTTAAAGTTGATTTGGCTTCATTACATTCAGGCCTATTTATATCTATAATAATCCCACTCAGTTGAGAGGTCTACGCCCCATCCACCGCAGGTATTTTTTTCCGATTCTCTAATATCATTCCATGGATTCTATCGACCATTTCAGGTGTGACGACCTGTTTTGGGAGTCCTGAGCGTTGGGCATCCTTTGTGCTGGTTCGACAACAATAAATCCCAATAAACCACGTTTTAGCGATTGAAATTGATGGAACACAGGTCTTGCAGTATTTATCAAGCCTTTCTTTGGTATCGAGAGGTGGGTTTTTCATTAAAAGAAATTGTGTTTAATCACATGCGTTTAATCCTTTTTTTTAAACAAACAGACGCAGCTATTGGTTTTGTTAATGGTTAATAAATCGTTTGAACAGAAACTTTCGAAATTTTTTATTAAAATTAATATTGTTATTATTTACTTTACGTTGGATTTTTTAATTGCAAAATAATTACACACCGATATTACTTTTACTGCAACTTACTTTATTTATTCGGCTTTGAATAACTTTTATTGACACCACTGTTAAAGATACACAAACTGTTTAACACTCTCTTACGAACACGACAACTGATCTCTTCGACGTTTAAAACAATATTGCCATGCCGCACGAAACCGAGCAAAAACGCCGAAAATTGCCATACTAGAAAGATCTGGCAGGTTCCTTTTTGTTCCTCAATTTATGTACATACGTGTGTACATCTCTGCTCTCTTCTGTAGTTATGTACATACGTGCGTAGATTTCTGTTTGGAGAGTTTATACTGGTATTAATGTGCCTACCTGTATGTGCTACTCATATTTTGTTTGTGTATATGGGGTATTTCTAGAGAGAGCGACTACAACAACACCTAATACATGCTTTGCGATGTTCTTTGTTATTTGTTTCTTTCATTCGTTATTGTGTGAAAATATACCATTAATGTTGTTGTTACAAATAAAAATAATTGCGTATTTCTTTTCAGCGCTTTTTAGGAATAAATTCGTCTTTTGTGTAACAATATAATAGGAATGTAATTTAAAATCCGCAAATTATTACTAAGTAATTTTTTTTTTTGAATATCCAAAATCGAATAGAAAAATTGCACATAGCTAGCTCATTCTATATTCCATTTGTATTCAAATGTTTTGGTGGAGTTTTTTGATATTCGAAATTAAGTTCGAATTTTTGAACATAAACTTAAATGTTAAAAATTATTCTTTGTTAGAGAGAATAAAACGAACATAAGCTTGACTTCAAATTAAATATTGTATAACAAAATAATATTTTTAATATATGTAGATGACGTTTTTTCGGTTGCCGTATAACGAATAAATTTGACTTATGTCGACACTAAAATTTTTAGTCCGAAAAATTTAATTAATAAATTATATATGAAACATTTTTTTGTGCATCTAAGAAAGTTCGGAAAGGTTTTTCAAAATTCGAAACTAAGTTCTTATTTTCGAACATAAATAAAACTGTAATAATTATATTTTACTTAAAATTTTCGAGTAGCGCATATACAGAATATAAATATTTAATTAAAAAATAACGATTTGTTTCTATTTCGCAAATAAATAAATTAATTGGTTTCCTAAGCGTAACCATTAATTTAAAAAATTTAAAATCAAACATGTTTGCTACAATGTTGCTATACGCGTAGTTGTTTTAAATGTTGTATATAAAATGTTTGATGAAGAAAAAACTAAGACTAAATACTGTTATTAACTAAATTGTCAAAGAATTTATTTTTTAATTTTTTGATTAAATTATTGTCTAAAGTATTTGGTATTTAATTAAAGTCCATAAATCATTGAAAAGCATATTTAGGCGTCACTCAATACTTTTTCTAATTGAGGTAGGTCCACATACTTATCTAAATGTGTATACAAATTTATATTAAATTTCTTCTAATCTGGCTAAACATATGTTAGGAAATATTTTCAGAGAAATAATACGCAAAAAATCAGTGAGGGTGGGTTCTTAAAAACTGCGTATTATGAGTCATAATTTATTCAAAATATTTAAGGAATAGGAAACACCACCCGCCCACTTATCAACGCACTAATAAATTGAGTATAATATAGAGAGTTTACAGTATGGGAGTAAAACTTTGTTTTGTAGAAAACTTTCTCTCTAAAATTCTTGCAGTCTCTAGAAAGTACTCGAAGCAAACAAAAACATATGTTAGCGATTTTCTATAAACATTTTTTATTTCAACAAAAAATTATTCCTAAATTTAGATCTGTAATATAAATTCGTTTGTTTATTAAAATATAAATTTTGTATTTTGTTATTTAGCTGGAAAGTTAAAAAACACTCAGCTCAGATTAAAAAACCTACTCAAAACATCCCAAAGTTCTTTACAGTTATGCGCACTCATTCATTTAAAAAACTCGTTAAGTATTTGTAATTTCTCTCTTTTTATTGTTTTCTCAAATTACCTCAGCTGGGTTTACCTTTATTCTCTTTTTATTATGCTTTTCTATAACGTCACACATCCGGTTAATAACAATAAAATTCTCTATCATTAGTTGTTTTTGTAAGGGCTTTTGTATCAGGGTTGCGTATATAAAATGGTACCTTAAATATTCGAGAAAAGTCTTTTAGACGACATTTACCCAGGGAAATTTAAAGAGTACAAAAATTATGCGGCTTGTTGAATGATTATTAAGCCTAAAAACTTTTGTTTTAAATTAAATAAGTTATTATTATAGTTACTCAAACCCTAAATGACCATCCATAAAAAGGGGTGTAAAATTCAGAATTAATGACATCATAAATTGAGCTTTAAAATTCTGCTTCTATTTGTCGAACAAATAGACTCCATGCCTCTGCTGGGACATTGTGGAACAAGATTAACGTGAGTACCTGCCTAGTTGGTCTAATCTCACGGTGGTCTTACCACCGAGTGAAATGTAGACTAGCGCCCCAATTGTGTAGTATAACAACACTTTACGACTGCCACCAATCGCAATTTGTGTGTGATACAGTCACAATGAGTAGCAATTTATTTAATATGTCAAACCTTATCCAAGGCAAGCCTCCGTGGTACCAGTCCTTTGGGCACTGGTCGGGCCTCGAAAAGGAACCGCGATTTTTATCACAGACCTTTTCTTCCAGATTTAGGCTCTAGGAACCCTAGCGTCTGGTGCCCCTATTTTCCCCGAGTGAACCGCGTCAAAGCATTTGCCAATCCTGCAGTGACAATTGGAACCCCCGGGGGTAACCTCTGCTGGGACATACACGTTCGGTATCAACCGACTTCAAAAAAGGAGGAAGGTTATCAATTCGCCTTTATTTTTTTAAATCTGGGACATACACGTTCGGTATCAACCGACTTCAAAAAAGGAGGAAGGTTATCAATTCGCCTTTATTTTTTTAAATCTGTGTATTCAGAATTCCGTCATTTCTCATTTCCGAATTGTTTTTATTTGAAAGGTTATGTTTAGAGATTGGTCCCATTCCAAACGAAATAATTATTAAGCATTAAACACATAGGCGACAGCAGGATAGCGACTACAACCTGTCAAAATTAAAATACACACGTTTATATGAAGACGATTATTTTGACGACATAACAGCTACATGGCTACGCGACCACCGTTGTGGCTGTAGCTAACTTAGGCTAATTTCTATTTTTGTTTGCGACAATTTTATTTTATTTAACAGAAGAAAATGTCACTAAATTGAAAATACAAATTCATTTACAATCACAAGGTTTTGAGCAAATACATATATTTATTTGTTTTGATGTGATAAAAGTATTTTTTGAAAAAAACAATTTTTTTTATGTAGCTATCGTCTTCAACATAATTCAGTAGCTGACTACACGACGACGATTGTAGCCAACGGCATTTGTAGTCGTGTAGCCGCTGTTGTCTAAGTGTTTAAAGCTTTAGTTTTTATTTATTTGATATTTTATTCTTAATATTATATATCACAGCGACCTCCTTCCCCGGTATTACTCTATACCACTAAATCGTCGGCGAAGTAAAATATTAATAAAATGCCTATACACATACAAAATTAATGTTGCTACTTGACACCAGAGGCGCTGCAACACTGTGCTAAATTAATAATAATGACGTGTAATTACAGAGTTCCCAAAAGTGAAGCTCTCTTTCTTTATTTTACCAAGGAAAGTGGCACAGTTAATTAGTAGCCATTCTTACAAAAACCTTAAAATTAAAGGGTGTTCTCATAGATGATGTAATTTAATGTATGTGAGCTTATCTTCTGAACCATCACAGGCAGACACTTGAAATTTAGACACTAAGTGTATTACAATGTCCGGTATTTCAGCAGTAGTAGCAAAGTAGAAAAAACATGAAATTAACAACTAAAGAGTAACCTACAAAAGACGTGATTTTGTCGTAATTAAGGCTTACAGATATACCCTTTTATAATTCTAATTTAGATTAAATACTAGCTCGTTTGTTTTAAAGATGTTTTTTCAAGAATTATTTACAGGACCAGTTAATCTTTTGGTTTTACTCGACTTTACTTATATATGTAATGCGAGAATGCCGAAGCAGGTCACTAAAGATCCAATTGTCGTTCCCACGCCATTGTCATTCCCACGCCATTGTCGTTCCCACATCATTTGGATCTTCGCTCCGGAACTATCCGAGTATCACTCGGCCAAAGATTATCAACTCAGTAACAGCTGTACCAACCGACTGTTTTTTTCCTTAGGAAAGAACGTTCGACAACAGAACAGTTGTTACAACAACAACAACAACTAACTTTACAATGACTGCTCAACAGTTACAGAAAGTAACTGCTCCTATGTCCTAACCCTAATGCTAGGCAGTGCTGGGCATTCCATCCAGGCTCAGTCTCCGAGTATCGTCCTCTTTCATTTGCGTCGTGCCCAGATAATACTTAAAGTTTTCGTTACTGCCGAGTAGCTATTGTCTTAGAAGTGCATTTAGGGATAACCCGTTCACCTCTTGCAGCTATTTCCATTGAGCAATCAAACCGTTGTTGCTTCAGAGATTAACATCTCCACCTATTGTAACGCTATCTGGTCTATCCCTATCAAAACCCACGATCCTGTTTTTTTTATAGCAAAATTAGAATTCCTACAATTCCAACGATTATTAAAAGAAAATTAATTTATAGGCGCAAGTAAGTTTTTACTTAAACTGGATGTAGTTCGCAAACTAGCAACCATGCAAGCTTGGATTATGCTGTAACACCGTGGATTACAAGAGATTATAACTTTACTCCACTCAAATTGTTTGAGCCATCCGAACGTCTCGAATTTTTGACTTAATGTGCCTCGATAGACTGATTGGTAATGCGTAATGCGTCTATCAGTCTGTAGGTTTCAAGGTTCGATTCCACCAAAGACTCTTTGATTTCGGATGACTGTAGTGAGCGAGTCTATCAGTCTGGAGGTTGAGGGTCCGATCCCTACCAAAGCCTCTAGGTGTTTTTTGTAGACAATCAAAAAGCTTCGCAGGTAGAATATTTAAATAAAAAAAAAAAATAAATCTTGTAAATAAATCTTGTGCACCAGCTCTTACATGAGAGTGGTATTTATTAAAAAGTGTTTGTATTTTCGTAACGTTTAAAGAAACAAAAACTTGATTGATTGTTCATACTGTTAGATCGGCAGACTATATTCATAGCGGCTTCGGCCAACCATTCTCACAGCTTAGCAATTTCGGCTGGCTGTTGTACTCGATTACTCGATTCAGAAAACAAAGGTCATTTTATTATCAGAATCGAATCAGAGCTTCGAATCCGAATACCAATATATGTATACCAAACTTGCCGATAATATCCGATCCTTTTAGTTATTTTGTTCTAAAATATTGGATTATTGCGTGAATTCAATTAAAATTTTGCAAACCAAAATTTGTATATTAACTGCCAATCCCGAAGGTACCCTAGAAGCAACTGAGTTCCCTCAGCATTCGACTAAGCCGTTGCATATATGGCTGCGGAAAACGAAAATACCGGTTTATTAAAGAATTTTCTTCGCTGCTGCTATTGTTTAGATTTGCCGCTTTAGTTATGCGGCAGGAAACGCTTTATAATTGTCTGCAAGTTGTTCTATCAAAAAAAGATTTTGTAGCACCATGTCAGTTGTATTTCTTAAAAAAACGTTCGATTTTTCCTAACGTTCAAAGAAATAAAAATATTTTGGCAATATTTCTGAATGTTCGAAAATATGTTCGAAATTTCGAACATCGTTAGAAAGTTGAAATTTCAACATAGGACTTAAATACAACTTGTGAAATTGCAAAATCATAGCATTTATGTAACATCTAACATGTTCGAAAATGAATATTAAAAACATGACATTGCAAATTAAGAAATTTAAAGAATACAAATAAGTTTTGTTTATATTAAAAGCAATTAAAGTAAATTTTAGTGCTTTTAAAATTATATGAAAATTCCTATTGTACCTACAGTTTTATCCCTGGTGTACGTGCGTTGTGATTTTTTTTCATTTTTACTCCTCCAAAGAGAGTAAAAGAGTATGACAGGCATCTGCTGCAAATAAATATTTACTCGTTAAAACTGTAGTTATGTACACTTTTTGCTGTTACTACATACGAGTACTACTAAACTAAATTCGAATTTATGAATGAATGACGGAATATAAAAAGCCAACTGTGCAGTCATCAGCGTATTTATCTCAACTTCTGTCGCACATGATTTACACTTCTGCATTGTTGTTTTTGTTATTTTCTGTTGAATGAATGACGTAGATTTGAATTTCTACTACGAAAAATTTCCAAATTTATTCTTTTTGTGTTGTGGCGGTGGTTTATGCATTTTTTTTTTCGTAGTTGCCTGAAATGGCGTCAAATAACCACCCCATCGTATTTTTAGATATTCGTAGGAAATTATTTCATGAGTGTGATGAGGTAAATGTTCATTTAGCAAAATTTCGGCACATATTTCTAAATTTACTTGTCGACATATTAAAAAAGCCAAGAATTTTTTTTTTCGTGACAAATGAACTTGAAGATGTCAAATTATTTATGCTGATTTTTATTAACTTGTTCAATATGAGTGAAAATAAAAAGTTAAGAATAAAATTATAAAAACCATGGAATTGATTAATTGCACAACTTTTTTGGGTTTGAATACAACTTTTTTCCAGAATTTTTAACAATTCGGAAGTGTCAAAAGTTAATTTTTCTTCCAACCTGCACCAGTGCTCAGGAGATGACCCTATTAATAAATTGCATTTTGCTGGCACTATGAAAAACTATTAGATCGAATTATAGAAATATGTTCTAATAATATTTGAAGTCGAATTCAAAATTTTTTTCCATATTAAACTTGAGTAAAAATCAACCATTTAAAAAAACGGTATTTTATTTGAGAAGCATTTTATTATATATTTGTTTATGAATTGAGAAATATTAAAAAATAAATATATTTTAGAGCAATAAAATTTAATTTATTAATACAAATACAACTTATGAGGCGTGATCCATTTCGAGGTTCCCTACTTTTTTTTAGAAAAAACACAGAAAATTCAAATTTAATGGAGAATGTTTATTATCATTTGAACGGATATTCTTTGGTATTTATTTTTTGAAGATTATGTCTATCAAATGTTGGCCGTTTCTACGTCGCAGATGATCGATCCGTTGAGTCCAATTTTCGATGACTCGTTCGAGCATTTTGACTGGTAACTGGCGAATGACACGCGTGATGTTTTCCTCCAAGGTCTGAATCGAAGCTTTAGACTTTACATATCCCCACAGGAAAAAGTCTAACGGTGTGATATCACACGATCTTGGTGGTCAATCGACCGGCCCAAAAAGTTAAATTATGTGCTCACCGAAATGTTCTCTCAATAAATCCATTGATTGATGCGATGTGTGGGAAGTGGCGCCGTCTTCCTGAAACCAAATGTCGCCGATATCACGAGCTTCAATTTCAGGCATCAAATAGTCGGTTATCATGGCATGATAACGGTCGCCATTGACAAACCAAACAGTTTTTTTTTTCTGGATGAAGTAACAGCTCTTGAATCTCTTCAGGTTGCTCTTCGTCCCAAATGCTGCAATTTGGTTTGTTTACATACCCATTGAGCCAGAAATGGGCCTCATCGCTATACAAAATTTGCCTCGAAAACGTCGAATCTTCTTGGAACTTTTCAAGAGTCCATATAGTGAAGCGATTCAGGCGTAAGTCTATCCATTATGAAATGCCAAACAATACAAAAATAAAATGACAGCAGAACACGACTCAGACGTGATCTGTCAACAAAAGCCTATTGAAAAAAGTACATCAAAATGAATCACCCGTTATAATAAATGATTCTATGTTCTTAATTCAAATTCTGAAATAATAAAGTAAATACAAAGAAAATAATTTTGATTTCTTAATAAATATTTAAGGAAATTCGATTATTTCAGAATTGTTCTTAGTTTTCGAAATTAAGTTCGAATTTTCGAACATACTTTGAAAAGCTTAAGTTTTTTAAATACAACAGAAATAATTATGTTTTAACGTTATAACGTTAAGAATTAGATATTAGGACTTAAAAAATGGACTGGAAGTAGTCCCACATCCCCTGAAGTGTTTCTGAGGTCGAAAAATCTGTTTTTCAGTATCTGATTGGTAGAGCTGCAAAACTGTCGATAGTCGGCCCATTCGATAGTTTACTTAAAAACTATCGAAGCTTTTTAAGTGCTAATTAAAATCAACAAAAAACATGAAAATCGAAAAATCATAAACGTAAAAGGCGTAAAAAAGCAAACATTAATTTAAAAATGGACCCATATGGACATAATAAAATGTTGTATAACTATTACTAGCCTGTCTAGGTGTCCAAGTTTAACTCTCTCAATAGGGTACCTGTATGCCTTACGAGGGTAGTTTTATAATTCCATGACCTTTTATCAGCGCAGTAATTTTTAACGTAAGACTGATCCCGTTATGTGTTAGCTAATACTGTCGAGATCTGCGTAAGTTGCATCTGTTACGAGGGCAGTTTGATAATCACATGACATTTTTATATCTCATTAGCTGTTATCTAATACTAGACAACTGTCTAAGAGCTCGAATACTATCTACAGTTGCATTTTGAGCAAGCATCTATTACAATAACAGCTTGCTTATTTCTTAACTTTTTGTATTAATAATCGCAGAAGTTTTAAGTGCAACACTCGCTCTGTTAACTGTTATTAAATACTATACTGCTGTCTTGTGTTTCCAGCACAGCAACTTCCAAAGCAACACTGTTTCCGTTAATATTTACTGTCTAACTTTGGACAAACTACGCTTGCCCTCTTATTTGAATGAATATTTCATTAACTAGAATATTTCATACCATCGACGAAAATAATTTCATCAACATTTTCTTCGGTAAAAGAATCTACAATTTATAGTTTAAAGCTTTCCTTCAACGAAACATTTATTGAAGCCAATATCCAAAATGAAGAAATAAAAAAAAAACCGTTCACAATTCATGGGAAATTTTTACATTTGCATACATTTTCAATACCAAATGCACAAGATTGTGATTTAAATAATAGCCGAACTATTTAAAAAATTTAATATCTATATTTTGCTACTTACATGTTTTAAATTGTAGCTAAATTTTACTAATAATTATTACCAAAGTATATCGGTTAAATAATATGGCCCTTTTTAATTGAAATGATTTAAAGTACGATTTACTTTATTTGTATTTGTACATTACAATCTGAGTCGAATAAGTTGCTACACATGCGACGTTGACTACACTTAATCAACTTCGTATTTCCATTTTAAATTTGAAGATAGTATCGATATTGTAAGACTATCAATCGATAGTCAGCCCAAAGAAAACTATCGATACTACTATCGATTGTTTTGCTGCAGCTCCACTAATTGGAGTACCGAAAAATCGGTAATTTTCGGTAATTTCGAAGTCATAACAGGTATGCTAACAATATTTACACTATAAACAACGACGTTGCTGTAAACAACATCGTTTCTTCGTTACTTCATTAATAGTTCTTTAATATCTAAAATTATGTTTTTAATTATACGACCACTAAAATACTTTTTTCTTTTCCTTTCTTTTCTCTTTGCAGGTAAGGTTTGCTTATTCTTAAATGATTTTCTGCCTAAACTCTTTAAGATTTTAAATGGATGCTCCAAAAGATGTAATTTTTAAATTCTTTTTTGGTGTAAGTAATTCGAATAAAATACAATTGAGAATTTTGTAGGAATTATAAACACGTGCTTAACATTTACCAGCTTAAAAAAAAAATATATTAATTTCTTAGTCACCAATGTGAATGAAAAAATAGGAAAAGCAAGGAGATCTACATGTTAACACAAATGCCCAAAATAATAAAAAATAATAATAAATAAATAATATTGGAAAATATACCAGCTTTATCTACTGGCAGAATGGAGAGTGATATTTTACAAATGCGTTTACTGCTACATCAGTAAAGACAAGACTATGGATGGGTAACCCTGTGAGTGAAGTTTAAAGGTTTTACATTAAGCTTTAAACACATAGACAACAGCGGCTACACCGCTACACGGCTACAAATGCCGTTAGCTACAATCGTCGCCATGTAGTCGGCTACTGAATTGTGTTGAAGACGACCGCTACATACTTCAAAACTATGAAAAATTGTTGAAATACATATTTAACTTATAAAAAAAAATATACTTTTCAAAAAATACTTTTATCATATCAAAACAAATAAATATCCATATGTATTTGTTCAAAACCTTTTGATTGTAAATGAATTTGTATTTTTAATTTTGTCACATTTTCTTTTGTTGAATAAAATAAAATTGTTGCAAACAAAAATAGAAATATGCCTAAGTTGGCTACAACCACAATGGTGGTTGTGTAGCCATGTAGCTATGATGTCGTCAAAATAATCGTCTTCATATAAACGGGTGTATTTTAATTTTGACAGGTTGTAGTCGGTATCCTGCTGTCGTCTATGTGTTTAAAGCTTTACAGCCTTTCAGCGATATCAATGTGTAATGCATATTTCACTGTTTCCCTGGCTCACCGATTAATATTATAGGGCACTTCCACTATGGTAAGAGAACTGGAATTTGGTATACAACTAGGTCTCGATGATTAAGGAACTAGAAAATGTTGTCTTGCGTAGCGCACCAGAAGATGTGGATAGAGAAAACTTTGAAAAAAGGAGTTAGATCCGCACAAAAACGTATTTGTGAAAATAAATAAATTTATATTAAACAATTTCGCCTCTAAAAGTTCCGAGATCAGAATAACAACCAAGTTCTGGCTTGGTCCAAAACCTTTCCCAACAGTATTGTATTGTGCGAAACAAAAACTGGTTTCAATCTCAGTTCTTTTAATGGCTTTCATTTTTGGATGGGAAGATGGCCTTATTTTCAGTTATATAGTTTCAAGCGGATCGCTTTTAAAAAAATATAGTTGGCTACACTTTTAACTTTAGATCCATTTAATTTTAGGCAATTTTTATTAGGGCAAGTTTGCAGTACCACTTAATCGTTCAAATTACATACTTTTCTCTTTTCTGTTGGAAATGAAATATTTTTACGAGAAAAAGATATCCTGTTTTTGAACTGAGGTACTAATGTACTTTCTCCCAAAATTTTATTAAGATCATCCAATAGTTTATACGTGATGTGACGGACATAGTCGGAAATGTCAAAAAATGGTGTTTTACATTCTATATCGATTACTAAGTAACTAGAAAAAAAATTTCAATTCGTATACAGGAACTGTCCTGTTATAGTTTTATTACATTTACAATATTATATATACTTACAAGCTGTGCCCGCCACTTCGTCAGCGCCCTTTCAATATTTTGTTCGATCCACACCAACGACGCTTACATTTTTAGTTCCGCCTTAAACTATGCTGCATATCAGTTTATGTATTTTTTACATTATAAAAAAAAATAAAGTATAGTTCAGTTCAGTTATGGTTTATGTATTTACTTTACTACTAAAATAACTGTGTACTTTCACTGCTTTTTCTTCACTTTCTCTCACAAATTTTATTAAAATCCATCCAGGAGTTTTTACGTGATGCAAACGCAAAAGAAAAGGAGACAGACAGACAGACAGACAGACGGAAATATGTTACTAAAGGGTGAGCCATTTTGAGGTTCCCTAATTTTTTAAAGAGAAAAACACAGAAAATTCAACTTTAATGGAGAATGTTTATTATCATTTGAAAGAATATTCTTTGGCATTTATTTTTTGAAGATTGTGTCTATCAAATGTTGGCCGTTGCTACGTCGCAGATGGTCCAACCGTTGAGTCCAATTTCCGTTGACTCGTTCGAGTATTTCGACTGGTAACTGGCGAATGACACGCATGATGTTTTCCTCTAAGGTCTGAATCGAAGCGGGTTTGTCCGCACAAACTTTAGACTTTACATATCCCCACAGGAAAAAGTCTAACGGTGTGATATCACACGATCTTGGTGGCCAATCGACCGGCCCAAAACGTGAAATTATGTACTCACCGAATGATGTGATGTTCTCTTAATAAATCCATCCAATTGATGGGATGTGTGGGAAGTGGTGCCGCCTTGCTGAAACCAAATGTCGCCAAGATCACGAGCTTCAATTTCAGGCATCAAATAGTCGGTTATCATGGCACGATAACGGTCGCATTGACGGTAACGTTCGCACCGGTATCATTTTTAAAGAAATATGGACCGCTGAATCCACCGGCCCACAAACCACACCAAACCGTTGTTTTTTCTGGATGAAGTGGCAGCTCTTCAGGTTGCTCTTCGTCCCAAATGCTGCAATTTGGTTTGTTTACATACCCATTGAGCCAAAAATGGGCCTCATTGCTAAAAAAAATTTACCTCGAAAACATCGGATCTTCTTGGAACTCTTCAAGAGCCCATAGAGCGAAGCGATTCAGGCGTAAGTCTTTCCATTATGAAATGCCAAACAATACTAAACAAAAATAACATGACAGCAGCACACGACTCACACTTGATCTGTCAAAAAAAGGCTATTGAAAAAAGTACCTCGAAATGGATCACCCTTTTTTTATTATATGTATAGATGCATGTGACCGCGCATATAGAAGGGATCTAAGGGTAAAAAAGTAAAAGCTTTTTTTTACGAATGTAAATGCTGTTAGCATACCAGTATTGACTCAGAAATTAACGATTATAGAAAGTTTTATATATTTTTTTTCTCGGTACTCATTCGATTTTTAACTAAATTTTAGAACGGTTCACTAGAAGACTTCAAAGTTTTAAACAAACTTTCGGTCAAGATACCCTTTCCTTCTGCGTATATAGATTTAGATCCAAATTAAGAGTGTAACTGAAGACATTTGCAAGAGTTAAAAAAAAAAAATAAACGTAAATAATAATTGGTTACTAATGATAACCAAACTAATGGTAACCAAAAGGCTGACTAACGACTATGGTTAAACCATAGTCATTAGTTAACTAAGGGCTGTGAATGATGGTGATCTGTTGTCACAAATATACACAAAAAAAAAATAATCAATATGTACGAAAAAGATTCGAAATTAAAGAAAAAAAAAATTGTATAAAAAGTGAAACCTAAAATTTAAGCGGGAGCAACATTTAAAAATAGCATTAATCCCGCCTAAACCCAAATGTCTGGTTACATTAGGATTACAATGTACAATTACATCAAAGAACTAAAAATAGTGGGCGTGAGTGTGTGTGTGGTAATGTGTGATTCTAAAAATAGCAATTTCATCTTAGTTTTACTCACAAAGTCCGCTTTGATAAAACCAACAAACTTTTGTTTGTTTTTTTTTTTGGATTTAGCTTTTCAACAGGTTTAATTTTTAGCGCCAACGCAATAGGATGTGGCTAGATTTTCTTACTCACTTCCTTTTTATACTCTGTAGAATTTTCATTTTTCTTTTTTTTTTTTGTTGTAGTGGCCGTGGGTTTGTTCTGGGTTTTCATTCTGCTATTAAGAGAAAATAATATATTTGTTTTACTTTTACAATAAACGTTAACACACAACTACATATAAACAAAGAAATACCAATAGATACCTACGGAGTTTAAGGTCACCAACGTGATTTTTAGGCAGCAACATATTTTCTGATATTTGTTTTTTTTGTGGCAATTTGACAAAAGCCAACATGTGGTTGGATCAAAAATTTTTTTTGCTTTTTTTTGTATTTTCGACTTGCAATTTTTCTTACCAGGAAAAACTAGGTATATACCAGCTTAATCTTCATCAGAGCAAAGCAGCTCCAACGATGTTGATGCGTTGCTTTTGTGAGGAGAAACTGGATATGGCGTTGCTACAGGAACACTGGATTGTTCAACAAAGCGCCAATCTGCAACACTCACAGACAGATGGTAAACTAAGATCATGTATTCTGGTGCAGCATGGTGTACAAGAAGTACCTATGCAACATCTCTGCTCGCTGGATCTTACTATGGCAATGATAGGCAGTGGGTCGGGATCATTTCTTATTGCGTCAACATATATTCCCTATGAGACGCCAGGCCCACATCCGTCACAGGAGGTGGAAAACATGGTCAGTTTCGGCAGGTGGAGAAGTATGGTTAGTCGTATAATACGGTATGGGGCAGCACAGCCGATAACTACAGAGGAGAACTTTTGTTTGTTGTAGAAAGATGCGATTTGCTGTTGCTAAGCAGGGGGGTAGAACCCACCTTTGTTGATTCACGAGGGGCATAGGTGATCGATATCAACCTGAAGACGAAGAAAGATCCGCAGACGCATAAGAATACCGGAGAATACTGATCATACCAGTTATGAGAAGTATTTTTCGGAAAATATAGGAAGTGCTCCATTCCGGGCACTTTGTAATATGGACGAAATCGAGCGTACTGTGGAGATTTTAAACTCCTCAGTGAAGCTAGCTTTCGTATATAATTGTCCCATGACAGTAGTGGATGAGTAAGAACCGACACCGTGGTGGAACGGTGAACTTGAATCCATGAAAAAAGGCACAATGAAGGACTTTAATCAGTACATGAGGGAGAGAGATTCATACTCATGGGATGATTATAAGGATTAGAAAAAAGAGCTGAAGAGAACGGAGTACGTGGAGGGAATTCTGCTCTAATATGAGGGATACATCTGAGCTATGTAGAATACAGAAGATAGTATCTAAAGACCCTGTGTCCAAGATTGGGTGAGACATTGCAGACGCTATTGCAGACGATTTTCCTGGAAGCTTTAGTTCTAACGACTGTTGACTTCTTTTAGTAGGGGGGCTAGCGAGAGAAGACGAGCTAAAGGATAATGACTCTAAATATTGCTAGAAGTGCAATACTATCTTTTGCAATATTTAAAGCGGATTAGGGAAATATTCCTAGCCTGTCTTGGAGGGAAACTCATGTTGTTTTTCTTCCCCAACCAAGTAAAAGGGACTATACGGAAGCTAAATCCTTCAGGCCAGTAAGCCCGACACCTTGTATATTGAAGACAATGGAGAGGGTGTTGGCCGACTTCCTGGGGAACCACACGCTGACCCATAGGCCTTTGAGTATATACCAACATCCTTATAGAGCAGGTAGATCTACTGATACCGCTCTGCACGAACTTGTCAGAGTAGCGGAAAAAAAATTCTTAATGGCGGCACTGCATTGTCCGTTTTTATGGACATTGGGGGTGCCTATAATAAAGTCTTTTTCTCGAAATTGAAAAATGCTCTTGCTGAGCGTGTGGTTGAACCTATTGTTATAAAATGGATAATGTGCTTAAGTCGAGAGCTATAAATCTTCAAAATAGGCATTCCAGAATCCGGGGAAGTCAGGGAATTTTGTCATCTCTTTTGTGGAACATCATCGTTGATGGCCTTCTCTGGAAACTGGACTCAATAGGCATCCATACGGTTTCGTATGCCGACGATCTGGTACTTATGGTTGCTGGAAAGTTCGTCGATATCATCTAAGGATGTAAGAGACAGCTTTTATTTTTTTGGTTTTGATATTCGTGAAGTGATTTTGGGTTTATTTACCACGATCATCAAAGTCCATCTTAATCTAAACAAGCAAAGTCAGCGTACTCGTATAGTGCACTAGTGTTGCTACAGAGCAAAGGGTCGTTTTTGCGCCAGGGTTGCCACTGTTTTTTTTTTAAATAAATAATCAATTTAGTGAAAGAATATAGTCGCAAGGGGCTAAATCTGAAGGGTATACTGAAAGGGGTAGCAGTTCGTAGCCCAATTAATTGATTTTTGCCATAGAGACTAGATTGCGGCACCCATCGTGCAAATAGTTTTCTTTAGCCAAATATTTATGTTAATGTTATTACCCGCTTGGTTTAGATGCCTACAGCCCCTGCCATCTCATGCAATTTTATTTTCTGGTATTCCAAAATGAAATTTAACGAACATTTTTGGCTTTATGGATTTTATCGACTATTTTTTTGTAGGCGGGATACCAAAGCAGATCCTTTTCGATCCCTTTCGTTTCACAATGATATCTCTTATCCTTTTACACTCAACTGTAGTGATTCCAGACTGGTGACTGATACATGTAGACATTCTTCCTCATCACAGAATCTGTGGTAATTTCAAACACTTGCTTAAGGCAAGGTCTTTATAGCATCTCCATCTTAATATGTGTCTGATCGTGGTCCAAAGCCTTTTTTATGTTAGCCTATTTCCAGCAGCACAGTCTGCAAGTATCATCTTACCTCAATTTTTAACTTAGCCGGATAATTCTTGAAAGTCCGTGACCTGTCACTAACGAAATTAACCATTTGTTGGCACCCAGATTTCATCCATTTCCTTCTTAGCCTTCCTGCCAACTTGTAGTGAAAAATTCCAGAGTCTTTGGACAAGCACACTTCCCACTAGTCCACCGTGGCACCCGATTTTATCGACAAAATCTGGCGTGACGACTCCTTTTGGACAAGGTCGTTTGGCGCGGAAACTCAGTAAACTACTGTTAATCCATTGAATTTAATGGCGCATATATATCAATTCTGTCTGTGTTTACGGCGTAGGGGTTTCAAAAAATGATGTTAAATCTCCAGGCGATATTCAGTTTTTACTATCTTCGCTAAAAGAAATGATAGATAAAACTAATTGCGCTGAAAACACAGGGGATCACGATATTAACAAATTTTCCTCGTAGTATACAGTCTGTATACAACTCAGTGTGAGCCTATTGAGGTTGAAAAGAGAACGCTGTACACGCCAAAATATATATTAAAAAATTTGTATATAAATTTTTTATCTCTGTGTAATTTTTAGAAATCTATTCTAAAAATGAACTCATATGTTAAGAATAATCTCCTATATGGAACACTTGTTGATATTTAACATTATGTTTCTTTTACTTGAAGTACAAAATGAAATCCATAAGCGTGATTTTTTAACTTTTTTGATTTTAACTTATTGTTGCCATTACAACCAGAGTAGTTCAACGCCTGTGAACTTTTTAAGTCTCTCCTAGCAATAATAATAGGTTGGTTGGCTTTTGGGTCACCCTCTATTACATTTACATTTTATGGAATATTACAAACAAAAATCTCATGTTCTATTTTTAGACCTGCAAATAAATGTTGTATAAAAATAAATTTCCTTACATTATTGCATACAACATTTTATCCTTTTCTTTATTCCTTATTCTTTGCCTTTATTGCTATAATAAATAGCTAACAACCACGTTAAAGGGTATATTTACTACAAACTTATCATTATGCTTAAAAAGTTTGTATATACTTGTATGTACCCGTACATTCTTTATTTTCCATATGTTTTGTGTTTCTTTTGATACTGCAATGAATTATTATTGCACAGCAAGGACGTCATTTGTGTGGCGCCTCATCATAGTAAAAGAAACAACAAGAAAACGAGAGATGGCTAAAAAATAAACAAAGCTCAACATTTAGCTATTAAAAACATTGACGGGCGGGCATCCATAGTTTCCAGATGCCGAGCACTTTTAGATTTACAGATGTGCATATGCGGCAGAAATGTTAACACAGAAAATAATATTTTCAATTAATGCTTTTAATTATTTTTCCCTCAAATTTTTAATCATTTCAATTATATTTTTAATTAAAAAAGACAATGATAATCTTCCAAATAAGTCAATAACTGAATCAATTAATAATTTTATTAAAATATTATCTATAACTAATTAAAACCTTTAATAGGAGCAAAAATTTTTTTCCTTCCACAAATAGTGTAAACACAGAAAAAAAAACCTTTCCACCATTTAAGGGCTTTAATTAGTTTCAGAATTAAATTTAATTAATTTTTTAATTAATTCAATTTTATACTTAATGAAGACAGAAAAAAAGAAAATTTGTATTTAATAAATAATTGAATCAATTAAAAATTTATTGAAACTTTTATCTTAAACTAATTAAAGCTTTTGCTTGGTGTAAAATTTTTTTTCTTCTGTGTAGCAATGAATATTCTCATTATTTTACGTTATATATCCACAGTCTACATGAAGATTTAAATTTTTGAAAGGACTTCACCAACAATTCTATTGGAGGACAATAATGAAGCTATATCCGATCTGACGAAAAGAAAAAGAGTTTGGGAAGATATTATAACAAAATTACTTCCGATGACGACAGTTCAGCTTATTACAGGTCAGCTTATTATCAACTTGCTGAAGGGCAAAAAAGCAGTAGGCCCAGATGAAATCCTCTTCAAAGTTTTGAAACTCATAGATGTTAAAAAGCGCTTATACTGGTCAACATTTATCACAATGTCAAACAAAAAAATCTGGAGTGGCCTGCACTCAACTTTACCATACCTCATGGAAGCAGATATTTTTATCGATATATTACATAAAGAATAAAAGTTCAAAGTATATTCGAATCAAAAATAAATATTTTCGGTTTAGGGTGGCAAACTACTACTTACTTGTCCCCTCCCGATTATGCCCTCAAACTTTTCAGCTCTTCATCTTCATACACCAAAGGCACATACTGAATTTAATTTTGATATGTCAAACGGTATGATCTGTACAGCTTGTACAAAATTGGGGTGTCAGAAAACTACTCCTTGTCCTCTCCCGATTATGCTCAAAACACATACAGCTCTTCATCTCCATATAGCAAAAGCATATACTTAATATAATTTTGATAAGTAAATGGTGTGATAGGTAGTGCCGTCACAGAAAAAAATGGAAGACACCCACAGACATCATCGCGAAAATAGTCAGAATGGTTTTAGGAGACCTCAAAACGCATAAATCCCGACATCGGTTTTTTACGATTATTATACTTTACCTATTGTACGTATGGTAAAGTAAAAAAAAAATCGAGAAACTGCAGTGAATATAGACTAATGAGGGTGCTGTAGCTTAAGTTATTAAGCACTTAAGCAATGGTCACGAGTTCAATACTCAGCCCTGGCAACATCAATTTTTCTGATATGTATTAATTTCTCTTTATAATAATGCATATCACAGCGCCCTCCTTCGCCGGTATTACCACATAGTACTAAATCGCCGGCGGAGTAAAATAATTATAAATTGGCTATGCTAGCTTCCAACTAATTCGCCTAAATAACACCAGAGGCGCTTGCTACACTGTTCTAAAAATAATGATAACGCGCAATTGCAGTGTTGCCATAAGCGAAGCTTTACTATCACACTAACCATCTGTCTTGTTACTTCTCTTAAAAAAAAAATTTGCATACATGGGACTAATTAATTAGATTGGGTAATTAATTGGCAATATCATTGGCGTTTTATTATAAATGATGCTAACTATTTTTTTTTTCGTTACCATTGTTGTCATTAATGGTAATGCTTTTTAATGAAAAAGTTTCATTAGTAATTATTAAAAAAAACTAAATCATTAACATTAATCAATGATTAAATTATAAAAAAGCATTATCATTATTGGCCACGTTTGTACGAACCTTTTTGTAGTAAAAAAAGTGGTAAATTTTACAATTATTTAATCTTTTTTTTTTAAAGAAGTTACACCTCCATTCGCTGCTGTTGTGTTATGTGCATTTTTTCATCAAACAGAAATCAGAAGAAATATAACAAGAAATTACTGAAAATTAAATTTGTGTGACAAATGTTTAACCCTTTGAAAAGTTATTATTTATTATTTCCCTCTGATAAGACTAAGACCAAATTGTAAACCTAGTACAGATTTTCAAAACTAGCTTGAATGCAATAGTAGCGCGATCATAATTTTGTGTTTTAATTAGTAATTATACAATTTAATTACATTTTCATTACCATTGTTAAAAATAATTGTAATTAAAAATAAATCAGTAGCATTAGGTGGTAGTTAATTTTTTTTTCTTGCAACTATTTTAAGTAATGCCAATGAAGAAAATCCCAAGTATGCTAATAATTAGTCTAATCTACCATGCGCTAAATATAATTCTTAACGTGCAAAGCACTACGACGATTATAAAAATAAGAAACACATAAGATAAACGAGTGAACATTTTTAAATATTTTTTATTTTGAGAAATGAACCCGCAACCTCCACCCAAAACTAATAGACTGGCGCTCTAGCAATCAGTCTGCCGTGCACCCGTATAGAGATGGCAAGAGAAGCATTTTGTAAATACAGCAAAATATTAAACAGCTATGATAAAGATATATTGATAAATTTATACTTGCAAGGAGGCCATCGGTAAAAACTGAGGCATCAGTCACAGAAACCCCGCTGGTTTTTTCATACGGTGATAAAACCCATGCCTGTGTGTAGTGCGGTGGTTTTAAATTAAAAACCGGCGACCTGTGTAACATAACCGATTATACATATGCTGTATGTATGTAGCTATGGACAATTGAAACAAATGATGAGAATGGGTGTGGGTATGCTAATGTATATTGAAGATACCATCCCAAATACTGTAGTATTAAGAAGATAGACTCTAGATCGCCAACTAGTTAAAAATGAAAAAAAATCGTAAGATATATTACTTGGAAATTTTCTTGTTGAAAACTAATTACGACTGTGCCTGCACTCGTTGTGTTCGTCCTGACAATATTTTGTTCGATTTTGCGTTGAAAGTAATCCATACAAAATTTTAAGACTCTTACGTATTTAGTTTATATAATGGTACCCATCCCTAGATAAAATTCTAAAATTTGTATAAAATTCTCAAAGTCTAAAAATAATTGTAGTGCTCTGTAAAACGTGTTTAAAATATTTCAAGAACAATGTAATTCCACAAAGTAAAAATACAAATCAAATACAAATTTTATTCAGTCGGCTATTTGGCAGTAATTTTATTTTAAAACAGCGCCATCTGTTGCGCAACCGTGTTTAAAATATCCCGCATTTAATTCATATTTTTTAATTTTTTTAAAACAGCGCCATCTCTTGCCAAACCGTGTTTAAAATATCCCACTTTCAAAAATAACAGTTGCCTTAAAGCTTGCAGTACCTTTGAATTCGTAAAAAAAAATCGGCGTACTTGGACTGCTTCTTCTCCACTTTCTCTTGGAAATAAGATATTTTAGCAGAAAAAGATATTCTATATTGGAATCAGGATACTAAGGTGCCTCCTCACAAAATTCTGTTAAAATCCATCCAGTATTTTTTACGTGATGCGAACACAAAGAGACAGACAGATATGAAATGAGTTACTGTTTTATTATATGTATATATGTATGCATATTGATTGGGCAGGATATCACGATCAACGAAGTCAAACATATAGAACTTGTCTGTTGGAATATAAGAAAATTAAACTACTCATAATATTTGTTTTACTACTTTCTATTTGTGTTATACATATATTCACTGTGGCTGGTAATTCAATATAAATCTCTATTCCATAATTTTAGTTATATGTTATTTGAAAAGTTTTTAGAAATTTAATAAAAGTTTTAAATTGAATTGCTACAGTCTGTAGCAATTCAATTTACGTATTTCATAACATTATCACATCCTACCATTTTATTTATTTTCAACATCAAAAAAGTCACATTACAACCATTTTCTCATTGTGCCTACCAGTGACTAAAAAA
The DNA here is from genome assembly GCA_949628195.1 of Phasia obesa. Lineage (NCBI taxonomy): Eukaryota > Metazoa > Arthropoda > Insecta > Diptera > Tachinidae > Phasia > Phasia obesa. The sequence continues at coordinate 92,539,234 of OX451219.1, read as the reverse complement.
ATAAGGTTGAAAAAACCGTTTCTCAACCATACGCTAATGTCATCAGCAACCTTATCGTCACCAAGATGTTTTAGATAGTCAGCCCAGCCCCAGCCCATTCATCCATCCAACCACTCATTCATTTATTTAACCATTCATCCGTTTATCCCATTCATCCTGCGGTTTGTGTTACACAATCATGATATATTTACTCGTACATCTTCTAAAGACTCTTCCTACTCTTTCATGTCTCTTTTTCTCTTAAACTCACCCTCTCACTCTTCTTGTTTCTATAAAATTCTTATTTCTATTTGTATCTACCATATGGTCGATTAATATGTTTGGCGTCATTTTGATTTACATATTTTTTTTTCTTGCCAATTAGTTGGACATGTATGTGTGTGTTGGGAATATGATAAGGATGTGGAAATTGTTAAATTATTTTCTTTCTGACCAAAGACTAATATGTTTGTCTGTTAAATTTCTTCTACTTAAAAATATTTTAAGCTGGGATCGATAAATCAAGGCTAAATGAATTATTTCTAAAGCTTAGGGCACAAACAGTGAGGAGTACCCGCCAAGATCGTCACATCTAACACCCCTGTATACCACACCGATCAAGAGGTCTTTCTTGCCGATAACATCAATGATCATTATGCTATAATTTGGCTACACTTGATGATCCAGCGTTGCACATCCTACTTCAATGCACTTGTGGTTTGTGGCTTCATAGAAGTCCTTTTAAGAAAATCCAATCGTGTTAAATCACATCGCTTTTAGCTATCGATATGAGAGAGTCAGTAGCCAGGAATTAAAAAAGAAACAATTTAATTTATATGAAATATTTAAATTTTATTATATTAATATACAAATGAATTTATAAAGTTAGGCTTAAGTTCGTTTTATTCTCTCTAAGTTAAAAGAATACTTCTTGTTGCTAATAAATATAAAGCGTTCCCACGACAATTGGATCTATGCCAAAGATTGTCAACTCAGCAACAGCTGACTCAACCGAAAGTTTTTTCCTCGGCAAAAAGCTCTCGATACAACAATAAGTATAAGGTAGTAAATATTAAAGCAAAAATAAAGAGAACAAACAAGAGGAAAGCTTTTGGTGGTGGAGGACTTTTCTCACCACCTGACGATAGATAATTTGGTTGGTTGGTTAAATATAAGTTGTTTATAACTTAATGCCAGCCAAAGTGGATGGATTCATAAAATGCTGAAAAAGGATGATGGTGCCGTCGAGGTAAAAACCTCGTTTTGTCTACATTAATCTGATCAAATCTAACTAGAAATAGCTTTGTTGTCATGTCGTGATATCTGCATACTCTTAACCAAAAATGCAACAATTTTGATGATTCTGGCGCGCCGGCTCCAAAATGGGAGGTCAAAAGCAATAATTCCGCTATCTTTAGCTGCATATCACTACTTTGCTTGCTGATAATTAATTCACTATTCGACATTATGTCAAAGCACAATGACATTTGACGTCATTTGCAATAGTGCTAGCAATTTCTACTAGCTGCAATTACTCCATACTACTCAATACTTTTCAGTTGGCTACTCAATAGTAATCAATACCACCGTTTACATAATCGTAGTGGAAATTTATCGTCATACGACTATAAATTTATTTTTAAAAATACTACCACAAAAGTATCGATTAACTGCTTGTATGTATTGAGTACTCAGAAAAATAATCGAGTAACGAGTACTCGGTACCCACTACTCAATACTTTGCTATTAATTTGCAAAAATAAGGCATATTAACATTATGACATTACTTTTGCGCTACCCTTTATAATATAAATTCAGTCGGGGAATTTTTATATTCTCAAGGATTTTCTATGGAAGTTTCACTTGCTTAAGATCAGTAGTTTAACTGCTCCCAGTGCTGCACTGTGGGCGGCTTATTGTGTCTGGCAAATTGGCTGTAGTTAAAAAGGTCTTTATACGTCGATAAAAGATTTCCAAAAACAACACCTACATACCTACAAATTTCTTGAATTCTTTTTATAACAATATTTCTTAGATCAATTAAATATTTCCTAGAATTAAGCTTTTTTTGTAGCAGCAACTCGAAAATCTTTTATAAATTATAATGCAGCGATAATGATGGTGATGATGATGATGATGATGATGATGATGATAATAACGACGCCATCGACACGGCAGGATATTAATTGATGTATTGGCGTCGTAATTTATTCCATCAGTGTCTGCTACATAATTTTGCAGTTTTCTTTTTTGTTTTAGGTTTTTACAATTTGCGAATTAAGTAAAGGGTGAATTTTATAGAGGTATAGAACTTTATATATAAGTTGGCATTACTTTTCAAGATGGCGACCGATTTAACAGCTGTCAAGTGATTTATTTTCAGTTTGGTTTGGCAATTCATCATGAATAGACTCACGCCTGAACAACGCTTGCAAATAGTGCAACTTTATTTCGAAAATAATGGTTCTGTGCGGAAAACGTATCGCGCATTACGTCCATTTTATCGTCGACAAAATCGTCCATCAGAGCAGTTAATTCGATTAACCATGGAACTTTTTCGCACCAAGTTTACTCTTATTGATAACTCGCATACCCAGAGTTATTGCTGCTGTAGAGCGTAGAATTGAGGAAGACCCGAATGAGTCAATGCGCCATCGAGCACAGGAATTGGATCTGTCTCCATCCACTTTATGGAAGATTTTGCGGAAAGATCTTGGTTTGCGTGCTTACAAAATCCAACTCTTGCAAGAATTGAAGCCAAACGATCATCAAGTAAGGCGTAGATTCGTCGAGTGGGCCCAAAACGAGATTACTGTTGTTTCCGATTTTCATAATTTTGTTTAGCGATGAAGCGCACTTCTGGTTGAATGGCTACCTCAACAAACAAAACTGCCGCATTTGGAGTGAAGGTAATTCTCAAGTGTATGTCGAAACACCGTTACATCCAGAAAAACTAACTGTTTGGTGCGCTTTATGGGCTGGTGGAATCATTGGTCCGTACTTTTACAAAAACGATGGTGGCCAGAACGTTACAGTCAATGGTGATCGGTATAGAGCCATGATTACTAACTATTTCATTCCTGAATTGAATAACCATGATGTCCAGGAGATGTGGTTTCAACAAGACGGCGCAACATGTCACATAGCTCGTGCCACAATAGATTTATTGAAAGACACGTTTGGTGACCGCCTAATTTCACGTTTTGGACTTGTGAATTGGCCTCCAAGATCTTGTGATTTAACACCGCTAGACTACTTTCTGTGGGGCTATGTAAAGTCATTGGTCTATGCGGATAAGCTACAAACGCTTGGCCATTTGGAAGACAACATTCGCCGTGTTATTGCCGATATACGGCCACAAATGTTGGAAAAAGTTATCGAAAATTGAACGTCCAGATTGGACTACACCTGCTCCATCGTTGTTTTATTGCAACTTAAAGTTCTATACTTTTATAAAAAACACCCTTTATTATAATCAATATACCCGCACGTGAATGAATGAAACAATGAAGGAATGAATGGTTGGTTGGTTGGTTGGTTGTTAGAATGTCATAGTTGTGACTAGAAAATATGCGTGTAGGTTGTATAATGAAAACGTGATTATTACACAAAACTCCTCTTTTAAGGCCCTCCCTGACCCAGCCAGAATAATGGTATGATTATTTTGTAGTCTTCAATATGATTTTCCAAACCGACAATATTGAAACCATATTGAAAACCAGCTTTGCCCACACACGTTGTGTGCGTCCTGATAATATTTTGTACGATTTTGCTTTGAAAGTAAATGCACACCAAAAAATACTCTTACGTTTTTACTTTATATAAAGGTAACCATCCCTGGATAAAATTCTAAAATTTATATAAAATTCTAAAATTTATATAAAATTCTAAAAATTATTGTAAAGTTCTGTAAAAGACAGATAGGAAATGAGTTACTCATTATATTAAAACAGCGCCATCTGTTGCGCAACCGTGCTGAAAATATCCCGCATTCAAAAATATAAGATGCCCTCAAGTATGCAGTACCTTTAAATCTGTAAAAAAATCTAAAAATTGTGGTAAAACTTTGTAAAAGATTTTGTCATTATTTTACTACAGCGCCATCTGTTGCGCAACCGCGTTGAAAATATCCCGCTTTCAAAATCAAAAGATGCCTTAAAGTATGCAGTACCTTTAAATCGGTAAAAAAATCGGCGTACTTTCACTTCTTTTTCACCTCTTTCTCTTGGAAATAATATATATTTTTGCGGAAAAAAATCCTATATTAGAACCAGGATACTAAGATACCTCCCCACAATACTTTGTTAAAATCCATGCAGTAATTTTTACGTGATGCAAACACAAAAAAAGACAGACAGGAAATGAGTTACTAATTTATTATATGTATATATATATATATATATATATATATATATATATATATATATATATATATATATATATATATATATATATATATATATGTAGATAAGTACTACAATAATGTGAATACTTGTCAATTTAAAAAAAATCCCGCATAGTATTTGAGATTAAAGTAAGAAATAGAAAAAGCCCACATAAATCATTGGATTTATTGCCAATCAATTGAAATTCAATATTTTTAGAATTTTTTTTTATATTTTTCTTTTTATGATTTCCAAATATTTCATTTCGTTTTTGTTTTTTTTTTTGCTATTAAGCAGTTAATTACTTTATTTATTTTAGATATTTTCCTTCGATTTCTTGGTTAAACCTTCCAAAAAAACTAAAAAAAAAATATATATTTCTGCAACTTTCAAAAGTTGTTGTTGCTGCAGCGTTTTAATAAAAATGAAAAGAATTAAAAGTTTTTTCCACTACATTATCAAATTGGTTCATGGCAATTCATGTTAAAAGACCTGTATGTTTTCATAGTTTTTATAGTTACTTATATGTATAATAAATAAAAAATATACGGCACAAGTAGTACCGTGTTACGAGTACCACCACCTCGATTTTTATGATAGAATTCTTAGTTTAAATGCGTGCCGTTGTAAAATTATTTATTTATTTATTTAGTTGCAATTACAAAATAGTAAATTTTTAATTGTGAATTAAAATAAGTGCTAGGGAAGAATAACCACGTTTTTTTTAAATTATTATATACAACACATAAGTTCTATATAATGAACGTAATTCACTAGATATTCTGTTAAACTTTAAGACTGATCCTATGTATTCTAAAGAATTAAGGAATTATTTTCTTACAGGGTATTTTTATAAATAAATCAATATTACTGCAAATGAATCGCTGTTTCATATGCCCATATGTCGTATACCATGTCTGTATGTCCATGTCTGCATGTCATAAAGCCATGTTGTCTCCTTTCTTATCTTAGAAGTACTTCCATTAAAGGGAGGCAAACAACGTGTAAGGGCACAGCTAAACACCCATATAAAGACTTCCGTTGAAGTTGTCAGGATGAAAGCCGCTGTAAGGGACTACGAAACACATCCTCTGTCACTGTCCACCTGTCTCTACTGAGAGGTTGACGTTGCTTAACTGTCCGAGACTGCAAGGCCGGCCTTGAAGACCTATTGGGCTGTGACAATACAAGAATAAATTTATTTATCCGGGCTTCTGGATGAAAGTTTTGGACTTAACTAAGAGCGGATCTGCTGGAGTCGTAAGGGTTTTCTGAACATCCCTCATTCAGGTGTCACAAAGGGACCATAAGGAGTTAGTTTTTAATAAAAATCGGCGACTTGAGCAACCTAACCCAACTTAAAACTGAACAAAAAGAAATCGTTAAAAAGCTCCATTACAGATATCTAAACATATAATAAAAGAGTAACTCACTTTCTGTCTGTCTGTCTACGTTCGCATCACGTAAAAACTACTGGATTGGTTTTAACAAAATTTTGTGAGGAGATACCTAAGTATCCTGATTCAAATATATAATACTTTTTTTTCGCAAAAATATCTTATTTCCCACAGAGAGAAAAGTAGAGAAAAAGCAGTGATTTAAAGGTACTGCATACTTTACTTTTATTTTTGCTGAAAGCGGGATATTTAAAACACAGTTGCCCAACAGATGGCGCTGTTTTAAAATATTGACAAAATATGGCTTTCTTACTGCCAGATAGCCAATTGAAGAAAATTTGTATTTGATTTGTATTTTTACTTTGTCGAATTTCATTGTTATTAAAATAATTGAAACACCTTTTACACAGCTTTACAATAATTTTTAGAATTTCAGAATTTTATATAAAGTTTGAAAATTTGTAATTTTTATTAGTCGAACTACAAACATACAACATATGAAATTTGTAGTCGAGCTTAAGTTCGTTTTTATTCTCACTAATTTATAATTTAACTTTTTCTTTCTTAGATAGAATAAAAACGAACTTAAGCTCGACTAAAAATTTCATATGTATTTTATATAAATTTTAGAGCTTTATCCAGGGATGGGTAACTTTATATAAAGTGAATACATATACGTGAAGCACTATAAAAGTAAAAAAAGAGTCTTAAAATTTCAAATCAAAATCAAACAAAATATTGTCAGGACGCACACAACGTGTGTGGGTACAGCCAGTCGTAAACAAAATAACAACAGTTTGTTGTACATTTTTGTTTTCGATAACTCCTTCCACAAAGCATCTCCATATTACAGGGTTTGCCACTATTGTGTTTGTTTCTTTCGGTTTGAATAACTCCTTGCAAAGATCTTTTCTAACAATTTTTGCGGAGGAGCTTCCAATAGTTCAAATTTGCCGATGGTGAGTAAGTTTTATGGCTGTTTTCAAAACTATAAAACTCATATATTTTATTCGCTATACTTCCCCTTAGTTTTGTGTCTAATAAATATATCTTTGCATTTTAATTTTCATGTTTAGTCAATCTCTTCGGTATCCTAAAATTACATTTGGTTGTTGCCTTTGTCTGTTGTAATATCATATTAAATGAAACAACGAAAAAAATCTTGAAAACTAGTACTTTTGTGGCAGCTACTTGCTTTAACAAGTTTTTTTTTTGTTTTTTTCAAGTTGTCTAAAATGCCATTCTAAATAATTTTTATTTGATTTGCATTTGAAGTAAATCCGTTTCTTAGTTTTATACAAACGTTTTTGCTTAAGACGCGATGCCCTTGAAGGTGGTTGGTCGTATGTTGTTGTTTTTTTGAGTGCTGTTTAATTGAAGTTGTCAAAAAAAATGATTTAAACAACAAAAAAAAAACTGTTTAATGTAAAAAATACTTATAAAAATAAGTATGTATGTATGTATGTATGTATGTATGTATGTATGTATGTATGTATGTATGTATGTATGTATGTATGTATGTATGTATGTATGTATGTATGTAACAAAACCAAAGCGATGATAAATAAAATGATTAAAATTCATACATTAAACTTTTTAATAGAAGAGGACTTTTCGACCCCTTCGGTGTTCAAATATTCCAGACAGTCGATAGGTAATTTATGACTACCTTGCTTCTATTAAGTCTCGTCTTAACACTAACCTTTACTCTCAACTACAGTGATTTTAGACTGACTAATGCTTTCGAAATTTTTTCTCATCACAGTCTCTTTTAGTTTCTAGTTTCTAGCGTTTTTTTAAGGCATCGATCCCCTATGGCATCCATATTAAACATTTTCCTGACCGTAGTACTAGTGCTGGACATTCCTACAAATTGTTTGCTGTCGTCTCAGCCTCATCTAAGCACAGTCTGCAATTGTTGTCCTATTCAATTTTCAGCTAGACTAGAAGATACTCGAAGTTTTGACTTTGTCATAAATGTCGGTTACCATAAGACTTCCTGACTACGTCATAGTGTCTGTCTGTGTTCGCATCACGCAAATACTTCTAGATGAATTTTAATAACATTTTGTGAAAAGCTACCTTAGTATCTTGGAACCGTGAAATAACTCCCAAATGAAATAACTCCCAATGCAATTACTCCCAATGAAATAAGTCCCAACGAAAATGAAATAACTTCCAAATTAAAAAAACGAAATATGTAACTCCCAACACCAAAATGAAATAAGATCCAAAAACTTAACCGTTAATTCAAAACAATTATATTTTTACAAAAAAAATGAAATAACTCCCGAATGAAATAAGTCCCAACAAAAATGAAATAACTCCCAATACAAATTATATTTGCACCCGGGCACTGTTTAACTGTTTTAACCTGTATGGTATAACAGGTAGCTCCCAATTAAAGAGGTCCTTAACTTTGATGTCCTACCATATATCATAGATATATGACCCAAGGCCGGCTATACAGACAATATATTGTTAGCGAAGCCGCTGTTCCATATACCATAAAGAGATCATTGAGCCATCCCGACCTGTGTAGCCGGCCTTCGGCCGTATGGAAGGGTTTAACCTCTATATTATAACCAACACCGGCTTCGCTTACTAAAGTTTTCCTGCATAGCCGGCCTTCGGTCGGGCGCAAGGATTTTCTCCTCTGTGGTATAACCAACACCGGCTTCGCTTACTAAAGTTTTCCTGCATAGACGATCTTCGGCCGGGCGCAAGGATTTTCTCCTCTATGGTATAACCAACACCGGCTTCGCTTACTTAAGTTTTCCTGCATAGCCGGCTTTCAGCCGGGCGCAAGGATTTTCACCTCTATGGTATAACCAACATCTGCTTCGCTAACTAAAGTTTTCCTGCATAGCCGGCCTTCGGCCGGGCGCAAGGATTTTCTCCTCTGTGGTATAACCAACATCGGCTTCGCTAACTTAAGTTTTCCTGCATAGCCGGCCTTCGGCCGGGCGCAAGAATTTTGAAAAATTATGAAATAACCTCCAAAAAATTGGGAGTTATTTCATTATGAAATAACTTCCAATTTGTATGGGATTTTTGAATGTTTTGTTAGGAGTTATTTAATTTTTTTTTTGGATTTATTTGGGAGTTATTTCACGGTACCTAGTATCTTGGTTCAAATATAGGATATCTTTTTCCGCAAAAGAATATAAAAAAGTACTGCAAATTTGACATCATCTTTTATTTTTGTCAGCAGGATATTTTAAACACTATATACAGAACTCTATAATTTTAGAATTTTATCCAGGGATGGGTACCTCTATATATAGGGAAATACATAAACTAAAAAAGTAAGAGTCTTAGAATCGAACAAAATATTATCGGGACGCCTACACACGGTGGTGGGCACAGTTAGTATGTAATAATTTCCCAGGGATGAAAAAGTGCGACTACAACCGGTCGATTACTTTCAATTTTAGTAATTTGTAGACTCGACTCGTTTATCAGTTTTTGACTTTGGAGTCCAGGGTTACAGCCATAAATTTATAAGCCTCTAGGTATAGCCAACAATTATCATCTCGTTTAGATAACAGTGATATATGTCCAGTTATCAGTTTAGGGCAATTAGATTGTATCTTTTATTGGATGTTTCTTCCTTTCCTTACCTAAATGCCTTTTTACTTTTTAAATGCTGTCTCCTGCATTTTTTTCAGATTACAGAGTCCAACACTAACAAGACCATAGCTCCAATGATACTCTTACCTAGTGTACAGTTTATTTCCGATCTCAAAAAAGGCAACAGCAGATTAGGATTCTTCTGCATCGAAATAATTATTTATTGCTCATTCAGAAAACAGATCAATTGTCACTGCCATATAACTTTTTCGAGCAATAAATTCTCCTAGCGTAACCGCTTACTAGTTCATTGTGGGTGTAATTTGGTTTTATCCAGTCGACTTAAGAATTCTCTTTCTTCTATGGCTAGACTTAATCGGAGTTTCGAGAGTTGTCACTTTAGAGAATCTTTCTCAAGTAATTACCTCGCTATTATCTACTGGTGTTACCTGCCACATTACCCTTTATGAGAATTTTTTGTCCGGTTGTCTTTGGTCGATGCGAGCATTTTTTTTTATGTACTTTCGTCGCTTGATTCGACTGGAATTGCCAGAGTTAGTAATAATTCTACATGCCTTTGCCACACCTTATTGTCTGCCTCGTTCGGTTCTCTATAGTCTACAATAAGATTCTTTTTCATCCATGGCTGCACTGGATTGGAGTTTTAAGTTTACTTTAATAGCCACCTCTCTCATTTTCACTCCTGTCCATATGAGGATACTTTAACTTTTCGAGCTTCTGGTCTTGGTCGTAGTTTTTAAAATTTTCAACTCCGAACTTCTTTTCCAATTCTATCACTTTAAAAGAACTTACCTTGTTCATTTCTACTGCTGCAGTTATTTCAGTGATTTCATGAGAGGCTTCATCATCATAGGTTGTTTGGTTCATGTTAGGATTTTCCTCTTACGTTGTTGGACAAGGTTGGAGTTTTCATAGTTTCCAGTGTTACACCTCTATCCAGACTCGCTTACATATGGAGTGATCTTCTTATATATCAAAAATTAGCTTTCGAGGATACTTTTATCGTCTATCCACGCAAGAGGAAAGAGCAGCACCATTTAAGCAGAGTTCGATATTGCGTAATTTAAATTGCAGGTCTGGCATCCATCGCTAGGTCAGGATTTTTTTTTTAATTTATAGTAACAAATTTTTGATTAATCGCAGCAGTCAACCTAGTTCTAGCGTTCTGCAAGAATTTATGAATTGAACTGTTTTTTTTTTCAGTGCCTTCCAACTTTTTCTCTGAGTGTTTTATATACATAGATCTTTTACTGATCTATGTATATCTAAGCCTTAACTAATGGCTTTGAGTAAAATTGTTTACTTGTTGATATTAAATATTTCACATTTTAATTTAATTTAATTTGTTTCAGTAAAGAATATTAGTAGCGTACATAGGTAAACATTGTGCCAGTCATTATTAATATAAAAAAATTCGACCGACCCAAAGTATCTGTAACCAATTATTTTTTTTTTTAATTTTCATGACAACTTAAATTACGACAACGTTGCATAAAAAAAAGCAAACTAGAAAACTAACGATTAAATAAAATATTCTAAACATAATTCGAACTTATTCGACTGAAAAATTAATGAATTTAGCCTTAAAAACAGATTAACCTTACCAATGACCACAACATTGAAGATTATCTATCGTTTACCTCAGCATAATCTCAACAGATGAATAGAATACTTAGACAATCATTTTTTGTGACTTGACTTAAAGACCTGATAATTTAGGAATTTAAAGAATAAAAAAATAAGATTTGTTTTTAAAATATAAATATGAGTTTTTGCAGCACAAACGGCTTTGGTTAGAAAAAAACAAAAAACAAAATTTTAAACATTCAAGGTTTCAACTGAAAATTTAATCGTAAGCAATCCTCCCCACTGTATTAATAGTTCGAGCTCTAAATAGATAAAAATTGATTTTTACTTTTAACTGCTTTTTTGTTTTAGCATTTCTTCCAATTGATTGACATTCCACATGTTGTGAGACCTTACTTTTTGTTAGGGTCGAGAATCCCGAAATCCCGGAACAAATTACTAGTTTTTACAGCATTCGTTTGTTGCCCCAAAAAATACGCATGTTTTTTTCAGAGGCAGAGATCTTTTAAAATCATTGTTTTCTGAGGCAGTTCCACATGATTTGACAGTTGCCGGCTGTTTGGAGGTTTTAATGGTTAATTGCGCAAAGTTTCAAGACTCTACCTATTGTAGTTTTGTAGATAATCATTAATAATTTTTCAATTTGTATGTGAGGTACCACGCCCACTATTCCAATCCACTCTGTAATCTACTATACTATGCACATTAGTATGAGGGTAACTTGTGCACAGTTTCAAGACTATAGCTATTGCAGATCTCCAGGTAGACGCTAATAATTGTTTACTTTGTATGGGAGATACCACGGCCACTATTTCAATCCAGCCTGTGTTTCGCTAAACTATGTATATTATTAGGGATATTACTGGTGCAAAATTTCAAAGATCTACCTATTCTAGTTCTCCAGCTACTTAAAAAGTGGGCGTAAAAGTAGGCGTGGTAAATTTTTCTTTTCACAAAAAACCTAAGTTGGGTTATGATTAAGATTTATATAGGTATTGCTCAGCTATAAATCACACTTCTGGTTAAATGGCCATTGTCGAAACACCATTACATCCAGAAGAATTAAATTTTTGGTACCCTTGGCATCTTTAGTCCATATGTCTTCCCAAATAACGATGGTCACAACGCTACAGTCAAAGGTGAGTGGTTTAGAGATTATAACTTTTTTAGGGACTCAATTAAAACGAACGAATAATATCAAGAAATTGATCTGTTAACTGCTCACCTCGTTCATGTGCCATTCGATTATTTTCTCTGAGGATATGTAAAGTTCCAGATCTATGCAGATAAATCAGCAAGGATCGAGCACTTGGAAACCTATATTTGACACATTGTTGCCGAAATACAGCTTGATTTTACTGCAATGGGTGTTTGAAAACTGGATCTACAAGATAATATATGTACGCGCTAAAAGAGGCTGTTACATAGGTTGCACGTGTCGCCGGCTCCGTGTAGAGGAGAAACCGACTCACTTGGGTCCTTTTGGTCCCGTTGTGTTGGGTCCTTTTGGTCCCTTTGTGGCTGTTACATGCTCGAGATCATATTGACTCACGAGATCACAATAAAGGCGATTTTCCCTGTGTTACTTTAATAGAGTTGGTAGTCTGTTTCGGTATCTCCATACATAATAATAAATTTCCATCACGGATCATGGCAGAATGTTGCGCTCTTATTTAAGTTTGTCCTAGCAGCATTGAAGCCAGACAAAAAGATTTATGAGCTACCGCATTATTTGTTAAATAAAGCGTTTTTAAATCATCCTTTAGTATTACAGTATGGAACTAATTAAATAGATTGAGTAATTAATTGACAATTTCATTAGCATTGAATTCTAAATAATGCCAACAATTTTTTTCATTCATTATAATTATTTTCAATAATGATTATGTTTTTGAATGAAAAAGTTTCATTAGTAATCATTTAAAAAACAAAATCATTACCATTAATCATTATTGGCCACATATGCAATCAACCTTTTTGTAGTGAAATTTTTAAAAAAGTCCCACCTCCATGTTCAGCTCTCCTATATGTGCATTTTTTCATATAAAAACAAACAAAAATTTAGAAAAAATATAAAAAATTTCTGAGAATTAAATTTTTAACCCGTTGGAGAACGTGTAGTACAGGTTTTCAAAACTAGATTGAATGCAATTGTAGTGCCTCACTAAATTAAATAAAAAGTTATACAGTGCCGGTCAAAATAATAGCACCAGCGACAAAATGTAGTTTCTCCTTCCAACGGAAAAATAAGTAGTAGATGAGTCCAGAATTGTATTATTTAGAAGCAAGGGATCGCATTCCTACGTAAGAAGACCCCAAACGCAAAATTCAAACCAAACGCAGAATTCAACCCAAAACTAAAACCATAAAACACGGTGGATCTAGCGTAATTGTATGAGCTAGTTTTTCTTACTATGGTGTATGACCTACAAAACCACAATAAGAACATTTATCTTCCTATACTCGAGTAAATAATGCTCCCTTATGCTTCTGAACAAATGCCATTGGTGTGGGTTTTCCAGCAAGATAATGACCCGAAGCACACAAGCAAGCTTACGTAAGTGGCTTCGGGACAATAAAATCAATGTGATGGAATGGCCCGCTCAGAGCCCAGACCAATTAAGAATTTATGGACAGATATAAAAAACAGTGTCTCAAATGCAACCAACTAACAACAAAGTTCTTTGGACAGCTGTCCAGCAAATCTGAAATAAAATTCCAAAGGAAAGATGCCAAAATCTTGTAAATTCGATGCCAAAACGTTGTGCAGACGTTATTACAAATATAGGACATGCAAGAAGGTATTAATTAGAATATACAAATCATGCTCAATGGAATAAATGCATCCTTTATAATTCTTTTTAATTTGTTCTTAGTTTAGTGTTTAATATTAGTACAAAATGAAGTGAAGTGCTATTTTTTTGACTGATTGTTTTTCAAGTTTTTTTTAAATAAAGTATAAATTTCAAAGAAAATAATTAGCAAAAGTATCGGAGACATATTTTCTTAGCCCTGGTGCTATTTTTTTGACCGCAACTGTAGATTTAGAAAACTCATAACCAGGCCTGAAGTTGATACTTTAATTATTAAAACTGCGATGATATATATTTATGTGTTTAATAAAAACAATGATGTTTTCACCAATTATAATTAGTAATTATACAATTTTATTTCATTTCCATTACTATTGGCAAAAACAATTGTAATTAAAAATAAAATAATGCCAATGAAAATTCAATCCTAATGAAAAAATCCCAAGAATGTATTACAGCTTCTTTGGAGCTTTGGTGTCAAATAGGAACATTATGATGTTATATCTGATTTCGGTAAAAAATCGCAGGTTGAATTTGAGGCACCACATCGCATTGAGATGCATTTCGGAAATGAAAATAACGAATATTTCAATACACTAGCTGTGCCCACACATGTTGTGTGCGTCTTGACAATAATTTATTCGATTTTGCTTTGAAAGTAATCCACACCAAATTTGAAGACTTTTACGTATTTACTTTGTATAAAGTTACCCATCCCTGGATAAAATTCTAAAATTTATATAAAATTCTAAAAATTATTGTATAGCTCTGTAAAAGATGTTTAAAATATTTTAATAACAATGTAATTCTACAAAGTAAAAATACAAATCAAATACAATTTTTATTCAATTGTCATTTTAAAGAAGAGCCATCTGTCGAGCAACCGTATTTAAAATATCCCGCTTTCAATTCATATTTTGTCACTAATTTAAAACAGCGCCATCTGTTGCGCAACCGTGTTGAAAATATCCCGCTTTCAATTCATATTTTGTTATTAAATGAAAACAACGCCATCTGTTGCGCAGCCGTGTTTAAAATATCTCTCTTTAAAAAAAATTTAATATGTCTTAAAGCATGCAGTACCTTTAAATCGGTAAAAAAAAACGGCGTACTTTCACCGCTTTTTCTCCTCTTTCTTTGGAAATAAAATATTTTTGCGGAAAAAAAGTATATTTTATTGGAATCAGGATACTATGGTACAGACAGGAAATGAGTTACTGTTTTATTAAATGTATAGATAAATATTTAAAACATTTTTTATGAACGATTGTTATTTTAACTAAATTGTAGAAATAATTAAATATTTTCATATTCTATTGTTTCAATTCCTCTTAAATAAATAATTTTTTTCATTGTTAATGTGTAGTGAGCAGATCACCACCCACTCACTCACCACTCGTATTTTATATCCGTTTAACATGGATTTGAATTGTATCTCTCTTTACTCATGCTCCAAATAATTGATCACCTTTATAAGAAGGTGTTAGTTTGTCTACGTTAGTCATAAGTTATTTTATAAAATTTAATAGATTTATTCATATTTGAAATGCAAAAAGATTTGAAGATTAAAAAAAAATTAAAGTCAGCTCTACCTTTCTTTTGCATTTAAATACAATCTAACAGAGCGTGTATACAATTTTCAAACTACACTATTGATAAGACTCTAATATTCATTCGCAGTCATTGCTTGTTTGTAGTTTTTACTTATTTGGTTTAATGAATTTAATTGATTTTGTTGGTTTTAAATCTCAAATCCAATTAATTTAAATAATTTTTATATTTCCAATTAATTAACAATTTTGATTTAACAACCACAAATATTAATGCCAAATTTTGATTATATTTTTTGTTAGCTTAAAGCTAACTCGTATATACGAGGGCAATTTCATTATTTTGTTAACTTTTTGGAAAATATATTTTTTCAGCAAAAAAACCGTTTATTTCTTAATCTAGTTTCGTTTAAGATTTTTTAAGACCTTCAAAATAGGCGTTTGTTTTAAGAGGTCATCCTATTTGTTGACCCCAAAACTTTGACCGCTCAGCCAATTTATAAAATTTGAAAGCAAAAAAAAAATAGTGGCAATCACGATCTCGTCGTGTGAATAGTTTAGATTTTAATGCCTATAAACGCCAAAATTCACTATCCTACACAATCGTACGATTCAATCTCAAAAAACCGTTTCAAAATGGCATTGTAGATGCCACACTATCATACAAAAAAAGATTTTGCAACTCTGATGGCATGGAAAAATAATATTTTATGAATTTTTTCAAAAGATTATCAAATCGTTCAGACCTATCAGAAGTCTGTCAGACATATAATTTTTATCCACACAATCATACTTTTTTTTAGTACAAATGCTATGTTTGACAGATTGTACTACTGAGTGTGATGGTTATTCCTGACCTTAAGACTCAATGTTGCTTGATTACGCATAGACGTTTGTTCGGAAATGATGTTTCATGGTTCAATGGTATAAACATAGTTTTCAAGTCTCTAAAGAAGCTTTCAAGTGCCTAGGTTCTTTGAGACGATCTTCTTACTATTTATATTACCTATATCCCATCAAAAATGAAATATAACTCTCATGTATGGGCTGTCGCACCAGTCTATTTTGGAGTTGCTTGAACACATATGTATAGGAAAAGGCCAAGAAGTACATTGGTGACAGTAGGGTATCACTGGAGCGTCGATGTGGGTTAGTTTCGCTATCGGCGAGGTAACTTCGGAAAGGTAAAATGCGGTAATTTGTTGAACCGATCTGTCAGTTATATTTTGCAGTAATTTTTCATAGAAAATCAGCGAATAAATGGCAGACACGTGATAAATAAAATCATCCCTATCGCGAATAACTATTCCCATGAAAAAACTCCCAAATATTCTATCGTGAATGATTTCTACCGTAAAATACAAGTAAATTTGTTTATACAATCATTCACGATAGAAAATTTGGGAGTTTTGTCATGGGAAAAATTTTTCGCGATAGGTGTGAATACTTTTTGTTTTTGAGTTCTTTATTCGTACCGCATTATCGATTTATGCTTAAATAAATTTTATTAGTTTTAATCATTTAATAGAAGATCTTACTTCATACTTAAGAGAAAAGTTTATAAGATTCCCTAGTTGTTGACGTTTAAAACCTCTTATGAAAATTAAATCTTAAAACATTATTTTAGAGTGTTTTTTTTTTTCTTTAAAGGAAATCAACCTCTTTTAGCACACGATGGGGTCAAAATCTACTCTCCAAATCAGTAAAAAATAATTAATTTCAGCTCTTTGGTGTGTGTCATTTCGAAATTTGCTGTAATAAATTTGCTAAAAACAACCAAAATGAAAAACACTTTAACCAGTTAAGACACAATAGCAACGCCTAAACGTCAACGAACAAAAAAAATCAAAGTCTTGTTAGTTATTGACTTTTGTTGTTTGATCTCATTTTCCAGAAAAACTTCGATAAAGGTTGGCTACGAAGGAGTTTTTACCATCAAATTTACAAAAAAGAAATGAATAGATTTATTGTTAAAAACAAATTCTATGGCGTAAATCTGAGGACGTAACGCATTTTTTACCTGTTTATTATGAAACTTTTAAATTATAAAAACTAAATGTATTTTTCAATACTTGGCCGTGCACAATCTTTATTACTGTTACTTTTCATCACAGACTTGTTTCGATCGAATTGACCATAAAAAGAACGTCAACAACGACGACCATTAAGTTTAATCATTTTGGTCATACGCTGGTTGTTCTTTTTTGGGTTGTCCACCTCTTGTTTTGGTGTAAAATGTTTTTTTTTTCACAAAACTATAATAGACAATCAGACAACCGCTTACAGGTTTGTGCTGGGGCTTATATAAAGTATCATGTATCATGACTTTGAAGGAATGGTTTTGAACAAATACATATATTTGATTGCTTTCAGGTATGGACGCAGGTTAATTAAACATTATTAAATGTGACCCGGTCTATGAAAAGGTGGCTTATGACTCAAAAAAAAAATTTCGAAAAATTATCTGTTAAAGATAACAATGCATTTCGTCAGTTTCTTAGTAGTTTTTCTTTTGCATTATGTACTGTCATGCCCAAAAGACAACCAAAAAATGCAAAAGAGCGCCTTGGTAGCGCCTTGGAATTTTGCATCAGTAAACCCTATATTAAGATACATTGTGTAGATAAACACAGACTGGAATGCAATGATGGGCGTGATAACTCCTATACAAAGTGAAAAATTATTATCGTGCACCTAGAAAACTGCTATAGATAGAGCCTTGAAACTTTGCACGACTGACCCCTATACTAATGTTCATAATCTAGCAAAATACAACCAGGATTGGGACAATGGGAGTGGTACCTCCCGTACAAAGTAAAAAGTTATTATCGTGTACCTAGAGAATTACACAGTGCAAACGGTTTGAAATTTTGATATACTCTCTGAGGCAAAGTTGTAGCTCTTGTCATAAAGAACAAAAATTGTGAACATATGAAATAAAAAAACTTCATCTTCAAGGTCAAAATCGCAAAAAACTTTAAAAAATTCAAATTTTTTACCTTTTTTCCCCTGTTCAGGTCCATAGGTAGCAAACCGTTCAAAATTCAAGGAAACAATCAACTACAAAAATGAACCTAAGATCTCAATAAACAACTTTCTAGAACATATGAACTTCCTACGAATAATTCTTAACACCGTTTAGGTAGCGCTTAGGTAGCTAAAAAATTTTCGGGAAATTTTTCACTTTTGCGGCTACCTAAGCGCTACCTAAACGGAGCTACAACTTTGCCTCAGAGAGTATATCAAAATTTCAAACGGTTTGCAAAATATGAGCTTGAGGAAATGATCATTTTTTGCAAAAATGACATCGAGGCCCCACATCTTTGAGGGCCCATAAAAAAACCTGGAGGACTTTGGGCAAAACTGGGAGACAGGGGTCTTTTTTTTTGGTCTTTTATGACGTAGTGGTGTCCGTATATGGTTATTTTGCTATGACTTAAAAAATTACACAGTGTGTTATAATAGGTAGAGTCTTGAAACTTTGCACATGTTAACCTCACACTAATGTGCATAGTCTAGCAAAGTACAGCCTGGATTTGGATAGTGGGGGCGGTATCTCAGATAAGAAGTAAAAAATTATTTTCGTGTTAATACGTATAGTCTAGCAAAAAACAGATTGGATGGAAACAGTAGGCGTTGTAACTTGCATATAAACTGAAACAGTTTTGCCGTGCGAATTGCGTGCATTTTCGAGTTAAAGGTTGGCCATACTTTTCTGCCAAGTGTTTATTGTATTTCTTGTGGATGGGTGTACCGATGCGCAACGGGGATAGCTAGTTAATTAATAAATCGCAGCGCCGTCCTTTGTCGGCACTAAATCGTCGGCGAAGTAAAATATTATTAAGAAGACTATACAGCATCAAAAACAATGTGCCTTTTTGACACCAAATGAGCTGCCACGCTGCCTCACGCTCTAGGTGAATGATCACCTAGAAACATTGCATGGATCTTATTGCTATACGACCTGCGACCTGAATGTAGTTTTTTTCTTCTTTTTTTTTTAAAGATTACCTGAGTGTTACAATTAATGCCTATATTAACTGTGTTACTTCCTTTGGAAAGGGATAGTATGTGTGTGGTTTTTGAATAAATAAATAAATGGCATGTGCAGTTCGCAAATTTGCCAGGGTGTGATCGCCTTAGCTTCCTCCAAAATCTGCAGCGCGACCTATACCTTCGTATAGGAAGTGAGACTCCAAATTCAGCTAGGTAAAAAATTAATGAGTTTAATGGTGCTCCTCCAGTGAAAGTCTTGAGTTTATTGGATCTCCTCCAGTTAAAAATTGAGTTTAGTGGTGCTCCTCCAGTTAACAATAGAGTTTTTTAAAAGGTGCTCCACCAATATCCGATTTATTGAAATTAAAATTTAAAGGTTACAAACGAGAACGAAACGATTACACGTGGCTGATTAAGATACCACCAATAACTGTACCGTAGTACAGCTATTCGAGGACGCCAATCAGACAGTGTGAGAACGAGACGCAAACCACTCGAAGGCCGAGCAACAAGGACGGCCTGATTGACTTTAAGCGATAATGACAATGACGCACGCACGTGTTCCCCGACCCAGAGCTACTTTACGACTGGAAAGGGATAGTAGTAGATAAGACAGATGGTTAGTGTGATAGTAAAGCTTTGAGTCTGGCAACACTGCAATTGCACGTTATGATTATTTTTAGAACAGTATTGTAGCGCCTCTGGTGTTATTTAGGCGAATTAATTTAAAGCTAGCATAGCCAATTTATAATTATTTTGCTTCGCCGACTATTTAGTGCTATGTGGTAATACCGGCGAAGGAGGGCGCTGTAATATGCATTATTATAAAGAAAAATTAATACATATGAGAAAAATTGATATTGCCATGGCTGAGTATTGAACTCGTGACCATTGCTTAGTAGTCAACGTCCTAACCACTTAAGCTACAGAATCACAATACCACCTATCAAACCTTGCTTTGGTTACGGCGATGTTTTTACTTTTCGTAAAAAAATTCAATCATAAATCAGCACACGAAATTTACTTTTTTCCATTTTCGTTAAAATTAACTTTCAATGGCTGGCAAAACCAAACGAATAGAACAGTAGTCTAGTACTAGATAAAAGTTAATGGAAATAGTGTTATATTGAATGTTAGGTTAGGTTAAAAAGGGTTGTGCCAGAAATGGCACATCCACTCGGAGACCCGCAGGATTCATTGTGATTCCCTTCAGCTAAGTAAAAATAAAACAAAAGAAAAAAGATAGATGCGCCCTGCTACCTATCACTCATTCACCATCTATTCTTGATGAAACCGCGCGATGTCGTAGAGCCCATCGATAAATCTTTCACCTAGCCATCGAATTCTGCGGCCTTGTAATATCGGTCAGTGGACACAACAGTTTTCAACTCCTCTTCGTCCTCGCACATTTTTACAGTAGATGTGTGGCCATCGCCGCTGTCACAATTAAAGGGTGTTCCGACAGTAATATGTTTTTCGTATTTTTAAACCGCATAGGTAGGCTCCTGATATTTTCACAGAAAGTCCTCATATTTCAACAGTAATAGACTTAAACTTAAAATTTACTGTAACAACAAGTAACGAAAATGAATTAAAAAAAAGGAAAAGTAGAGACGAAACCGATGACATTTTTGAGGTTGCACCGCGAAAAGTCGTAGA
Source organism: Phasia obesa (assembly GCA_949628195.1). NCBI lineage: Eukaryota > Metazoa > Arthropoda > Insecta > Diptera > Tachinidae > Phasia > Phasia obesa. The sequence continues at coordinate 92,518,274 of OX451219.1, read as the reverse complement.
GCCCTTCGAGAAATCTTTCACCTAGGCTTCGAAGTCTGCGGTCTTGTACTACCGGTTTTCTACAGTTTTGAACTCCTCTTCGTCCTCGCACATTTTTACAGTGTTGCCATCGCCGCTATTACAATTAAAGGGTGTTCCGACAGTAACATGTTTTTCACATATATTGTCTTATTTTTAAACCGCAATAGGTAGGCTCCTGATATTTTCACAGAAAGTCCTCATATTTTAACAGTAATAGACTTAAACTTAAACTTAAAATTTATATAGATTATATTACAATATCTACTGTAACAACAAGTAACGAAAATGAATTTAAAAAAAGGAAAAGAAGAGACGAGTCCTGCTACCTATCACTCATCAACCATCTTTCCTTGATGAAACCGACGACATCTTTAAGGCCTTCGAGAAATCTTTCACCTAGCCATCGAAGTCTGCGGTCTTGTAATACCGGTTTTCTACAGTTTTCAACTCCTCTTCGTCTTAACACATTTTTACAGCAGATGTGTTGCCATCACCGCTATAACAATTAAAGGGTGTTCCGACAGTATCATGTTTTTCATGTATATTGTCTTATTTTTAAACCGCAATAGGTAGGCTCCTGATATTTTCATAGAAAGTCGTTATATTTCAACAGTAATAGGCTGACACTTAAAATTTACACAGATTATATTTTACAATATCTACTGTAACAACAAGAAATGAAAATAAATTTAATAAAAATAAAAGGCTGTCCCTAGATGTCACTAATTTGATGAATTTGGCCTTGTCTTCTAAACGTTATAGGCAGACTCTTGATATTTACACCGGTTATTTAGTACTATGCTCTAATATAAAAAAATATTTAAAAATTAAAGGGTGCCCCATAAGATGTGAAAAGATTAACAACTTGTATTTTTAAAGTTGTTGAATACGGAGTCCTATGTGTGAGTTTGACTAGCACTTGACTGATTTATTTCAGTTGCAAATCTGACTTGATGTGATATTTTTATACCCCTAAGACTTTTTTGAAAGTCAAATTAATAATATCTTGTTATTCAGGATCCAATCTTTAGCTTTAATTTTATTGTTGTTGTTGTTGTGTTCAAAATGAAATTCCTAATACCTTGTCTGATTATGTAAATGCCAAAAATACACTAAATCGTTAAACTTTTATGAATATTTTTTTATTTTTGTTCGTTTAACATGAATTTAAGCTAAAAGTTTATTAAATAAAAAATAAAGTACAACAAAAAAAAAATTATTTAATCTACGGTGGTTTGTTGTTGTTATTGGCATTTTGACGTCGTTTTTTATGATTTTTTTTTTCAAATTTTTTGTGGCAAACAGAACGAATGCACTACAAAAGATTGAAAATCGAAAGCAAGGTCTTTTGTATATTGTTGTTGTTTAAAAAAATATTTATATATACATATATATGTATTTTTTTGTGAAACAAAATAACAAAAAATTTACCAACAACAACAACAAAAATAAAATTAAACTAACAAGTTGTTTATGAGTTCGTTCGTTGAACAATTGTCTAAGTTTGTGTTAAAAAACTGAGAAAAAAAAAATTAAATAATAAATAAAATAAAAGTATTAAACGTGTGTTGTATAATGTTTGGTTTTGGCTGGTGGTGCTGGTAAGGTTCAACAAAAAAAAAACATCAACTTTTAATTTAATTCTTTTGCTAAATTTAAGCAGAGGTTACAAAGAAGGGAAACGTTCTTGTTTTTTTTTCGTTTCTAAAACAATCTCTAGGATTAGCCACGTTTTTGTTGGCGTTTTTCTTGGCAATTTATTCTCCAAACTTTTTTCATTTATATACTCGTACAACAAAAAAAAAAAAAACACACTCTTCACCTAATTTCAAAATTTAAAAGTAAACTCGCCTGTACAAACTTAAGCATTTCTCAGAACATTCCCTACAACGGCATCATTTCAGCTCTCCTTTAATAATTCTCGCATTATTATTTCTAACCTTAAATATTTAAGGTTCCTGATAATTTGATTTCGTTCGTGTGAAATGTTTACCCCGGTTAAATTTTTTTCTTGTTGTCTATACATGTGACAAAAACTGGAACAGGACCATTTAAAAAAAATAATTCATGAACAGTAATGAAAGATTTTTTGAAAATTGTATTACTGGTGCAGATAGTAATCGAAATGGAATACAATTACTTGTAATTGAAAAATTTCAATTACAATTACATGTAATGAGTAATTGCAGACTGTGCGTGGAAATAGGCTAACATAAAAAGGCTTTGGACCACGGGCAGACACATATTAAATAGAGATGCTGTGAGGACCTTAGTCTTAAGCAAATTTTAGCATTTACCATAGACTCTGTGAATGTCGACATGTATCAGCCGTTAGTCTGAAATCATTACAGTTAGTTACTCGTTAAATGTCCAGACGGATACGAGCTATCATTGAGGAACGAAGGCGTTCGAAAAGGAACCCATGAAGTTTTTGGTCTGCTTCGGTAACCCCCACCTACAAAATACTAAAAAAAGGGGTAAGGGTAAAGCTCAGAGCTTTTGAAAAAATTCAGTATAATGAAAAAGGATGTTAAGTTCATCTACTATTGCAAAAACTCATGAATTGGGTTACGAATTGATACCCCATCTTTTTAAATTTTGCTCCTTGTATTTCTAAATGTGGTACTAGGGGTCTAATTCTAATTGCCGCAACAGGAGCTTACATGAACAGAATATGTCTCATGTCATACATAATTGAATTGTTTCACTGGCTGGATGGTATGTGACAGCTCATAATTTCTATATCAATATCGTCTGGCTTGGACCTCATCTGTAAGTCGCAGCTTGACCAACCTAATTTGCTAAGATCCAGTGATGCCTTCAGTCCAAAATCTGCCTCAAATAGAGTTACATTGTAAATGCATTTGTTTTTCGAAAATCACTTGTAGGTTCTCGGAACCCAAAATGCGGCAAAATAAGACGAATAACAAAGGCATAATTTTGCCCGACATTATTTTTGAAATATTATATAGCGTTGGAAATTCTTCGTTCGCTTGTGAAATGCGTAATTTTTACTAACTCTCTAAGCGGTCAAAGTAGTTTTTTACGGAATACCAGCACTTTTGGCAATTAATGGTGAATTTTGGAAATTTTAATTAAGAAGAAATGGATGTACGATTTCTTCTTCGAACGTTAAAATCGCCGTTCATGACGATCACCGTTTGTAAAACTTGTCAAACAATTCACCACATATTATTGTCATAGAACTTCTAACGCTCATTTTGCAGATGAAAAGTAAAAGTGTATATTATTAAAATTTTTAGAGATTAGTATTGATTATTTTACTGTCTGTCATCTGTCATTTGTCATCTGTGATCGGTTTATTTTTTTAAGGCTAAGACTTTCCACTAAAGCTACAGCGGAAGCAATGTTTTACACCACATCACGGTTATAATGTTTAATCCAAATATAAAAGTGTATCGTTTTCGTTAGAACACCTGTCTGTTAAATGAAATCTTAATATTTTTTTGTCACTCACTGTATTGCTGCAAGCGATTTGCTTATAATAAACGTTCAACAAAATATCAACAAAATAATAAAAATGAAAATCGCTTTGAAAAATAAAACATTTAATAGACGTTATTATAAATACGAGTAAATGAAGAGAAAAACGTTCTGTTTAAACCACATAAACTACGAGCACCTTTTAAAATAAAAAATATAAAAAATTAAATAAAAAATACAAACTAGACTGGTTTCTAAACGAGACGACTGATGCTGTTGCTTGGTGTTGCCGCTGCCACTGCCACCGTGTTGCTTCTTAAACGTGCTCCGCTCTATAACAACAAAACTATTAAAACAGCAACAACAGCAGCCAGCAACAGCTTCTAAGACAAGTCTTTAATAATTTTAACTGGCAAACTTTTCTAAATCTACCTTCAAAATAGGCAAACAGGGATGGACATCTGACATTGATGTCAAATATGCTGATGAGTTAATAACGAATGAGAATTAAATTATATGATTTGAGTGAAGTTGAAAAGGTCGAGTTTTCGCTTTAAAAAAAATATAACACCAAGTCAGCAAAAATTTAAAATTCCACCAAACACCAAAAAGAAACAATAAAAATACCAACAAATTGATATGCTTCTCAATAATTCGACCCCAAATTAGATGCTAACACCAACCAACCAGTTTTCATCTCAAATTTAATTCTATAAATGATCACCGCTGCTACCAAGTATATTCAAAACTCGATCATTAACCATTGGTGAAAACAGAGCACGCGACACATTCGATAACGTATTTAAGGCAGCTTTAAACCCTCTGGTCCTTAACATTGTTAACGATAGTGGGTATGTTCGGCTTTTATATGTTGGCAGTGGGCCCGAAGTAGATTTATGGGACCAGAATTCTTCTTTGGCGTATCCGCTGCATATGCTAAGAGCCGCTGAGTCGAAGTATTGGAAAGCTCTGACAGGGCTCAGAACAGCAAAACGTTTCATCACGTTATCTCAATGAGGCGCTACTATCACTCAATGGAAACGACTTAAAATTACTTGCGGTATGGCTTACCGGACATTGTAATCTTCTTTACCATCAATTTACATTAGGAAATACTGAGATCAGAATTTGCGGCTGCTGTGAGCTGCACGATGTGACTTCGAAGGAAATATTTTTATTTTTTCTTTCCACAAATTTTACTTTTGTAAAAAGCCATCATCGGTTTTCCGATTTCGATATTTTCAATGTAATGTACTATGGTGTTCTGCCTGGGGGTCTGGTAGAACAAAATTCCTATTTTCTCCAAGGGATGTGAATGATCTCTCAGAACTTGTTCGATGAATTTAATGGCTGTGCAGAAGATCCCTTGAGTAGCCGTGCTTACATTCGGCTTTTATTCGCCGTCCCGACGTTGACTGAAATTTAGTTTCCAGCAGCATTTTCGAGTACAAAATGTTTCAAATAGGCCATTACTCCAAAATCCACACCAAACTTCACTTCTTGTGGATGCATTTGCTTCTCAGCAATGATGTGCGGGTTTTTAGATCCCGAGTTATTCGACCACATTCGATGTCTGATTCGAGCTTATTTAACCTAAAGCGACTTATTTTGGTCAGCGGTGAAATCCTACAGAATAAATCGATCAGTGTAAAAATAACATTTGATTTATTTGTGAACCACTCGGAACTTGTAGGCGCAACTATAATATGCATGAGCTAGCTTAAGCCAACTTAGGCAACTGTGCCAATACATATAAATCATAGGTGGCAAACTATAATGTACTTACCAACAATTTTCGTTAAGTTTCGTCAAATTTCGTTTGCTTAAGCAAAGTACGAAACCGATCGCACATACCGTACGGAAACAGCTGTTTGTGTTTTGCGTTATACATATATACATTCATACATTCATAAAAAATGCAGAACGAAAGTGAACAAATTGTTTCTAAATTTAATCTAAAATGTTTAAATAAGAAGTTTCTATAAGAAAAAAGGAAGCGTTTATGAGTTGATTGATACACAACGCTGTATTTATTTACTACTTTTGGCCAAAATTACACATACAGCAAAAATGTAGAATTTTTCTTTCGAAATTTTTTTTTTAAGTAATAAAAATAATTATTAATTTGTTTATGAATAGTATTAGGTATATAAAATATGTTTATTTAATAACGTTTTGTTAACAAATTTTATTTATTCAGAAAAAAATTATTATTTTGCAAATGTCATATCAGTTTCTAGATTCATGTAAGCACATTATAGTCACCTAAAAGTCTTCAATTAGTTGTTTAAGCATTTGACTGACTTTTTGTTCATTTATTGACATTAGCTCAAGCCAGCTTATGTACATTATAGTTGCGCCTTAAAGCTCACTTTTCTGAAACAGATTCCAGTTCTTTTCTTGTGAATCGCCAACTAAATGATATTTCTGCAATTGCAGAGATTACTGTTCCTCAGTAATGTTATCTGCACTTGAATTCGTGCTTGCTGTGGAAGGAATATACATATGTATGTATATGCTCGCAAGTGATTAAATTTTAACATATCAGTATCCTAGTCCTTTATTTATTTACTAGCTGTGCCCACCACGTCGTGGGCGACCTGATAATATTTTGCTCGATTTAGCTTTGAAAGTATTCTACACCTATTGTAAGACTTACTTCTATAGAGTAGCACCTATAAGAGAAAAATGCAACTAAACTAGGAAGAAACTAACAGTAATAGAATTTTATAGCCACACTCAAGTCGTTGTATTCTTACCAAATTTTAAAAAGTAACGCTAAATAACAAAAATAATGCAATCACATAATTACTTAAGTATGTATTTCACAAAATAACCAAATTATACAACAAGTACTCGACTTACAACAAATACAAATTTTATTCAATTGGCTACCTGGCATATGTTTTTAGCGCCATCTGTGTTTAAATATCAAAATTAAAGGTGCCGTGCCGTACAAAGTAGTTAAAACGATAGCATACATATCAGTTTATGTATTTTTTACTTTGTCTATATCTATGCATATAATAAAATAGTAACTCATATCCGTCTGTCTGTCTGCTTTTCGTTTGTGTTCGCATCACGTAAAAACTACTAAATGGATTTTAACAAAATTTTGTGAGACGGTACCTTAGTATCCTGATCCCAATATAGGATACTTTTTTCCGGTTTAAAGGTACTGAAAATTTTGGTTTAAAACTGGGATATTTTCAACACTATATTTTTCAACACGGTTACATTTTCAACACCCTTTTTTATTTATGTTTATTTTACTATTACGCAACAGATGGCGCCAGTTGAATACAATTTATATTTTTCTTTGTGGAATTACATTGTTATTAAAATATTTTAAACACCTCTTACAAAGCTTTACAATAATTTTAAGACTTTTTTATAAATTTTAAAATTTTATCCAAGGATGGGTACCTTTATATAAAGATATACATAAACCATAAGTGAAGCACTATAAAAGTAAGATTATTTCAAAGCAAAATGGAGTAAAATATTGTCAGGACGACCACGACGTGGCGGCCACAGCTAGTATGATAAAGTATTCATATCCGGTTAGTTCAACTGCTTACTTACTTACAACTGCCCCAACACTGTATGGTTATATATGATAAATCGCTCCCCCCGGGGGTTCCAATTGTCACTGCAGTAATGGCAAATGGTTTGACTCGGTTCACTCGGAGAAAATAGGGGCAGCAGACGCTAGGGTTCCTAGAGCCTAAATCTGGAAGAAAAGGTCTGTTGTTTTATAACACGGGTCCTCCTCGAGGCCCGACCAGTGCCCAAAGGACTGGTACCACGGGAATCGGTAGCCCCACAGAGAGCCTATCCTCTCTGTGACTGGTTATTGGTGAGGTCGCCTTCGGGGGTACCCGTGGTGGTTGTGGTTTAAGATCGATTTATGTAGGTATGGTGTACGGTCGATCAAGTGTGCTGTTGCACTCTCAACAGACGGAGTTTGGATAGTCTCCAAACCCCTAAGCAAGAGGTTATAATGTGGATCTAGGCTTGCCTTGGAAAGGCTTGCCATATTATATAAATTGCTACTCATTGTGACTGTATCACACACAAAAAGCGATTGGTGGCAATCGTAAAGTGTTATTATACTACACAATGGGGGCGCTAGTCTACGCCTAAGTTTCACTCGGTGGTAAGACCACCGTGAGGTTAGGCCGACTAGGCAGGTACTCACGTTAATCTTGTTCCACAATATGGGAAATCGCACTCCTTATCCATTTTTAAAATGTTTCCATTCATCATGCAGAATTTCAAATACCCTTTTCACAGCCCTGCTTAATAAAGATTATTTGTTCATATATTAATGTGTGTGTATGCAATGCATACGTACAATGGTGTATGAGAATTTATGTGGATGTGTTTCGGTTTCTTAAAGTTTAAAAAAGTAACTTTTAAAATTGCTTTGATTAAATTAAATGTTACTAAAATATTTTTTCTTTTTTTTTAATATTTTTTATTAAGTGTTTTGTTGTTGCTGGAATTGTTGTACGTACTATAGTGTGTTGCGATTTTTGTTTGCTATTAGAAGTCAGAATATGGTTTTTTTTTCAAATGTGTAAATGGTGGTTTCATACATTTGTTGTTTGCTTGATTGTCGGTGGTTGGTTTGTTGCTTGGTTAAATGACATTTTAGGGTGTTGGCTGGCTCTATTTAACTTTAAATCTATAACTATTTTATGCATATTATAAAATGCTGAATAAAAATATTAAAAAAAAACAACAACAACAATTTGGATTAAAATAATTTAAACGTTATGCACATTTAAGTTTAGTTTTCGATATACAAAAAAAAAATATATATATATATATATATAAAATGTAACCAGACCAATAATTACAACCAACAAACAAACAAGCAACTTTGAGCAAAAGAATGTTGTTTCTTGCAAAGGTTGTTTACATATACATTAAAAATTGTTGCAAAAAAAAAAAAAAAAAACAAATTACTTGATCTAATTACTAAACAAACATTAATTGATAGTTTTTAGCTGCAAGATAATTATATTAATTTGAAATAAAATGTCGTTTCCCTTAGACTCATCAAAGATGGTGAGTGAGTTTTTAAGAATTGAAAAAATTTATGAAAATATGAGAAACCTAAGCTTAGGTACTCTTACGACTGTTCGTAAGGAACATGTTAGAATACTAAGGGTTCGTGTGGTTGAAATCTTATATCATACGAGAGCAATTTCAAATCCAGTGTCTTTCTTGTTCGTCCATTCAATATCTAACTCTAAACGCAAAGAAAAAACATGGTTCAGATAACCATAATCTGAGAGCAACTTCCCAGCAAAGAATTATTGAGTTTTGGTAAGCAGTAAAATAAAACTCATATATTTCGAAAGCGGTTCTCATAAGCGCATCTAATTTGCGTATCGCAGAATGCTATAATTGTAAGTCAATAATAACAAACTGCATACTCTCTCTCGCTTGCGAGGATGCAGGTAAGTGAAAAAGTTTTTATAATGAATTTGGTGAAGCAAAGATACCTACCCAGAGAGAGACATCGGTTGGAAGGGCTAGTTTATTTATCTCTCGCTTACAAACCTGCTTCCAAGTACGCGTAATTTTTTGCTGGAATATTATGATTGAACTGTATGGTGGTATTGTTGCGTTAGAACCATATTATTGTCTAACTTAAAAGCAACATTGTAATGTATACAATTTCATTACGAAATAAATCAAATAATTATAAATCAAATAAAATAAAATAAACCATATTTGTTTATATAACCTAATAATAAAACACAACTATTGGTTACAGTATTTTTTAAACATTGTGTATAAATATTATTTTTTTAATGATAAACCCGTAAAATTAGATCTAATATTTTATAAAACTAATCACAAAACCTCAAAAAAAGCAAACATCATTTGTTGGTTTTTAGTCATACTATGGTTACATACGAGTATACTTATCATAATTTGTTTACTAATATTATATTATGGTTATAAATACATACAATATTATTTTGAAAAACTAATAAAACTTTGGTTGTGGTTTTAAAATTATATGGTCCAATCCAACCATTTTGCATTTTTTGGGTGGTGAAGCAAATATTTAATGATCAAATAGTAACAACAACTTGTTTAACGTGACCATAGTAATGATTAAAAACACTATAAGTTACAGAGAACATAATATGATTCTTGTTACCATAACCATAATGTGATCCGGCCTATGAAAAGGTGGCTTATGACTCAAAAAAAATTTTTCCCCTTTTTTTTGTTTCGATAGTTTTTGAGACGCTCATTCACGTGGTGAAAACTAGAAAGACCTAACTTGCTTAGAAGTGTACTAAAAATGTAGGGAAAGAAGAGTACAAATGAAAGAAAAACAGAATTTTATTGAAAATATAGAATCAAGATAATAAATGGAATTGAAAAATTTAAAAACAGGATTGAACGCTGCAAAAACGATTTTACCAAAAAAAAAGCTGTTTTGCACAAAAAATATTTATTTGGTAGTATTAAGTAGTTTTCTTCGTCGCTCTCCTTATTGAAAGAAAAACTACTAAGAAACTGACGAAATGCATTGTTTATCTTTAACAGCTAATTTTTCGAAATTTTGTTTTTAAGTCATAAGCCACCTTTTCATAGACCGGGTCACATATGTTTTCTCTGCGTGTACTTTGAATACCATGTAAGGATAATCTGGATACCTGACCATTTGTGGAAAAAGGACGGTTGATCAATGTGCAGCAAACGGTTCGAACCTGGTCGTGAAAAATGTACAGGGGGAAATCAGTAACCCCCTAGCCCCCTATAACAATTTACAGATATAGTCGATAAAAAGAAACGGCTTGAAGATGGCCTACAATAGATAATCACCAAATTTTTTGGCCCTTAATCGACAAGAAAAGAATGAAGGCACTTCGGGCTCACGGTAAAAATTCCATGTCGCTTCTAGTACTCATCATAACATGATTCGACATATGTCAGAGCGTATGGGAATCTCTTGTGGTGAGAACTGTAGAAGCTTTCTGGCTGAGGCGGAGTGTCAGTTAAACGCCTTCTCCACTGGCCGGCTCTGGAAAAACTTAGGTTCCAGTGTTGGGGTCAAAGATTTTTTATGGACTGTCTTAGGGATGCGACACGGTCTAGCCGCCATTACGGACTCGAGTTATAGGGAACTGTGGGTATTCGGGGCATCTCAATGAGCCTTAGTGGACTCCGAGGAAACTCATTTTGTGTGGAAGGCCTGCCTAACCTACCTTCAAAAAAATATTTGTTAACGACCTGAAAACAGGCGTTTGTTGGACCCAATTTTCTTGTTATCCATAAATTCATTCATCAACAGTAAATAGGGCTAAAACTGGAGAGCATGCTGAATGTAATAGCAGTTCGTAGTAGAATTCTTGAATTTTTTCATAGCGAATACACATGTGTGTACGCGTTCATTGTCTTGATTGCGACACTCAACGATCTGATGGCTTTTTTATATGCAATTACATTTTCATACAAGTTGTGATGTACTCGCTCGGTAAAGGTTTAAGTTTTGAATTTATACCTTAGAATTGGCGGAGTCATGATGCTCTTAAGTAGGACAACTCGGGAAGATCGGTCTGAATTCTCTCACATTGAAAGTAACAGAAAATACCTCTGCATACGAACTGTTCGATTTAATGCTTAGTGCCACTGGCTAATCGATCACAAATACGCAACGAAAAGCGCGTTAAACGCAAAAACAAGCTTTCTCTAACTTCGTTGTAGTAACGATGAAATGGCGAAACACAACCGGTTTGGCCGAATCTCTCTATATTCATTATAGAGAGCTCTATATCCTTTTTCACCTTTTTAAAAATGGTGCTGCCCCGTATCGACAATGTTTTGTTTAATTTTGCTTTGAATGTCAACCACACCCAATTTTAAGACTATTACTTTTATAGTGCTGCATAAACGGTTTATTTTATATATAGGTTTACTTTATATAGAGGTACCCATCCCTGGGTAATTACTCAGGAACAAGGGCTTTATATAAAATTTTTAAATTAAAAATATAAAATTCTAAAATTATTATAGAGTTCTGTAAATATTGTTCAAAATATTCCGCTTTCAAAAATAAAAGGTGCTGCCAAGTTTGCAGTACTAAGGAATCTGTAAAATTGCGTATTTTCACTACTTTTTCTCTACTTTGTTTTGGAAATGAGATATTTTTGTGGAAAAAAGTATTCTATAATTGAATCATGATGCTAAGGTACTTCCACACAAAAATTTATTAAATTTCATCCAGCTGTTTTTACGTGATGCGAACACAGACAGACGGATAGACAGACATACAGACAAAAATTCCAAAAATTGGTGTTTTGTATTTTATTTCAATTATTATCTGCACCAGCAAAAAATTTTAAAAAAATATTTCATATCTGTATATGAATGATCGGACAGACAGACAGACAGACAGACAGGAAAAAAGTTACTGTTTTATTATATGTATAGATATGTATGTCCACTTATAATATAATCTGGTAAGCTACGGGATGAACGTTCTAAACTATTCCCCTACATTACATAAAACTCCATAATTTACTGAGATGTTCTGATATGTTCTGAAATGTTCTAGAAATTTCTAGTGAGCGAAACTTCCAGCTCTTATATCTTGAAAATCACATCCCTTAGGTAAAAATGGCTCAGAATTAATAGCCCGTTCAGGCTGCCACGAAATTAAGTCATTTCGTGATTTCGGCCGAAATCAACTTGAAATTACGTAATTTCGCATACATTTTACCATTGCCCAAATTAACTCATTCTACTTAATTTCGTCGTAATTAACTTGAAATTACGATAGACAACGCTGGTTTTGTAGAAAAAGCTACTTTTTTGCAACCATGACCAGATTTACAACCCTGAAAGTCCGTTTTGTTTGAAAAAAATTTAAAAGCCAAATGAAATAATGCAAATATATACATAATTATACATTGATTTTGTTGTAGTGTTGTTTTTAATATTTATGTATATTTTAAATCAGTACGAAAGTGTTGTGCGAAAGCTTTTTGCAAAATAGTTAAATTATATAAATGTAACTAAACGTGATCAGCTGTTTGCGAAATTAACTCAAATGTCAAAAAGCCCAGTATGAACACTTTAGATTTCATTCGTAATTTCAGCTCGAAATTACTTAATTTCGTGGCAGCCTGAATGGGCTGTAAGAGAATTCAAGAGGTTATCTAAATTATTCTTTTTTTTTCGTAAAAGTATCTCTTTTTCAAGGGAAATTAGAGTTAAAATCCCGAATGTTCACAATTGTACCGATTTAAATGACTTGGTAGCACCTTTTATTTTTGTTACCGTGGAATTTTATACTTCATTTACAAAACTCTGCAATAATGGAGTTTTATAAAAAACCACGGTGCCCCGGTTGGCTAGTAGGTAGTGTGCTACTCTATCAGTCTGACTTTTGTGGGTTCGCTTCCCACCACAGACTCTGGGTGTTTCACTACAACGAGGCGAAGGCCTTCGTTACTATGCTCGGTAAATTAAGTTAGAATATATGTATATACCGTTATATTATTTGTTTAATTTTTTAAAATTCGATTATTTCTCCCAAAAACAAAAAAAAGAGCGGCAGAGTCTTCTTAGCAACTCATTAAATTTTACAAAAAAAGAAATGAAAAAGAAAAATAAATTGAAGCAGCATATTTGCTTGTTTGTACCCAAGTGAGCGAGTGAGTGAGTGAGTGTGTCAGTATTTCACCTAAACAATTTTGCTGATTACTTGTGATTAAAGAAAAATTGTTTTTGTTGCAGTTGCACAGACACCGGTAAAAACAATAATTAAATAAACTAGTTTTTTGTTTTTGCTTTTGTAAATAATTGTATTTAGGCGAAAAAAAGAAAGCATTTCATTTCATTTCTTTTACTTTACTTTATTTATAATTTTCGGTGTGCACGAGGGACAAAAAAAAAAAAAGAAAAGAAATTTAGATTAAAACATTGAGCAATAAATTAATTAAAAAACATTGATATAAAAAACAACAACGAAAACAAATAGAAAAAAAAAACAATAAAATTGGACTAAAAGAAATGAAATTAAAATGCCATCCATCTATAGTACACAAACAGACAGACACTCATAGCCACATACATATATACATATGTACATGCATTAAATACAAATAAAATAAGGAAAAAATACTGCATATAATAATTTAAATAAATAAATAAATAATTAAATAGGCAGACTTTAAATAAGCTGACTTAGCAACTAAATACGACAACAAACATCTTTTCGAGACAGAACTTTAAAAACAATAAATTGTTGAGGTAAAAGTTTAATGACCAATATCGGATATATGTATGTATGAACGAACATTGTACAGTGGGCCAGAATCAAAATGAAATTAGTAATGTTTTAAACGGTTGATCCGATTAACATAAACTTTAAGACAGGCCTAGCAAAGCAGTATTCGTCTCTAAGTTCTAACTGTGCTGAACTAACTAAACATTTCTTAAAAGAGTCATTTTGGATTCTTAAAAAGAGCATGTAGGAGATCAAAAATTTCAAAACTCACATGGCATGAGTTTTTGTTTTTGTCTTTATACTGTTTAAAATCCAAGCCCTGGTTAAGCTGCTTCCAGTCAAACGTTTAAAATAAATCTTTCATTTGATATTAAACTTAACTGTCAAAGTGTTTCAAAGGTTAATATTGAACGTAAATTTATATAAAATATTACCATTATCTTAATACAGCAATCCAACAATAAGTTAGTGTATCACGTCAAAAATACCAAGTTCAGGTTGGCCAAAAATTCAGAAAAATTTTTTTCGCAGCTGATTTTCTCCCAATACTTAGAGAGATGATGCAAATATTTTTAAGAAATAAAATTCTATACATTTAAATTATAAATAACTTATCCCTTCTGTGGGATGAGCAAAAAGCTCCCCTTCGCCCTAGGGAGCGGACTGTATTTTAACTGAATATCAGTGGTTTATGAATTATTTCCAAAATAAAAAGTTTTTTAACCACTGTGCAATATAAGATAATATAATAGCTGTGCCTGCACACGTTGTGTGCGTCCTGCCAATATTTTGTTCGATTTTACTTTGAAAGTAATCCACACCAAATTTTAAGACTCTTACGTATTTGCATTATAAAAATTTACCCATCTCTGGATAAAATTCTAAAATTTATACAGAGCTTTACAAATTATTGTAAAGCTCTGTAAAAGGTAAAAATATAAATCAAATTTTATTAATTTGGCTATTTGGCAGTAAGTAATTCATATTTTGTCATTATTTTAAGACAACGCCATTTGTCGCACAATCGTGTTTAAAATATCCCGCTTTAATTTCATATTTTGTCATTATTTTAAAACAGCGCCATCTGTTGGGCAACCGTGTTTAAGATATCCAGCTTTCAAATATAAAAGATGCCTTAAAGTATGCAATACTTTTAAATCGGTAAAAAAATCGGCGTACCTTCACTGGTTTTTCTCCACATTCTCTTTGGAATAAGATATTTTTGCGGAAAAAGTATCCTATATTGGAATCAGTATCCTAAGGTACCTCCTCGAAAACTGTTGGTAAAATCCATCCAGTAGTTTTTACGTGATGCGAACACAGACACTATTACTGTTTTATTATATGTATAGATAATTCCCCACCGGGGGCATCATTGTATTGATGAAACCTTGACACTAATGCACCCGGGGTATATGGGTGTATATCCGTCGCTAGCAGCGCCCTAAAACTAGAAAATAAAATACTTGGAGGTCTGACCATATCCCCAAATCTCTTTGACGAGTTTCTGCTAAGGTCCTTTGGGGAGTAATGTGGCGCTTGTACTTTGGACCTACATCACAGGAAGGACGATTTTGTCCAGAGTGCTGTTGTACTCTGAGCAGCTACACCAATAGCGTGTCAGGAGTTTAGATTGTCTCCATCTCCTAAACAAGGGGTATGAGAATGGTCCTCCAGCTATGATATTGTTATTTGTTATATCACTATGCGCAGAAAGGAAGGGCGTTGATAGACGCCCAGTGTTAAGACCGCCGTCAAGTTAAGGCAACACGCAGATACTATATGTCAGCAGTCTATATCAACTGTTAGTTATTTTTTTTTTTGGCGTTGTTTGTCTATTGAAAAAATTTGTGTGCTTTGCCAAAACATCTTAGCCTCCACCCATAGTGCGACAACAAAGACCCGCCACAATAGGACAATTAGGTATGTTTCCATACACTAATGGCGTGTTAAAGAAACTCAATATTTTAAAGTTAAAAAAAAAAAAAAATTCAAGGAAAAGTAAAGATCTTTGAACTGACTACCTTTGGGATTACTTAGGGTCAGTAGAGTAATCACTAATAGAAATAAATAATACAATTTATTAAATTAAGTAAAAAGGGTGTGAAGGAAGGACTTAAAAATTATTATAAAGCAAAAATGGAATTCTCAAAGAAACTGAAGAAAGGCAAAATAAAGAAAAATTAGAAATACTGATAAAACAATAACAGAAAATAGTGCAAGAGTGCGAAACTATTACTTTTTCCTACTGTCATGCAGCAAAAATAAAAGAACAAAAATAAAATTAAAATTTAACACAAATTTATAAAATAAATTCTAGAAGAAACTATTATCTCTCTCTGTCTCTGTCTCCCTCTCTCTCGCTGTTATCAACTCTCATTTAGAATTTGAGTTAAAATTATTTTAACAGCAACAATTATTGTAGTGGCATTAAAAGATTTTATTAAAATTGGCCAGTGAGTTTTCAATCGTCAAATAACTCATTTGAAAGCTTTTGGTTTTGCAGACAAACTAAAACAACTTTTAAATTTGCAGTGAGAAGAAGAAAAAAAAAACACAAATTTTTTAAGCTTTTTATAAAACACACACACATACAAACATAAGATATTTTGACAAAATGTGTAGGTAGCTGTTGTTGTGGTGTTGTTGTTTGCAAACAAAAAAATATCGATGAAATATGTAGATAGAAAGAAAAACAAAACAAAACAACCAGCCACAAGTTGTAGCCACATTTGGTGGCACAGGGGCTTTGTATGCTTTATTTTTTGTATTAATATCATGTTGGTTTGTTAACAAGTGTGAATGGGTGGAGTGGCGAGGGGGTTGGAGCTCACAAAATCTTGTGGGTCAGGTGTTTAGAGGGACGATGTGTGGCCAACAGCCAGCTGAGAAGGTGATTGTTGTACACTTTGCTGCGGTATGGCATGCCATGCCATGCCATCATAGTGTGCATTGCACTCAATTAATGTTTAGACTCGTGCAATTTTTGATTACCTTTTACACCAGTCGTTCAACGAATGTGACCGCGTATAACAGTGTGTTTTTCATTTATAACGGGCCAGCAAACAGTCGTACAAAACCAACAATAACAAAAACTCTCTTTTCGTTTAATTTATCAAAATAGATTTTTTTGTATTCACGGTGTTTTTTATTTATTTTTTTTGTGTGTTCACCACTGTCTCTCTATTGTTGCTTCTGCTTTAAATAGTTTGTTTAACTCAACTGAAGTTTGTGCAAAAAAAAAATTTTAAACACAAAAAGTTGTTGAAATTGTTTTAGGCAAATTTTTTCGAAACTAGAATTAATTATATTAAATTTATTAATTATATTAAAAATAAATTTAATTTAATTAAAGCAAAAAAAAAATAAGAATAAATAATTATAGAAGGATCTTCAATATTTAGACAGTTTTGGCTGGTCAAAAAATGTTTAAAACCTATAGAATTTTGAAAACAAATTTAGCATTGCTTTTGTATTTTTTTGGTCTATTTATAACTTGCTTTTTTTTGTTTTGTTTTGTTAATAGTTATTTTCACCATAAATAGCTTAAAGAAAAAAATGCTCAAACGGCCTTGGATTTATTTTTATATTTTTTTTTTAAATTACCTCAAATTCAATCGTAGAATAATTAGAATAGGAAACCCAAAACTGCGAACATTTTAATTTTTTCAGATATTTTTATATTTTAATTTCTATTTTTTTTTTTGTTTGTAGCAAAACATATGTTTGCATTTGAGAACGCAAAAACACACTGAACAAAACAATTGCGTCTTCTATTTTACGCACACATGTTCAACAGATGTGTTTTTTTTTATTTTAAAACATTTTCTTTTGTCTTCTTAAAACTATTTTTATTTCTTTAAATTCCAATTAACCCTAAAAAAAGTTTAAATTTTTTGTATATAAACAATAAAAAAGTGTTTAACAAAAAAAAATCAACAGAATAAAATAGTGCGAATTAATTAAAACTAATTGTACGAAATAAATAAATAAACAGTTTTTTTCTTATGGACTATTTTCTGCTTACGGCACAGTAATTTACACTTGTCTTTGTTTTTTGCTTTTAATTTTTATTTAATATTTAAATTTTATTTTATTTCCTATACAAAAAGTTGTTTAAATAAAAACGTTCATATGAAATTGGAAACTAATTTAGAATCGAATAATGCAAAGGTGAGTGACTGCTTTTTTTTCGTTTTTAGGTGAAAAATATTTAAATGCACTTGGAAAAATTGAATATTAAAAAAAAATCTGGAGAGATCTACACTCAACTTTATTACATAAAGAATAAAGGGTTTTTCAATAAGAGCTGTGTCCACTATAGCAATAAATACTAAAACTTGTAGGGTGTTCCTTAAAATTAAAGGGTGTTCTGAGAGTGACGTGCTTTGCGTGTATATGGCCTAAGTTTTGAACGATAATAAGTAGACTCTTGAAGTTTTCACAGGAGGTTTATTACTATGGAAACTATAACAAATAATAAAAATTAAAGGGTGTTCCGACAATGACATGTTTTTCACGTATAGTGACTTATTTTTTTAATCGTAATAGGTAAACTCTTGATATATTCATAGAAAAAGAATTTCCATGGCCGTTATAACAAATAATAAAATTAAAGGATGTTCCAACAGTGACATGATTTAGACGTATATGGCCTTATTTTTTGAACCGTAATAGGTAGGCTCATGACATTTTTACACTAGATGTGTTGCCATCGCCGCTATAACAATTAAAGGGTGTTCTCCAATATCATTTTATTCACTTATGTTGCTTTATTTTTTGAACCGCAATAGGTAGTCTCCTGATATTTTCATAGAAAGTCCTTATATTTGAACAGTAATAGGCTGACACTTAAAATTTACACAGATTATAAGGGTTTTTTTAATAAGAGCGCCACAAAGCGCCCAATTCACGAACATACTTTCGACGCTTCTGGTGGTCAAGCGGCTTCAGTTCTTGCGTCAATTTGATCTTGTAAGGATGTAGGCCAAGATATTTTTGCAAAATTCGCCACAACGACGTCACAGAGATGCCCAATGCTTGAGAACGACGTGTGAGTGACACATTTGGGCTTTCTTCAACTGAAGCCTCAACAGCAGCAATATTCTCAACGCTACGGGCACTTCTTTGTCTCACTGGCACGGGAACATTTTGTACTGTGCCCGTGAATTCAAACTTTTCCACTAGACGCTCAATTGTTGATCAGCTAGGACGATTATGACGACCGTAAATTGGACGTAGCGCTCTTAAAGTTGAGGCCACTGACTACGAATTTCGGTAGTAAATCTACGACTCGTTGTTGGCTCGTATATCTTTCCATCATGAAATGGCAAACCTTACTGAAGGGAAATGTCAAAAGAGCGGCATGAAATATGGCGTCGTCTGCTGTCCCTGTCGCTCTACTTTTGTAGCGTCCCTTGTTGAAAACCCCCTTATAAGTTCAAAGTATATTCGAATCGAAAAATTAATTATTTTCGGTTTGGGGTGTTAAGTAAACTACCCCTTGCCCCTTCCCGATTATGCCCAAAATGAATACAGCTCTTCATTTCCATAAACCAAAGGCACATACTGAATTTTATTTTGCTATGTCATACGGTATGACCTGCATATACTTCACCAAAATAGTGGCATACACAACGACCCACCCACTCACGCTGTCACTAGCCTTCAACTATCGACTATAGTGATTTCAGACTAGCGTCTGCTAACGGCCAATTTTTTTCAATTATTTATAAGGCAAATATAGGCATAGATTCTACACGAGGTCCTCAGTCAAATGTTAGCCAGTCTCAGCCTATTTCCAGTCACAGTCTGTGCAGGTATAGCCTTACCTCGATTTTCAGCTTGGCCAGATGATACTTCGAGATGTCATGACCTCTTACTAATGCAGTTAACCAGTTTTAAAACATCCACACAGAAAAAATATTTTGACCAATTAAATAATTTAATTTAAATAATTAATTGATTCAATTAATTGTTTAATTATGATTTTTTGTTTTGTTTTGTTTTAAACAAATATATATTTGAATCAATTAAAAAATTAATTGAATTTTAGTTTAAAACTGATTAACATCTTTAATTGGTGAACAATTTTTTTTGTCTGTGCGATTAATATCTTTATGGTTTTCTGTCAAGTTGTAGTAGAAAATACCACAGTCGTTGCTGGGAATCGAGAGTCAAGTGGGCTAAATTAGAACAAGCAAGGCAAGGATACTGTAAAGTAGTCTAAACATAATTTCAGTAATGCAGTATGATGAAATGGTTTGAACTCGCGTAGGTTAGATTAAATCGATGTGGTTTACTTTGTCAGTAAATCAATTTTTTATGAAAAAAGAATTCTTTCGACATCATGGGCCAGGTAAACATGTGTCTTTGGTCGAATTTTATTTTACAAATATTAAATTGTTACATACTTCTGTGTTCATTATGTGTGATTTTATAGTTTTTATTTATTTTTTATTTGTATTAACAATGCGTCTTAAAAACAATTAATTTATTTGACTGCAACTGTCTGAAATATTTGTTATTTAATATTATTGTTTTTAATTCTTTTCTTTGCAGGTATGTGCTATTAATCGTACATGTTTTAACTTAATTTCAAGTGTAAGTATGATTTCGAACATACGTTTTAAAAAATAATAAAAATATAGTCCTCGTAACATGATTACTGGTTACACAGCCCTTACCTAAAGGAACAAAAACTGTATTTAATTTTAATTTTAATTATAGTTCAAATTTACTTTATTAAGGAGACGAGACCAAGAGATTGCATCTAGATCCATGCGTATCGATATATGTATGTGGATATTCTTAATGGGACTAATTACTCAGGATGCTGCAAAGTAGACTTTAAATAAAATTCTATAATTATGTAGAGATGACAAAAATAAAAAGGGCTGCCAAGTTTTCAGTATTATTAAATCTATTTGCTATTCTTGAGTCGAGATACCAAGGTACCTTCATACAAAATTTTAATAAGCAGTCGATTATGGATGGCAACCGAACTTCATATTATGCATGGCAACTTTCTTCAGTTGCTAAGAAGTTATCGAAACCGTTATTTTGGCAGATCGGCAACTGAAAATTAATGTAAACGAGCATTCAATAAATTGCAAAAAGGTGGAGTCAGTTTTAAAATACAAAAAAGTAGTAAAATATAATATAAATATAAATAGAAAACAAGTAAGAAAAGAGAAATAAGTGAAATAAAATTAGGATACAAAGTTATACAAAATATTATAAAAATCAATCAAGGAAAAATACGTCAATTTTTTTAAATGCTAAGCTCTTTTATTTTGATCCACACCCTCTACCATTATTCTGCTGAACGTGTTGGTAGACCACAACTATTGAGCTTTTGGCAAATTTCTTTCCAAGCTTCTGCAGTGCATTCTTTTCAAATTCAAATTGTTGTCTGGTGGTGATTTTTAACATTTACCATAATCTACAGGCAAAAAAAATATTTAAATTTTTATTAAAAAAATAAAGTAATAAAAAACATTCTTACTTTTCTGTTTAACAGCCTTTTTCAGTTGAAAAATCTTCAAAGCAACCAGAAAATAGTAATGTCAATATCATTACTATTTGGCAACTAATGTTGCCAGCCGTCAGTTGCCCGTTGCCCTCCGTAATATAGTTTTGGCAACTGGCAACTCAACTGAAGTAAAACTCCGTAATCGATACTAGATAAAATTTATCTAGTAGTTTTTCGTAATTCGAATACAGACAGACAAAAATTCCCAAACTTGATCTTTTGTATTACATATCAATTAATATCTGCACCAGCAATAATATTTTCAAAAAATATTCAAGTACAGAAACGGTCCGTTATAGTCTTATTATATACTATCTGTGCCCGCCACGTCGCACAATGTAACGACGTATTGTAACTATTTTCTTCATTTATAAATATTACATACAAATATAAATGTTTTGGAAAAATCACATGTACATAGCAACATCATAATGCTCCTGTTCACTCTGTAAATGCAGTTAAAAGGTATATTTAATAGCCAATTAAATAGCAAACTTCCCAACCCTGAATATAATAGAAATCATTTCAGACGGTTAGCCCAAAACGTTTGCTTTTTTACTCAACTCCCTAGATCTGGGATTAGAATTAGAATATATTTCAGCCTCGAGAGCATATGCAAAGATGCAATATTTGTTATTTATATATATTTACAGCTAAAAACTATAAGGGAAATAGATATTTTTAATAAAAATATATTTGGATTCAGCGTGTCAAGGAATATAAATAAAAAATCATTTTTTATGTTTCCATAATGTATGGAATGAGAAATCAGTTAACTGTGCATACATGACAATATCTTTACTTTGTTATTATTTACATCTAGTTTAAAATAATAGGTATTTCCACCTTATAATTCTCATTTAGTTAATAGAAAATAAATTAACTTAACCGACTTGACATAAGTTAGAGATAATTAACAGTAGTTAAAGGGTGATTTTTTTGAGGTTAGGATTTTCATGCATTAGTATTTGACAGATCACGTGAGATTTCAGATATGGTGCCAAGGAGAAAGATGCTCAGTATGCTTTGACATTTCATCATGAATAGACTTACTAACGAGCAACGCTTGCAAATCATTGAATTTTATTACCAAAATCAGTGTTCGGTTCGAAATGTTCAAATGTGACAAATTTTGTTCAGCGATGAGGCTCATTTCTGGTTGAATGGCTACGTAAATAAGCAAAATTGCCGCATTTGGAGTGAAGAGCAACCAGAAGCCGTTCAAGAACTGCCCATGCATCCCGAAAAATGCACTGTTTGGTGTGGTTTGTACGCTGGTGGAATCATTGGACCGTATTTTTTCAAAGATGCTGTTGGACGCAACGTTACGGTGAATGGCGATCGCTATCGTTCGATGCTAACAAACTTTTTGTTGCCAAAAATGGAACAACTGAACTTGGTTGACATGTGGTTTCAACAAGATGGCGCTACATGCCACACAGCTCGCGATTCTATGGCCATTTTGAGGGAAAACTTCGGAGAACAATTCAGCTCAAGAAATGGGCCGGTCAGTTGGCCACCAAGATCATGCGATTTGACGCCTTTAGACTATTTTTTGTGGGGCTACGTCAAGTCTAAAGTCTACAGAAATAAGCCAGCAACTATTCCAGCTTTGGAAGACAACATTTCCGAAGAAATTCGGGCTATTCCGGCCGAAATGCTCGAAAAAGTTGCCCAAAATTGGACTTTCCGAATGGACCACCTAAGACGCAGCCGCGGTCAACATTTAAATGAAATTATCTTCAAAAAGTAAATGTCATGGACCAATCTAACGTTTCAAATAAAGAACCGATGAGATTTTGCAAATTTTATGCGTTTTTTTTTTTAAAAAAGTTCTCAAGCTCTTAAAAAATCACTCGTTAGTTAGCTGAACTAGACCGTCAAACTATATTAACAATAGTTATCATATAGTTGTAAGCCGAAACATTTACTTCGTTTTATCACAGCATTAAGTCGACTAAGAGCCAAAAATTTTCTGCCTGGCCTACTATGTCAGGCGAATTCGTCCTTCCTTCCAACTTTTCTGAGAATCATTGACTTTTCAATTATATATTGTACGATCGCATGGAAGCCCCTCCTATCTGTGTGAGTCCGTCTTGAGGCTGTATGGTCCACCTATGTAGGAAATGGTCCACAGCTGAACATAACTCAGATAAATCTGCAGTAAACCTACATATCGGTCACTAGCATGCAGTAACCAGAGAGCTTATACCAGTGACCAAGCTGTTTATGTTGCCCCAACCTGGATTTGGATCCTAGTTTTTGCAACATTGTTGAAAACGCTTAAAGCATGTTTTGTCTTCGTATTCTTTTATTAAACTCTTAAAACAATTAAACACTTTTTTTGTTCTAGAAACTTCAAACGTCAATTGCAGAATGTTCTACATCGACTGATGACAGATGTTTGTTAAGAAATGAATCACAGTTTTACATTTATTTATAATTTTTTCTGTTTCAATCTATTGCGATGGCGTCTTTAGTTGAAAATCTACGCATTTGCACGAAAAGCTTAAAAATTCAAGTAATTCAATGCTTAAAATACTTGAAACGAATGTGTTAAAAATTATTTGATAATAATTTTTCCTAGACGAAGTAAATATGTAAATTAAAGATGGTTGTGTTTCGATGAGTTATTTGCGTTGTGATACTATTCAAATTGACTTGTGGTTGCTTCTTGTTGTGGGAAATTTGAGCCTCTAATAACGTGTGCTTTCCAAATGGAATGGTACAGGGCGTATTAGTACTATTAATTGTGTTAATATTTTTATAAATCATTCGTTTGGTATTTATTAGTGCCGGCAAATTCTACTACTTTCAATTACTCGATACAACTCAATACTTTTCAATTGGGTACTCAATAGTACTCAATACTTCCGTTTATATACTAGCAGAGGAAATTTATCGTCGCAGTTGGCAAATATTTTTATAAATTTATTTCTGAAAATACTATTCCGTAAAAGTATCGATTAACTATTTTTGTGTGTTGAGTACCCAAAAAAATGATCGTGTATCGAGTACTCGGTACCCACTACTCAATACTTTGCCAGCACTAGTATTTATAAAGATTTTTTTATTTGACCAACACTCCGGAAATCAAGACCATTTGGTTTAAATTTGTCTGCATTCACGTATCCAACGTCTCTCGATTAAGAACATTTCTAAAAATTCAAAATGTTTGAAAAGTCTTAACATTCGCAACATTGCTGTTTAAAGGCGATTATATTAAAAATAAAAGTTATATTCCCGAAAATCGTGTCACAATCGGACCATTTAAATAATTTTAGTAATTGTTGTTATAGCGGCCGTGGCAACACACCTTCTGTAAAAATTTCAAAAGTCTACCTATTACGGTTCAAAGCTTAGGCCATATAAATGCAAATCTAGTCACTGACGGAAAACCCTTTTAATTTATGGGTGTAGCGAAAACAATAGGGTTACATTTTTACCCATTGGGTGCGAAACCCTAAAAAGCATCTGTTCAGAAATTTTTATGCAGTGGCGATAGTATATCTCTCTCTTGCTTTCATTTTTCTATTATCCACTAGAAAGTGTCAACCTTCTTAGTAATCATTGGGTGGTGTCCCGTCATTAATTGTTTGTTTAATCTCGGCGTTAGTGATTTCAAGCAGATACATGGTAGTTTATATCCTCTATTTAATCTTTATGTGGTGCTATACACAACGCAGTTATCTAGTGTTAACTCCTTTCAAGAGACACTTCTTGCAAATGTGATTGTTATATGGAATGTTTTCCTTCAACAGTAAAGTTCAAGAAAGGTTTTAGGGAACCAATTATGCATCCGCTTCTATGCTTTCCTTCATAAAACTTCCAGCATAAGAGTTTCTTATGAACTCAAGATATATTTGATATGATCTAATTAAACCACAAACCAAGTATCAGATCCACATAGGAGAGGAACTTGCTTATATGTTGTCATATGTTTTATACAAAATAAATCTGATCATATCATTAGGACTGCAACTTGCAGTATTATATCATAAAGAGCATTTGTATCGTATTTGTAATTAAGACAAAAATCTGGACTGCTACCTGTACCTAGAAGTATGTGAGCCCTGAAACCCTGCTAACCTCTGAGGTTTCTATATTACTGACTAATCTGTAGTTTCTCCGATATCCACTCACTACGGACTTCATCGCTGAAAGTAATCACACTAGTTTTTCAGCGAATATGTTTCGTAATGGCCTGGAACCTAAACTAGCACGATCTTAGTTAAAACTTGTATGTCATTTCAAGTGCTCTTTTTCAGTTTCGTGCCAGCTTTATCCTGATACTATGACTCTTTAAAGCTTTCAATGCTCGCTTACTTAAATAGTCATCTGGCAGGCTCATGGATATGTCTTGCCGTAACCGAGTGTACTGTCAGTAGTTCGAATTACATCTTCATCTGGCCTATGTTAAAATGGGAGATAAAGATACTTGCAGACTATGTCTCTTGTAAATACTAGCATTAAACAAATGTTAGTATTTACAAGAGACTCTGTAAGAAGGCGACAAGCAGGTAGTCAATCGGCTGTGTGATATCATTGAGGAGACCTATAAAGATATGCTCTTTGATAGCTTCGCTATCCCCCTACTATGTTAATAATACCTATAGATACGTTATCACACACTAATTCCGTGACCTATAAAACAGCTAGAATGTAGGCCTGGAGCACACTCAATTAATCCGAAAGCCTATGCGATCTCCGTTAGTCTGTACCTCGTAAGTAGACACTAGTTACTTTGGAGACAATTCTGGATCTGATCCCCTTGGATATCTACATCAAATACGTATCTGCTAGATCGGACCTACGGTTCAGGGAGTCGGCGAATTAAGGCATAGTCCGTGTTCAACATGGCACCATTCTACGTCATGTAGGTGGTAATATCTTGGAAGAGCAAACTGCTTACCTAACCCCTGTTATGGACTTCAACAAATCTTTTGTTGTAAAAATACCTAGCAGGGATTAGTGGAAGGAGAATTTCGTAATTCGGAACAATCCGGTTTCAATCATTACGGATGGCTGCAAGGCAGATCGGGAATTTTTTCAGAGGATCTTGACCTTTCAGTTTCACTCAGGATTCCCGATAGGAATCCGTGTACCGTGTTTCAGGCGGAAATATATGCTATATTGGTAGCGGCAAGGAGAATTGGGAAACTTACAAAGGAAGCAACGGCCGCCGAGATGTGTATTGTCGTGCATTCAATCTCTGCCCTTCTTGGACGACATCGCATAAGGATAGTGTGGGTTCCAGGACATGGCATTCATGGAAACGAGATGGCCGATCAATGTTCCTCGAACGGCTCGAACCTCGATGTGGTAAATGCCCATAGAAATATTTTTATACCGCCTTGGCCGAAATTTATAACACGCTACGGGAATGGTCGCTAAACGGAAATAGCAGGTGGTCTACACTAACCACTCTACCGGCCCTCGGGAAAAATTCAATATCGCTTCTTGTAGGCATCATTACGGGGCACTGTATGATTGGACGTATGTCGGAGCGTATGGGAATCTCTTGTGGTGAGAGTTGCAGAAGCTGTATGTATGAGGAGAAACAGAAATAAATTCAACACCTTCTCTGGTACTGGCTGGCTTTTCAGAAACGCAGTCTCAAATTTCTGTGCCAAAGATTCTTCCAAGACCTGGACTGTATCAGGGATGCGACACTGAGTAGCCTGCTAGCTTTTGCGAGAAGCTCCAGGTGGTTCTTGCATACTGGAGGTACTGAAATTCTATAGGAAATAGTGGGGATAGATGGTCGTCGGGGCACCACAATGGGCCTATTAAGACCCCTTCGAGTGAACTTACCTTTTGGCGCGACCTGTTTAAGCTAACTTAACCTAACCTATCAGATGCACAATGATTTAGAAGTATATCTCTAATAGGATAGAAGATAGTTTGATGGAATTCATTTATTTACTCTTGTTGGTTCTGAACCTAAACCATTTAGTATAATAGATAATTGTGTAATATGGCAACAGTTACTACAATTTGTCAAAGCTTCAACTTTGAGAGTGTTGCCTAGGTGATCATGCTAATTAATGTTCTGTTAGCTCTTGTTACCATGTCGAATACAATGTCTAATTTATTAATTATCTTCTCATTACGGATATCAGAAAGAAGTTTCCTTAGTGAGAGTACATAGAAAAGTGAAACAAAATTGAACTGAACTTTTCTACTAACCATATTGTCATTTAGAATTTAAATTCTTCTGTTGAACCTTTAAGCTGTACTCCATTCCATTCAAACTTGATATAATTAGCTCGGTGTTAACAAAGATTAGGTTGTAGTAGTATTTACACCATAACTAATATTTTTAAATGAATCGTTAAACAATATATGATCTTTTGCACTTTTTTAATTTTTATGATTTAAATAGTTTTAGAATTCGCCTTGTTGTTGTAAAGTTGTAAAGACCTAAAAATTTAATTTTATACAAACGTGATTATCTCTTTTTCGATATTCATTCCAACGTTTTCGAACTTAAAAATGTATGACGCAAATAAAATGAAATAAAAGAACATAAATACACACACAGTTTACGTTTGAATAAATTAGAACAAAAATAAAAATACGAATAAAAAATCCATTTGTAAAACACAAGTTATATAAGACAAATGAATGGACAGAGTCTTCTTTCTTCGTTTTGTTTAAAGCAAACATCCTTGAAATGCCAGAAAAATACATATAAGAGAGTTGGGAAGAACATTGAAGGAACTTTAGAAGAATAAATACTAAAATGATTATCAATGTGTTGCAAATAAAATAAAGACTCTTTTATTTAACACATGCAACGAAAAACATGTTTGAGATAACGATAAGCTAAGAGGAACATTGTATGATTAAATTATATGGCTGTAGTGAACCATATTATTATTATTTTTTTTTATAATATTGTTATATTAGAACCATATTATTGTCAAAAATAAACAAAGTTTGTTAAACATAAACGTACAATAATAAGATGTGACCATAATATAATAAAAAAATTATATTATTATAATCAAATATAAACATTATTTGGGTAATTTAATGATTAACTCCTAAATGATTATATAGGATAGATACTTTTGTTTTCAACATTTTTCATAATAAGCAGGCATGTCACAAATTACGTTCGGAATTGAAATGATTTCGTAGTTACCATTCCGATGGGAATGGTTTTAGCTGCTATAGATTCCGTTCGGTTTCATAAAAATTAAAAAAATACAAAACCACTTTTAATGTGCCAACATAAGAATGAATGTAGAAAACAATCACCCATGTTCCAGAGCTACATTTCGTTCGCAACTGGAATTGATTCCGTATTTTGCTTCTATAGAAAACGTAAAATGAAAAATTTTTTCGGAATAAAACCACTTTCAATTTGCTATGCGGAATTGATATTTTAAGCAATTTATATCCATTTAAACTATTCAGAACATCTTTTTATTAGTAATGGATATTATACTGCACCATACAAGGGTATGGTGCAGTATAAAACTCTACGAAGCACAGTGGTCAAAAATCCATAAATTTTTATAGGATTCGAATTTTTATACGTGGTTTTTCCTGTTTTGTAGGTTAGACTTTGGTCTTTAATAAATCGACCGATAAAAAAATGTTACGGTGAATTTTGGCAAAAAATTTCAAACTTTCACCTCGCACTGTGGTACATATTTTAAGAAAGGGTTATGGTTACCGATTTCAAAGTTATATTACTCTATAAAGTAAATACCAGAGTACCTCGGGAGGCAAAATGTTACTGGTCTATTTCAACATTATCATAGCAAACAGGATGGTCCAAAATGTACTTTCTCTGTATCTTGTTAAAATTTCCGGACAGTTCTATGGGCATATCGGGTAAAAAATATAACTAGGGACCCAACACCCAAGAAGATGATTTGATAAAAAACCTGACCCAACGTTGTCAGGTTTTTGGGTATTTTATCCCAAAAAAATATTCCCAAATCGACTTTGACTTACCATAACTTCTAAGAAAGTTAGGACTTTCTAGTTTTCACCACGTGAAAGAGCGTCTCAAAAACTATCGAATCCAAAAAAAAGTGGAAAAATTTTTTTTGAGTCATAAGCAACCTTTTCATAGGCCGGGTCATATATAATGAAACAGTAACTCATTTCCTATCTGTCTGTCTGTCTTTCTCTTTGTGTTCGCATCACGTAAAAACTATTGCATGGATTTTAAAAAAATTTTGTTAGGAGGTACCTTAGTATCCTGATTCCAATTTAGGATACTTTTTTTTCCGCAAAAATATCATATTTCCAAAAGAAAGTGCAAAAAAACAGTAAAAGTTCGCTGAATTTTTTACTGATTTAAAGGTACTGCATACTTTAAGGCATATTTTATTTTTGAAAGCAGTATATTTTAGGTATTGTTGCGCAACAGATGGTGCTGTTTTAAAGTAATGAGTAACTGATTTCATGTCTGTCTTTTACAGAGCTTTAGAATAATTTTTAGAATCTTATATAGGGATGGATACCTTTATATAAAGTAAATACGAGTCTATTTCTTAATTGTATTAAAATATTCTGTAAAATTTATAAACAATTCACCCTTATAACTTCAATGATATCTTCCTCTATTTTAACATTCATTCCTTTTAATATGCTGACCAGATGTCAACGAAAAACGCCAACAAAATCGCCAATTATTACAAAAATCGCCAAATCAAAACTAAAGTCGCCAAATAAGTTTGGAAATCGCCATATCTCACAACCCTAGGTATGTGTACGTGTGCAAATGAAAAATCATTCTCATTGAGTATTCACACAGCATCTCTGCTCTTTTGAGATGTCAAAGTACAATGAAGAAAAAAAGAAATTATAAAAATAAATCTGCTTAATTTACATGCAACAGGTTAAAGTGTGTTCAATAGAAACAAACATCCTTGTAATTGTTCGTGCGTGCTTTTAGCTTTACGTACGAGAGTTTGTGCAGCTGTTTGTTCGAGTAGCAGCCCATAAAAAAAGTTTTTAACCTGGCAATGGACAAAGCCTGAAAAATGTGTATTAAAGATTTTTTTTTTAATGATTAATAAAATTGTGCATAAATGGAATTTTTTTCCACGCAAATACATGTACTCGTATTTGAATATGTTTGTGTGAACGTATATTTATTTTTAACACTGTAAACTGCAATGTAAAACCAAATATCTGCAGTTGTTGTATGTTTGATCTTACCCTTTGACGTTTGATGAAATATTTAAACCTCGCAACAAGAGTGACAACTAAGAAGTTAATGAGATAATGGCTAAGAGATGTTTTTAAATGACTTACATCAATTTTGTTACTTAATATTTGCATAGGATTTTTAAGACAGATGAATAAATAATAAAAATATCTATTGTGACTTTAGTTGGCCTGTTGAAAATAGAGTTTGTTTAATTACATCCAGTGTAGGCCAAAAGAAGTTGTCTATTATCATCAGTTGTTGTTATTGTAAAAGCTCTGTTACTTTATTAAAGAATCATATTGGTGGCAAATGGAGGTACCTAAGTTGGTCTTAGCCATAGGTCAATAGTGCACAAGTCTGTTGGTGAAAAACAATTAAATATTCGCACAGTATCATGAGAGGTTTGTGAACATACTGGAGTTTCAAGTTCTATAAGCTAATCGTATTGTAGCAGTAGGAAATGCTGCACCATCTGGCTCTAAATTGTGCTGGAGTTGATCCTTGGTATTATTGATGCAATAATTGTTAAGCATACATACGTTCCTAGTAAGGTGGGATAACGTCGCGAGTATCACTGAGATAGAGGCGAGATAATGTCAGATGTATCGAGTTTTACTGATTCACTATCCAAAATAGCGTCCCGAGTATCACTGAGATAGAAACGAAATACTGTCAGATGTATCACGAGAGGGAACTGAAGATAGTACGCGATGGTTTAAAATCTTTGTCAGGTGACATGCCATTGGGACCTTGGTTGGTCTCTTATGTAGACCAATAGTTATTCTAACACATCCGGTTGCTATTATCGATCAATCGTTCACATAAGAGTTGTACCTGTTTCTTAAAAAAAAACTATTATACTCCTTGCTATAGTCTCCTGTCTACAGTAGACTTAATGTTTAAATAAATTTAATCACGTGATTAGGCATCTTCTATTTTTTACCGTAATTTTTAACCAATTAAGTCGTAAGTCATATCCTTCATTTTTGTTTGCTGCCGTCAGAAGAGACTAGCCGAAAAAGCGTGGAGCACCTACCATGCTCTTATTACTTCTACGCCTCCTAAACTAAATCAGCAAGCATACTACCTGAAAGTATAATTCTCTCTGTCTTGCATGTTTAAATACTTTACATTGTAACGGGTGTCTAACTTCATTTAAGTTTATAAATTGAACTTTCACTTAACAACGTGATTTAAGCTTATAATGTTGGGGCTTCTTACAGTTTTATCTTTGAGAACTCATCATAGTAGGGTCGTCTTAGATGAAAATGTTTGACTGCGCAAATGAAAAGGGACCTAAGGGCAAAAAAGTTTATTTTATAGAAGAGCCGTTTTAAGTTTAACCATTCACCACGGTGATTTTATTTATACAGACATGTACAGCATTATCCATATTGTTGACTCTTTACTCAAATTAAGTCGTATGAGAAAAATTCATTATTCATGCTTTAAAGAAATAGAAGACAAATGAAAACAAATTCCGTTGACTACAATTGTCGCCATGTTGTCAGCTACTTAATGATATTGAAGACGACAGCTACATCGTAAACTCTGACATTGTTGTAGAAAATACTTATTTTGCTTTTATAAAATTAAATAATTTTTCCAAAAAATTATAAATATTTCCTCCAACATTTTATTTTGTTATTTTGTTGAATAAAATAGAAAGTAGCCTAAGTTGACGGCAGCCACAACGGTGGTCGTGTAGCCATGTAGCTATACTGGGTTCAACATTATCGTTTACCTATAAACGTGTGTATTTTATTTTTGACAATTTTATTCGGTATCTTGATGATGTCTATGATCTCATCTCATCTCATGCAGAAAAGGGTAATTTTCCACACGAATTTGTCTTCGGCGCGGTCAAATTCGGTCAACCTAACCTTAGGCAGATATACAAATGATTAATTGCAAAAGCTTGATCTTTGTTTTGTGCTCTTGGGCTCTTAAACACATTTTTTTAAACATGAGCTGTACATATATGCGGCAGAAATATGGACGATAAAGGCGTCAGATAAAAAATGTCGTTTGAAATTTGGATCCCATGAATCGACCGCGTTTCGAATAAAGAAGTGCTAAAATTTAAGGAAGACACCCTAGAGGAAGAAAAGAAATAACATGGTTGAAAAACGTTCAAGAATGATACAATGGATATAAGTGTTAAACCTTTCGAGGAAAATGCAACCCTGACATAATAAAAAACAGGCTTTTTTTTGAAAATTTTCAACACTTGGGTTATAGTGTATAACGGCATTTAGTCCACATGTCAACTCATTTTTAACAAAAAAAATTGCACTTACACCCTTTTCGCTCTAAGCCCCTCATTTGTAATATTTGGCCATCCCAAAGCAGTTTGCCTCATATACCATAATACTTTCTTAAGTTCCAAAATACAGGTATTTTTGATCTCATTAATAAAACATCATGAAAAATAAATTACTGGCAGTAAAAGTCAACAAAAATGTCTCACAATAACGACCACGACGACGATGGTGCGGCGTGGTAACAAAATTGAATGCAATTGCAAGTTTTTCTTTATTTGTGGCATTTAAGGTGTTTAATAAACATTTTTTCTAATGTTAAGAGTTTAAATGTATCGGTGTGTGTTTATTGCCATAATACCTTGTACTGATTGCATAAATTCAAACACATTCATTTATTGTTCCAAATGATAACGACCAGAAAGCCAGCCAGCCAGCCAGCTCGCAAGTCAGCCTCTCAGCCAGCAAGTCAGCCAGCACCACCACCGCCAATACCAATATTGCAGTATTTGAACTACTGCACCAATATTTATTTCCAATAAACATTTTCTTCTACGGAGACTTTACTTGCTGTTCCAGTGCAATGTGAGTGTATGTATGGCTTTTCAATGAGTCTGTTTAGAACTTTGAAAATATAACAAATACTACACAACGTAAGACACACCTTGTCTTACGGACTGAATTCCATAAATACTGTTGCAGGCAAGATTTTTAATGAAGGTTAATTCTCTCAAAATTTAAATGGCACAATAATTAATAACAATAATTACAACGAAATAATAGTAAAGGGCGAGCAGCAGAACGAACAGTTCGTTAAACGATTATTCATTCATTTACGGATTTAAAAGGCTTTGGACTTGTTAACCTTGGAAATGTGAGTTAAAAGTTTATAAAATCAAGTGAAATTAAATTTTTTATTAAAAGCAATAAATTTCAAAGTCACTTCAAACCAAATATTGCAGAAAAGGTCAAGAAGAACAACTATCATTTGCTACAGCTTCAACGAAAGGATTAAAGGGCTGTGTCCCATGCTCCAGATGTAAACTGCGCTTTCGAGTTTACTGCTTGGTGTTATAGATGTTAGAAAAAATGGAAAAGATTTTAGCCTCTTTATACCTTACTTGTGTTTCTTAAGCTTGATACAGATGCACTGGATATACTTTAACACTTAGTACAGTTGTTAAGTGGTTAGGGAGAGTTTGAGTAGAAGAAAAGTAGTCGAAAGGCTGCATCAAACGCTCATCGAGCAAGTTGGAATACACAGCAAGTGTTTAGAAAGAGATATCAGTATTATAGGTTATCATTGCACTCGGCTTGAATGTGTTTTAAATCTAATGCAAGTTAGTTGCCTTGGTAAATAAGGTAACGTTGATGTGGGTTAAAGGACCCATAGGTACAAATGTGGTCAGGATTTACATCAGTACCTAGCATGATTATGGTGGTCTTGCAATTGACTGAATTTTAAGTGTAGACTAGCGTTCTTGTTGTGCTTCAATCACAATAAATAGCAATTCATAGAATATGCAAAACCTGGACCCATGTTCTAACCTCTTGTTTGGGGGTTTGGAGGACACCTTACTCCTAATCTTTTAAAAGTGCAATACCACACTTGACCATATTTTTACCATCCCTGCCAACCTTGGACCAAACCACATCCAGCACATGTAATGCGAAAGATACACGTGGCCATTACTCGGTCACAGAGATGGGCGTCTCTCTGCGGGGCCATCGGTTTCCGGGGTACCATTCGTTTGGATACTCATTGGCGAAAGACCTATATACACAGACCTGTTCTCTCATATTCAGGTTCCAGGAACCTCGGCTTCTAGTGCGCTAAAATACTCCGTCAAAGCATTAGAATGTGTTGACAATGAGAATTAGTGTTCCCTGAATATGGAGTTGCAATGGGTATGATGGGAGTAAAGATCTTACCATAGGTCGACTTCTTATGCCTCAAAAGGTGGAAGAATGCTAATACATGAGGCAGGCTCGAAGAGTGCTCCAATAGTTCCTTGGCAGAAAGGCCAGAAAGGTGCTGCGATACAATAAGCCTTAAGCTGAATTAATGTGATAATGAATGTTCACTTTAAATATCATCTGTCCAAGACAACCATCGATGGATACTATGGGGGTTCTAACCTTAGACAATTTCATTAGATTCTGTGAAGAGAAAGAAGGTCCATAGTTTACAGTTTACAGTCTGAAATCATTACAGTGTAGAGTAATTTTGCCTAATGTGTACTGTGGTTATTGCATAGAATTCATGAAATATGGTAACAATAGTTTTAAATCGACTGAATGTATGAATTTTAGAGTATGCTCTGTTGTAGGGATCTTTGCCTCCGCACATTTAGAAGGTTTTCTAATCACTGAAGCCTGTTTTAGGCAGAGACTTGTAACAGTAAACAAATGTTGCGATCTGTTATGAAAACATCTACTTTAACAACCAAGCCGTCCGTAGAGGACTGACTATCTTTTTCTCACGTATGTCTAAGGTGTCGCTCATCTTATAATGAGATGGAACTTGCTAGAAAACCTTTGGCTAAAGCCAGGATTTGGCTTCAGATTGAAGAAATAGAAATTAAAATGATAATCCTATAAATTACTACTGGTTGCTGTATTTCCAGTTCTGCAATAATATTCTCCACGGGGGTACTAACTGTTACTGCAGGATTTGCAAAAGCTTTGACTAAGTGCTCTTGGGGAAAATAGTGGCAACAGACGCCAGGTTTCCTGGAACCTGAATCTGGAAGTACAGGTCTGTGTAATTACGGGTCCTCTTCGAGACCCGACCAGTGCCCAAAGGACTAGTACCACGGGAACCGGTCTCCAACCCCTAAACAAGAGGTTAGGGCATGGGTTCATGGTTTGCCATTTTCGATAAATTGCTAATCATTGTGACTGTGCATTATGTCTAGTGCGACATGGTTGGCATTGACAACCATTCACTCGGTGGTAAGACCACCGTCGGATAAGAGCCAACCTAGCAAGGTGCCGATTTTGATTACATCTGCAGTAATTCTCAGTTCGACCTCTTAGACATTACACGAAATCGGGGGTCAATGAAGGTCATTGTCTGGTGAAATGATACGGCTTGGAAATTTGGTGCGAATTATGGCAGTTGGAACAGAGTTGACCAGTGGTCTTCGATTTCCACATCTACCATCTGCTACCAAAATAATCAACATCATTTTCCGAAAGCGCAAACAACTGACTGTTGCTACATTTCCCGCATTATATTTATTTAAGTATAGGTGAATTACAACTTCAGAACAAGAGACGTATCAAACAGTTCCTCCATGCGAATACATTTTCTGCTGGTAAGTCTGTCTTGGATTTTGCG
This sequence comes from Phasia obesa, assembly GCA_949628195.1. NCBI lineage: Eukaryota > Metazoa > Arthropoda > Insecta > Diptera > Tachinidae > Phasia > Phasia obesa. The sequence continues at coordinate 92,482,226 of OX451219.1, read as the reverse complement.
AAATGTGTAAATTTTTCTATATTTTGAACTTCGTTGAAATAAAAATGTGCCTTATCTCTGAACAAAATATTCTTCGAACATTCGACTTCTTGTTTACACATCTAGAGGGTGGCTCGGTAGGCTAGTAGGTAGTGTGTTAGTCTATCAGTCCGGGGTTGTGGGTTCGATTCCCACCAAAGACTCTGGAATTTTTCACTACAAGTTGGCAGGAAGACAAAGAAGACGTGTGGATATAATCTGAGTGCCTGCAAATGGTTAACTGCGTTAGTGATAGGTCACGGACTGTGAAGTATTATCTGGCCTAGTTTAAAATCGAGATAAGACTTACTTTGGACCACGTTCAGACATATATATGCAATGAAGATGCTGTGGACAGCTTAGCATTAAGCTAATGTTAGCAACTACCATAGTTTCTGAGGTAGGATGTCGACATGTATTAATCGCCAGTCTGACTAATCGAGAGTAAATCGAGAGTGACAGCGCGAGATTCAATGAAAGTAAAATTTACTGTCGAATACCAGAAGCCATTGAGGAACGAAAGGTGGAAAAGAGACCCATAAAGTTAGTGGTCTGTTTCGGCATGCCCCCTACAAAATAATAAATAATACAAATCTAGAAGCCATGAACGCGAGGTTGTTGATGGCCTCTGGGCTTGAATTCTCGAGTAATTTGAAACTTGTATGCGTTTATTGCAAATTTTCTAACATTCTAATTCCATGAACTTTGTGTCAACATCTTGGATTCATCGTCTTGGCCGAGCTCCAGTTTGGTTAAACTTCCGCACGAAAATCCAATGGTTCAAAAAGATTGATTATGTACAAAATGTTATTTTAAAACGCGATCTGCATTATTTTGCCAGTGCTCATTTTCATAATACACTTCGATAATATGAACACATTCTTTCATTGCACCATGACTAATTTTTTAAAGGGACGTAGAAACATGAGGAAACTCAAATGAACAAACTTTTTAGAAAGGCAACCTGCACTGTAAACCATTCCCTCTTTTTTCTATTTCTATAGTCTAATATTCATTTTCTTTCTTCAAAAAATTCTGTTGATTTTGACAATTTTCTATGATTTATGGCAAATTTATTACAATAATTTAATACAAGCTTGTCATAACAGTTATTTTTACATTATTAATACATTGCCCCAAATAGACAAAGAGACTACAATGCGGCATTGTACAACAAGTGAAGTGTTTACACTTCATTCAATAATAAATCGAAATAACTATTAAGTGTAAAAATATATATTTACGTTGGAGCAATTTATCATTGTAAGGGGGGTGTAAATGAAGTTTGTTTGCCTTTGAATTTATGCGAATCAATGTCAATAACGGGAAAAGGAAAGAAATAAAGTCAGTAAAACAGCCCTGAATCTATCATCAACCGTTATTCAAACCATTGACTTTTGTTATGCTTTTCTTTTCTTTTCTTTTTTTATTTCTTAATACGTAATTTTACGTATGATAATAAATTAGCAGCAAAACGAGGTTGGTTTCATAATTATTCGCACTTTTTTTTTTGGAAACATAAGTGGTTAGGGTCTTTAAGCTCAATATTAATACCATGCGATCATTTGCAGGCTCAGATCACGGTGGGTGACTAAAGCAAAATCGATTAGAAATTAGACCGGTAGGTTATAGCAGTAGAACTCGAAGACGATAGGTGGAGGTGCATTGCCTTATTTCTTTGTATGACCAGAGGCGACATATGAGTAATGGTGTTTGGTTTGTCTGCCGTTAGCAGCCGTATGTGACGATTTCTGCCGGAGTACCAAGATACGTGCGAAAGACGAGTAGACTGTGGAACACTGTCGTAGTTTAAGAAGGAAACATAAGAGGATCAATATGATCTCGCTAAAATTTAACTATGGCGCATATTGAGATCGGCTTGTTATTACGACGGAACTTTGTTAAGATTAGGTATCACAATCGACCTATAGGAGGTCTTACGTTGTCACATAGAAGGTACTCTAACAGCTATTCGAAATCAATTTGATAATTACTTGACTTTTTGGACAAAATATTTTATTAACAAATAGGCTTTTTATATCCCGACACAGACCTCTTTAAGCTCTATATATTTAAACCAGTATATTTCTAATTATTTATTAATAAGATTTCTCAACGCTCTCGGAATAGGTTTTAATTATGACCTTCTTGTTTGACCCAAATTTTTTACTACCCAGCCATTTTGTCAAAACTGGAAATTGGAACTAACTAGTTGCAGGAAGCAAAATTTGGATAGTAAGATGGGTGGGGTAGTAGTTGGTATCCCGATTCAATCATATGTGATGAATTTAGCCTAAGCCGCCATACGCATTTTCCTTCTCCGATCCTCGTACAACAATCATTGGATTTTATCAATGTGACGAATTCTTCTGGACGATCTGAACGTTTGGCTGCATTTGTGTTGGTACGACTACAACAAAAATCAGTAAATCTCCATCCATTAAAATTGATGGTGTCCCCACAGTACGAGGTCTGTTCAAAAGAAAAGGTAATTTTTGATTTTTCGCGGGCTGTACACATTCGATTATCGAAATTTTTTTTTGTTATATTGGTACATATGTGCTAGTCATATGTTGGCATTATCAGCCAATTTGTTCTTCCATTGCGATGATTGGGTCTGTGTTTCGACGTCATAACTGTACACCCACGTTTCGTTACGTCATTCAACAACTCCTGAGCCATTGCTTTTGCTCAGAATTTAGTAATTTTGGAACAATCTTCGCTGCCACACGTCTCATGCCCAAACTTTCTAGAAAATTGCCAGGCAAGCCATCAACAAAATAATAATATTCTGGTACTTCTGAAAAATCAGCCATGGACCAAATTCAAGCATATAACTACGATCAAACTGGGTCCTCAGCAGACAAACTGCAAAAATCACAATTTGCTTAATTTTTTCATACACAAAAATTCTTATTCACATTTAATCATCAAACAAAACTCAGTGTTGAATAAAAGCATCACCGTCCTGGTGGAACGCTTATTTTATCCATTGTGAGTCTAATGATCGATCATGTTTTATTCATATACAGTGCGTTCCTAAATGCAGCCCTGAAAATTATTTGCAATGTAAATGTAAATGGGAACAAACATTTGTAACACTGTTGTTATTAATACGCAAGAAAAAGCAGGAAATATGGCTGGCAAACTATCGATAGTATCGATAGTTTTATTTTCACTAGACTATCGATGATTTTTTTCTCGATAGCGATACTATCGTTGAAAAAATAAATTAATAAATTGGCAATTAGTTAGTTGAAAATGAAAATTCACCATTGCAGTACTGGAAGGTAAATTATATAGTTAACTGAGCAATTTATACAGTGTTATATCTATTCACAGAACAATTCTTATCAGATGTCACTCACAAAGTCATGTGCTACGTTACTTATGCATACCAGCAACTTCGACAGAATCTGAAACCATGTTTAGTAAAGCCGGAACCATTATTTGAGATAGAAGATCTAGTTTAAAGCCAACAAATGTTGATATGCTGCTCTTTTTAAACAAAAATGTTTGGATTACTCAAGAATTATAAAAAATTACGATTATAAAATAATTCCTTGGGCATCCTACATATGCACAACATATGTGATATACGAGTACATAGTATTTATAGTGTATGTACAATTTTTTTTGGAAAATTGATCTCAAAATGCGTTGTAGGAAATTAATTATAAATGGGTTTCTGTTTTTATGCTTCATATTTTTGTTTTTTTTTTGTATTATCTTTTTTTTAATAAAACAACTCTGAACTTTACTTAAGATCGTTTAATATATTAGTTTTCTTTTATTAAACTAACTCAAATAATTTCAAAACTTGATCAATTAAGTTGATGGAGTTAATAATACAGAATACTTTGTCATACAAAATATGGAACCCAACATTCCCAAAAAATTCGATACTATCGATAGTTTTCTATCAAACTATCGAAAATATCGAATGGCGAGACTATCGATAGTTTGTCAGCTCTAGCAGGAAAGGCTTCTAAATAAATTTGGACGCAAAATAAATACAGCACGCTGCACAATGGCGCGACAGAAAGATAAGTGAGTTGCTTTTCTTATAATTTAATATATTTTTTACTCAATTATATATTTATTATAGTAAAAAATATGGACATAACTATATTAATGCAAGCCTTGATATTGTTCTCTTTGTTATGAATGATACTTTTTTTTTGGATTTTAATTTAAAATTGCCAAAACTAGTAGGTTATACTGCCAGGGTCTATCAACATCTAGGAGCTTCCTTTAGGAAAATCCAGCTGACCTGTACCTTTGCACTGGAAATAGGTTCACCAACGTCCACTCCTAGAGTATTATTGGTCTCCACCAGTATCAATCTTAGTTATTTATGCTGGTACTGCATTTAAGTGCGATAACAATCCCCACTTGAGAGTTTTATTTTGGTTCTCCAACAGGTTCTTTTTTCCAATTCTGTTGTTACTTTTGTCAATTTATATAATTAATTTTGAGTTTTTAATTGGTCTCCACCAGGTTCTTTCATCTTGTTGTTGTTGTTGTAACAGCTCTGCTGTTGTCGGAAGTTCTTTCCTGAAAAGATTTAAGGTGTATATATTAATTATTGTAAAAGTGTCACGAGCTGGAGAAATTGCGCAACTTCAATCGGTCTTAACCATAGGTCTATGGGGCGCAGATCCGTTGGCCTATTGGGACATTGAAATAGATGCACCGTGTCATGGGGGCTTTGAAGACAGGCTGGGCAACGATTTAAAGTTCCGGGAACTATACGCTCGCGGTAGCAGTTGAAAATACTGCACCATCCGGCCCTTAATTGTGCTAAGGTGGTTCTTGTTTGCCTGGGAAGAAGCCTTCCATTTTCTGCAATCGCTGGGGGGTGTTCATTAAGGACCCTATTACATCTATAGCCATTTATAGCTCCTAAAACCGCCTGTTGATGTAATAGCTTTTGGGCGTCTGCAATGGCCGCTCGATCTATAAGAGATGGAATAATATCTCGAATGTCATTGCGATATAGACGAAAGTCCTGCCGGATGTGACGGGGAGACGGATCTTGAATGACCACTTCATGGTTAGGGTGGGTGGTCAGGTGACAAGCCACCAGGTATTGCTTTGTCAGTAGCTCATTGTGCTGCCTGACCGGCAGTATCCTGGTCTCCTCATGAAGATGATCTATGTTTGTCATTCTGACACATCCGGTAGCGATTCTAAGTGCATTATTTTGTGCAGTTTGTAAAACTCGCCATTTAGTATCACTGAGGAACGAGGTCCAAATAGGGGCAGCATAACTAAAGAGAGAGCGACCAATTGCCTTGAAAGTTGTTATTATGGTCTCTTTAGTCATTCCCCAAGAGGTGCCTGAAAGAGCTTTTAGGACTTTGTTCCGAGATTTCACTTTCTGGTTGATGTAAGTGGCGTGTGAAGCGAAGTGAAGGAGGCTGTCGCAGACCACGCCTAAAATTTTTGGGTTTTGCACCGTAGGGATACGTCGGCCTTCGATAGAGATATCTAATTACATCCTTACTTCTTTAGTCCAGGAATTGAAAAGAGACACTTTGAGACTTTGAGGGTGATAGCTGAAGTCTACGTTCCTGTATAAATTGTGAGATGGTGGCCAAATATTGAGTAATTTTAGCACTTATGTCTTGGATGTTAATACCAGATGAATAGATGGTGCAATCATCTGCATAAGACACCATCTTGATATCTTGTGGTGGGGCAGGAAGTTGTGCAAGATATAAGTTGAAGAGTATAGGTGACAGTACTCCTCCTTGTGGCACACCCATTTTAATCTTGCGATATTTAGACTTCTGGCCTCTGAACTCAACGAACGCTTGTCTGCCACTTAAATAGTTGGCAACCCAGAGTTCGAGATGTCATTAATCAGCAACCGTGTCAAAAGCCTTAGATAAGTCTAAGGCTGCCACAATTGTGCGTTCACACGGTCTCTGCTGATTGAGGCCATTTGCGATCTGATTAGCTATCATATTCAAAGCTGTCGTGGTACTATAGGATTCCCTGAAGCCGTGTTGGTGAGAGGCAAGCGAGAAATGCTCCTTCAGGGTTGGCAATATTAAAGCTTCTAAAACCTTTGCTACGGGTAATAAAAGGGAGATAGGGCGGTATGATTCTCCTTTTGTAGTGGGTTTATCAGGTTTTAGGAGGGGAATTATCCGAGCAACCTTCCATATATCTGGAATCACCAGTTGATGAATCGAGAGTTCTAGAAGGCGTACTAGATATTCCAGCGATACTGTGCCAAGTTTCTTTAACATTAACATAGAGATGCCGTCAGGACCAAGAGCTTTAGAGGGTTTCGCTTTGGAGATTATATATTTCACTTCATCGAGTGTGAAGGAAATGGGCTCAGAATCCCGTTCAAGATTCTTGTTTCTCCGAATTACAGCTCTTTTGGACCGATTCTGCGAGGTGGGATGATCGACAAATTGTCGGCAGAATAGTTTAGCGCATTTCTTTGCATCTGTATATTGAATGTCATCGAATCCTATAGCTGCGAGATTTTTATTGCAGTTTGTGCCAGATAGACTTTTAATAGTAAAATGTAAAATCTTGTAAAATGTGGTTCTTATTGTATTGTATTATCTTAGATTATATACGATATTCAAAAGGATTACACGTTGATTAATGAACCACCAATTACAGTACAGTGCGAGAGTGAAACGCAAACTACTCGAAGGACGAAGGACAAGATCGGTCTAATCGGTCTTTAAGCGATAACGACAAAGGCACGCGCAGGCTAATCCGCAACCCAGAGCTAACTACTTTACGAATGAATGAATGTTCTTAAAAGATTTCAGGGTTGCAAAGTATTTTAGTATGTAGCGTATTAAAAAGTAACTAGTCAATATATTAACTTAGTGGTAATACTGTATTAATACATGTGGTGTACTAGCGAAACATGATAAAGGAATAATTTCTTTTCAACAAACATAACACCTTCAATGCGAAATTCTGCATCTCTCGCTGACAAACGTGCTTACATGTAAGCTTGTTATCATACTGTATTTTATAAAATTAAAAATTACAAAAGTTTGCAACTTAAAAATTACAAAAGTTTGCAACTGTCAATACTCTTTAAAAGGTGTCAAGTTCGGAAAAAAATGACTGCCCTCGTAACGGAAAACTATCTAAACAAATGTATTAATTTATGCCTTTGTAATTCCATGTGACTTTAGTATCAATAATGTAATTAGTTGAGGTTATTTTAGTTCATTTCTTTTTCAGTTGGTTTGATTGCGTTTTAAAATTGTAAAAATTACATCGATGTTTGACGTTTAAGTTTTTTTTCCCATATTTTTGTTTTTGCTTTGCAATTGTATCTATAAACGTCACATTTTAATTTATTTGTGGTTGTTTTTAAATAAATTATAAAATTGCAATATCATTAGGGTTTGTGTCGCGGTATATTTGTGAATTTTTTTTTTTTTTTTCATAAATTGTTTATTGCATCTTCAATATTTTTGAACAAACAATAATTACTCATATCTTAAGTCTAAAATAAAAATATACTTTTTAAGTCCAGCCAGTGCTAGACAAAAATAATGTTTGTTTCACGGATTTTGAAATCATTTGCGGTTCATCCCTCTAATGTACGGCCAAGAAAAGCAGTATCTCTTCTTTTTAGTCGAATGTACCCAGGTTCATTCAACATGCTGCGCGCCAAAGGGTTTGGATGAGATTCAAGCCTATTTAGATATGTGACTGCATGTTTCGCTATTTCTGCTTTAACTGATGGCATGTTTAGGTCTTTGTGGATGTTCGAATTTTTTATATACCAGGGAGCAGATGTAATAACACGTAAAATCTTATTTTGGTGCCTTTGAATTTTTTCTACATTGCTAGCTGAGGCAGTGCCCCATAACTGAATCCCTTAACACCAAATTGGTTTGAGGATCGACTTGTACAGTAGAAGTTTACAATCTAAGCTCAGGGTGGAGTTTCTGCCAATAAGCCAATTTAGTTGTACTGCTTTTAGTTTCATTTGTGTTACCTTGAAATCAATGTGGCTTTTCCAAGTAAGGCGACGGCCAAGATGTATACCCAGATATTTAACGTCTGAAAGCTGTGGTATCATTTGGTTATTTATGCGAATAGGAGGGCATGAGTCCCTACGCAGTGTGAAAGTTATGTGAGTACATTTTTGCTCATTCACTTTTATTCTCCATTTTTCTAGCCATTTTTCCAAATAGAGTATGTGGTCTTGTAAAATTTGTGATGCTTCTTGGGCACTTTCATGAATACTTAAGAAAGCTGTGTCATCTGCAAAAGTTGATGTGTGGACTAGGGTGCTAATTGGCATATCCGATGTGTACAGTAAATATAAAATTGGTCCCAAAATACTACCTTGGGGAACTCCGGCTTCAATGAGCTGTGGCGAGCTTAAAAAGTCGCCTTCTTTTAATAAAAACTTGCGATTCGTTAAATAATCTTTTAAGAGCTTATACAAGTTTTCGGGCAAGTTCAGCTTTAGCTTAAATATTAGGCCTTCGTGCCAAACCTTATCGAATGCTTGAGAAACGTCGATAAAGAGCGCAGAACAGTATTTTTTTTCTTCAAAGGTCGTTTTAATTACATTTACTAATCTGTGTATTTGTTGGATCGTACTATGTTGTTTTCTGAAACCGAATTGATGGTTCGGAATACATCCTTTCGCGCTAAGAATTGGATTCAGCTTAGTTATTAATATTCTCTTAAACAACTTTGACACGTTTGATAAAAGGCTTATAGGTCTGTATGATTCTACTTTTGTGTGGTCTTTTCCTGGTTTAGGAATCATAGTAATCAAAGAAACTTTCCACTCTGTGGGAAAGTACTCAAGACGTAAGATGGCATTAAAAACAAACAGAATAATTCTGCGACTTATAAGGGGCAACTCAACTAACATCTTGTTACTTGTTTTATCAACCCCAGGGGCTTTTTTGGTGTTTAAATCCGCTATTGCCCTTTCAATATCGCTAAATTCAAAGTCATTTGTGAATTTGAAATAAAAGATCAAAAAGATTTTTTTGTGCCCGGCATAGCGCGGCTATTTAAAAGAAGATAATTGTTGAAAATAAAAGAAAAGCATTTATTACGCCCTTTTGATACCCTTAAATAAAGGATATGAGTTTGGACAATCTTTGGTTTGATATGGTGGAGAGTAGTCCACCATGTCACACAACTCACTACACAATCGATCTGTTGTTAGTTCGGTATTTTTTTTATCAGTTGTCTTGGAGATTGCAAGTACATCTTGGATCTTCGATTGCCTTGTGAGTTGCCTTTGCGAATAATCCATTTGACAGTTTGTAGTCGGTATCCTGATACTTTCTGTGTGTTTAATGCATTTGGGTTTTAAAACAGCGATCTCATCAAGCATTAAAAAAAAAATGTTACTCTATACACATACTTACTTATATTCTTAATATTAAAAATATGTTACGTTACACTCATGATTTTCATTGCTTTCCATCGAAGGCGCTCACCAAACGTACCCAAACAGCAGCCAGTGACAACGGTCTGCACCGAAAGGTATGACAACAGTATTTCGAAAATTGTTTGTAAATTTCTTTGCAAAAATGTTTGAAAAATATTTTATTGAAAATTTTCTGTAAAATTTTATTTTGAAAATTTTCTGTAAAATTTTATTGTAAAATTTTCTGTAAAATTTAATTTGAAAATTTATTGGAAAATTTTATTTCAAAATTTTTTGGAAAATTAAAAAAAAATTTATTAACATTTTGCTGCAAAAATATATTTTTGAAAATGTTTTGTAAATGTTTTAGATTTTTTTTTTAATTTTTTTAAAATTTTATTTTAAAAATTTATTGATTTTTTTTTTTTTAATTTTGGACCTTCCTGCAATCTATATTGAGAGAATGGTCAAACTAAAGAAAAATAATTTTGACCCCCCATGTGCCTTTTAACTGCTTCTGGTTACCTGTGGATCCATTGGCTACCTCTATGTGTATTGCTTTCTATAAAGGTCTTTAATACAAATCTAAAACCAAACAAAAATCGCCCCTTGCAGGCAGGGGGTTATTGATCCCCCGAGATCTGTGTGCCCTTCATGCGTTCTACTGATCGTCTAATATTTATTTAACAAAAAAAGCAAAAGAGAATTACAACAACCGAAAAAAAATAAAAACAAACTGAAAAATGTTAAAACAAATATAGGTAGGCGTGGTCTGATGTTGCTGAATTTAATTAGCGAAATTTTTGAAATTATGCCTGGCAGATTTCTGTGTTCTTAACTCTTCTGTATCTCTTCGGGTGCTTTGGCAAAGTTGATTTCAACCCTAACATAGACGGACATCGCTAAATCAACTTCTCTGTTTTTAAGGATCCAGAATATACATATATACTTTATTGGGTCGAAAATTTATATTTTAGAAATTACACACGGAATGACAAACTTATATATTTCTACCTGCGGTGAAATGAAATAGAAAATTCAAAAAGAAAAATGGAAAATTTAAACATAAAAAAGAATCTTGCAATTGAAGTTCGAAAAACAACAAATGGAGTAGGTAACAATTATGTACATACAGCGTAAATATTTAGTAAATTAGTTTTTTAAAGAGCTGCCAAGTTTTTTTTTTTAAATTTGATCCCTGTTTATGGAATACAACTCTTACGAAAGTTATACACAGTACCAGTACTAGTACATGCCTTACGATTAGTAAATTCTATTCGAAAGGTTTATCGATGCGAATATAACTACGCAGTAAGGGTCCTGGGATTACTATCGTCGCATTTGTCACTATTTACTATTTAATTAAAATACACATATTTCGCTTTCACAAAAAAAAAGAAAAATACATCTTCATGTCATTTGCTATTGGTTTGTTGTAATCTGAAGATTACAAATTAAACTTTTCACACCTCGTTTTGCTTTCATTCCGCAGTTCTGCTGTCTGATGTTTATTTTCAATTTAAAATCGTTTTCAATTTTAAATTAAAGTAGACTTTGTTATGTTTTTGCTGCAACAATGTAAGATAATTTCTTCGAATGATTAAATCTATTGTACACTGAGCATTTGCGTGTTACACACAAAGTCACATATATACTTACATTACATACATATGTCTACTTATACATTCGTGGATATGCATTTATTGCAGAGCTGGAAAGCAATTGAATAAATTGAGATTTAGTGGGTGCATTACCTTCGCTAAGAATTTATTGAACCTCTCATTTGTAATATATAACCAGGGACCAACAAACGGTCTATTTCAGACCCAAATAACAAACGGGTTATTTGAGACTCAAATTTGTGTGGTAAGCAGAGAAAAAGAATGGTAAATGCACAGGGGGAAATTAATACGCCCTGGACCAATTTTCAAACACTTAATGGGAACGGTCGCTAAACGAAACGGGTCGCAACTGGCCTACAGCAACCTCTTATCCAAAATTCTTAGGTCCTTAATGGGCCTTCATGGAAAATTCGATATTTCTTCTAGTAGGTATCATAACGGGGCACTGTATGATTGGAAATATGATGGAGCATATGGGAATCTCTTGTTGTGAGATGTGCAGAAACTGTCTAGATAAAAAGGAAGAAGTGTCAAACAGCAACAGTTCAAAACATTCTCTACAACTGTCCGACTCTGCAAAATCACAGACCGGCCTAAAAATTTGTCTCATAAATGCTTTCAGGAACTGGACTGTCATGGGGAAGCGAAACTAGTGGTTCTTTCGGACTGCAGATAATGGCCGTTAAGTCAACAATATGGGCCTCAATAGGATCCGAGTGAACCCGCTTTATGCAAGCGAACAGCTTTTTCGAATGGTCAAATTTCAATAATTGTTTTTAATTAGTATCAGTAAACGCATCTGTGTAAACTTACTTGACAGACAGACTGAGCAGTATGAGGGTTATATTTATTACTAGCTGTGCCCGCCACGTCGTGGGCATCCTGACAATATTTTGCTCGATTTTGCTTGGAAAGTATTCCACACCAATTGTAACACAACAATGTATTTTCACAAAGTAAAAATACAAATCAAATACAAATTTTACTCAATTGACGCCTAATGATGCGCAATAGTTTTTAAAATAGTCCAGTTTTAAGATGAAAATTTCCGTACTTTTAAACCGGAAATTGCGTTTTTCACTTCTTTTTCTCTACTTTCTCTTGGAAATGAGATCTTTTTGCTGTATCCTATATTGGAATCAGCATGCTAAGCTACGTCCTCACAAAATCTTGTTAAAATCCATCCAGTAGTTTTTACGTGATGCGAACACAAATGAAACGCAGACAGACAGACGGAAATGAGTTATTATTTTATTATATGCATAGATGTAGATTGTTTTTTCTTCATTACTTTAATTGACAAACACTAAAAAATGAGAAGTAACACTCAGGCAATTAATGCCTTTATTAACTGTGTTACTTCCTTTAGAAAGGGATAGGAGTAGATAAGACAGATGGTTTGGGTGATAGTAAAGCTTCACTTATGGCAATACTGCAATTGCACGTTATGATTATGTTTAGAATAGTGTTGCAGCGCCTCTGACGTTATGTAGACGTATTAGCTTGAAGCTAGCATAGACAATTTATAATTATTTTTTAAGTTATCTAATTCTCACAAAATTGATGTTGCTACGGCTATTGTATTGGAACTCGTGAGCATACTTTAGTAGTCAAAGTGCTAACCACTACAGCACCCTCATTCTGTTAATTATTCGTTGAATGCATACAATTTTTATTTCTTTCATATTTTTGGTGATTGAATACATTTAAAAATTTTAATTCGTGATGAATTCATTGAAATTTTATTACAATTACTTTTTTTTTTGGTGAAGCGAATACATTGAAATATTTTAATTCATGATGAATGCGTTTAAATTTCTATTCAATGCATTTTTTTTCTTTTAGAGTTTTTAATTCGTGATCAATTCATTCGTATTTTAATTCAGTTTATATTTTGCTCAAATTTCTGAATTCATGGTGAAAAGCAAATAGGAATGATTCAGTTACAGCTCTGGTATATTGTATGTAGCAATGGTGTGTGAGAGTGTAGTGTGATATTCTCTAGCTTATATTTTTTTATTTTATTTTTCTTATTTTTTGTAGTTTTTAATTAATTAGATTACAATTTCTACAGCTTGTTTTTGTTTGCTGAAAACATAATGAAAAAGAAACTTAAATTATAAACTAAAAAAAAAGGTTATTAACACTTCACATAGTGTGAAAATACATATGTATGTACTCTCACACTATATATGTATGAATGAATAAATGAAATTTGAACACGAGTATACGGAGAGATAAAAAAGCAGCAATCCTGAATGCAAGTCAGTAATTTAAATTTCTGTCTTTCTTAATAAAATAAACAATACCCTGGAGAGTGTAAGACACTAACTTGCTGGCAGGAGTAACTGGGCAAAACTTAAAAAGCAAATAAAAAGAGGATAAAAAAGATATTGAAATTTCCTGTAGAAAGCGGAACATACTTATCTATAGATTCATTATGCAATACAATACATTTGCTATTGAAAGATCTTTAAAGTTTTCTGTAGCAAGCCATGTTATCGACCATAAAATTCTTTTTATTTCAGTTATCGATATGCATCGATAACGTGTAATTTTTAGCGAAAATTATGCTATCGATAAAAAAAAAAGTTGTCCAGTCGAAAACTCTGTTGATGTTTGCAAAAGTTATACAGTAAAAACTATGTTATCGATAGCAAAAGTTTTTCTGTTGAAAACTGATTTATAGATAACAAGGTTTTTAACTGCAATATCGATAATAAAAACAAACTTTTTCTATAGAAACTATGTTATCGATAACAATTTGTTGTTGTTGTTAAAGCAATGTTGTTGATACTAGCATTTTTTGGTAAAACGAATGTAGTATCTATAACCAAGGAAGTAAGTGCCTTGTAAAACACTGTTATTATAAATATAAGAATTTATATAGAAAGCGGTGTCATCGTTAACAAATATTTTTTTATATAAAGAACTTTGTGATCGATAACAATTTTTGTTTAAATAAAAAAAGAACTACTTTAATATCGACAGGAGACTTTATAAAAAAGTTTTTATAAGTTTGGTTGTCGTGAAAACTAGTTAGTGTAAGTGATAACAACAGTTTTTGCAGTAAGCTCTTGTATTGTGTTATCGATAACAATAGTTTTAATTACATTCATTGTCTATAACAAACGGTTTTTCTGTACAAAAATATTTTACTGATTATAAACTTTTTTCTATAAAAAACTATGTTATCGATAACAAACATTTAAAAAAAACAATGTAGTTAATAACTAGCATCTTTTGGTAAAAAAAAACATATGTTATCTATAACCAAAGTTTATTTGAAACAGACTTATAGAAGAAAGACAGGTTTTGTAGAAACCTATGTCATCGATTACATACACTTATTATATAAAAAATGTTGTTATCAATAAAAAGTTTATTTTAAATGCAAAAAACAACTATTGCATGCATATTATGGACAAAAAACTTTTTTAAAAAGTTTGTTGTCGATAAAACTATTTAGTGTAAGTGATAACAACCTTTTTTGCAGTAAGCTCTTGTATTGGATTATCGATAACAATGTTTTTAATTAGATTGTCTATAATAAACGGTTTTTCTGTATAGAAATATTTTACTGATTACAAACTTTTTTCTATGGAAAACTATGTTATCGATAACAAAAATTTTTTTTTGAAAGTAATGTTGGTGATAGCTAGGATTTTTTTTTTAAATGACTTTTTTCTTGATGATAAAAGTATAGGTGTAGAAAACTATGTCATCAAAACTTTGTTATCGATAACAAGTTTTTTATAATGCAAAAAGATTGTTGTCGATGAAACTATTTAGTGTAAGCGATACCAACCTTATTTGAAGTAAGCTCGTGTATTGAGTTTTCGATAACAATGTTTGTAATTACATTGTCTATAACAATCGAGTTTTCAGTACAGAAATATTTTACTGACTACAAATTTTTTTCTATAGAAAACTATGTTATCGATAACAAAATTTTTTGTAAAAAGCAATTTTGTTAATAAGTAACATTTCTTCGTAAGAAAAGCTCTATTATCTATAACCAACGATTATTTGCAATAAACTGTTAATGGTAATAAAATTATTTCTATAGAAATCATTTTCATTGATTGCATAATTTTTTTTTATATATAAAACCTTGTTATCGATAACAAGTTTTTTTTTTAAATCCAGTTTAGTGTTGGCGAAAGCAATCTTTTTTGTGGTAAGCTCGTGTATAGTATAATAAAAAAAAAGTTTTTCATAAAGAACTATGTTACCAATAACAAGTTTTTTCTGTAAAAAATTACCTACAATCTCACTTGGTCTTTCGATCTGTAACAAATGGCATGTGTGTTCAGAAATATGATAGTGCTGTTTAGAGTAATATATGTGTAACAGACTTTTTTACAAGTCTGTACGATTTGATAATCTTTTGAACTGTACGATTTATTACATGCATATTTTTTTCTATACGATCAGACTTGCAAAATCTTCTCTTTGTATAAAACTGACATACTTATGTACATACTATGCCATTTTGAAACAATTTTTTTGAGTGGGATGGAATTCTGTCCGATTTTTCGCGTTTAAATCGTACGATTGTGTAGGATAGTGAATCCTGGCCTCTAAGAGTTAATAGTAATAATAAATTAATTATTTAGGCTTAAGTTGTTATTTATAAAGATATAAAGAAAAATTAGATACCAGCAAAGCAGAATGCATTTTCTAGACAGCTACGTCCGTCATCAGTACTCTTTGTATCAATCTACCCGGTAGCTTCAATTGTTATTAATTTTCTATTTATACAAACTTATCGAAGAAATAGAATCTGAGAAATTTTAATTTTACATTATATTTCATAGGAGATAGAGCTTTTTTGAAATTTCAATTTTTCTTTATCTCTTTATAAATAAGAACTTAAGCCTAAATAATTAATTTATTAATTCAAAAATAGTTCAAATAAAATTAAAATAAGTTAATAGTAATAAATGAAAAAAAAAATTTGTTAATTTTCAGCTGGCCATTATGTAAACTTGTTGTCGTAACGCTGGAACTTAAAAGAAGTGAAAAAGGATCGGATCGTATATACAATTTTTTTGTTTGATCATGAGCGTGAATGTTTTTCTTTAAACCTAGAGTCTTTGGTGGGAATAGGACCAGTCCCTTGCTTCAGGCAGCGTATTGACTGGATTTGAAAAGACCCACGGATAGGTCGACGTTTATACACGATTAAAGAATAAAAGCATGACTGTAAAGGAAACAGTTATTAATGATTAGATTATGTTTCGAAAAAAAAAGAAATAAAAACTTAAGTATTTTTATGAACAAACCTTATAAAAAATAATGATAATAATATTTAGCTGAATGTGCAATTATATTCCGGACTGTATTCTTCTTTAAAAACTTACTAAGAAGCATTTAAATTAAGATTTATAAGAGTCTTTTTTTTTGTTTGTTGGTTGGTTGTGTCATGAAAACTGATAAAAGTTCAATTATATTGTTGCTGTAGTTGTTGGCATATAAAATTAATTATGCTACAGACGCTAAAGCCTTAGAGACGGCATACAAAAATTAAAAGCAAAATGCAATTTATTTGATAACAATATTAAATAACCGAAGGATCATAAAACATATGAAACACAATTTAGAGATGAATTTATTTAGTTATTTATATTTTATTTATTTTTATTTACTTAATGTTATAATGCCCCCTACCGCAAACGTGCTTTTAATGTACATATACTTTAAAGTAAAATAGCAGGTATTTAAAATTTTCACAAAGTAAGCATCACCATAGCAAAATAATAACAAAAACTTATACAAAAAACTATACTTAAAAATTAAAGGTTGACTTAATATGACGTATGTGGCCTTTATTCTTAAACCGTTTTACAGAAACATTTAAAAACTAAACAGAATGTGTAATACAATGTCCGTTATAACCAAATTAAAGGGTGTCCCTATAGATGATCAAAATAAATGTATATGATCTTGCCCTTTGTACGGTTACAGTTGGAAACTTGAAATTTACACAGTTTTTGTACTGTTATGTCTGCTTTAAAAGCGAACATTGAAATTAAAAGCTGGTCCCCATATAAGACATATTTTGTTGGCCGTAATAGGCCAAAATAGTTAAAATTTACACAGGGGATCTACTTATATGGCCTTTAAAATAAATAGTAGTAAAAACATAAAATTATAAACTAAAGGGTGACCCCTATAAGAGGTAATTGAACGTATATGGCATATCTTTTACACTTTAACATACATGCCTTAGAAATTTACAGAGTGTCTCTATTACTTCTTGCGCTGTCGTAAGGAATACAAAAAAATAAAATTGAAAATTAAAGGGTGGCCCATTCATTACGTTATATTGATGAATATTGTATATAAATTATTTTTTATTGCTTTGAATCTTCATCTTTTATTTCTCAAAAATTATATTAACACAACTAACGCTGTATAGGCTTTGGAAAAGCCAATCCTGTCATTCAAATTCTCCAAGACTTCTTCTGCCTAACGAATGGCTCCGGCGATATTGTTCTTGGATCTTGGATCTTGGATGTTGATTTTTTTTTCAATCATTCATGTAACATCGGTCTTTAATGGCACCCCACAAGAAAGGCGTGAAATTACAGCTTAAAGGGGCCACTTGAACATTGTCAAGTTGGCTTATAATATGGTTTGAGGTGCAGTGTAAAATGGTACGCCATCCTGATAAAACCCAAGATTATCCGTTTTCATATCTTCAATTACAGGGCATGATCGTCCGTTGTCATGGAGCGCCGTGATAAAATAAATGGCGGCCAAATACACACCAAACAGTCACTCTTTGTGAACCCTTATTGACAACGATGTGCAGTTTTTCCCATCCCCAGATGCGGCAATTTTGTTTATTGACATGGCCGGTGAGATGAAAATGCCTCGGCAAAGAAGATGATTTTTCGCCCAAATTTAATGTCCGATCAGAGTAAGGTCCAAACTGAGAAGCGGTAACAAGGTGACGGCGAATAATTCGAGATCATTATGTAAACATTTCGTAATGGTGGTGCGCAAAATGCCGTGCTATTAAAATCGATGGCGAATCTTTTTTCTTCAAGCGAGCTACACACTTTTGACGACAACAGTCACATTTCTGTCGGTACATACCGAACGACGACGGGGACCATACGATCACTGTACTCTAAGGGAAATGAAAGTAACACAGGAGGGGGTCAATTGACAAATATACAGCACTGTGTGATTTATGTTATACCTAACCTTTATATCCATGTTCAGTACAAGTTGCTATAATAATATCAGATTTCACGGTTCGGGCAACGCAGCACTCACAAATTTTGTGAGAAGGTACTTTAGTATCCTGATTCCACTCAAGGATACTTTTTTCCGCAACACTAACTCATTTCCAAGAGAAAGTGGTGAAAAAGCAGTGAAAAACGCAATTTACGGTTTAAGGGTACTAAAACTGGGATATTTTCACCACTGTTATAAAGCGTGATCCATTTCGAGGTTCCCTACTTAAAAAAAAATGTAATGGAGAATGTTTATTATCATTGGAAAGAATATTCTTTGGCATTTACTTGTTGAAGATCTATCAAATTGGTGGCCAATCGACCGACCCAAAACGTGAAATTATGTGCTCACCAAAATGTTCTCTCAATAAATCCATTGATTGATGCGATGTGTGGGAAGTGGCGCCGTCTTGCTGAAACCAAATGTCGCCGAGATCACGAGCTTCAATTTCAGGCATCAAATAGTCGGTTATTATGGTACCATTGACAGTTACGTTCGCAGCGGCATCATTTTTAAAGAAATATGGACCGATGATTCCACCGGCCCACAAACCACACCAAACCGTTGTTTTTTCTGGATTAAGTGGCAGCTCTTGAATCTCTTCAGGTTGCTCTTCGTTCCAAATGCGGCAATTTTGTTTGTTTTCATATCCATTGAGCCAGAAATGGGCCTCATCGCTAAACAAAATTTACCTCGAAAACGTAGGATCCTCTTGTCACGTTTCAAGAGTCCATAGAGCGAAGCGATTCAGACGTAAGTCTTTCCATTATGAAATGCCAAACAATACTAAACAAAAATAACAGCATGACACTACTCACACATGATCTGTCCAAAAAAGGTTATTGAAAAAAGTATCTCTATTTGAATCACCCATTGTTTTCAACACATCTTTTTATTTTTGAAAGTATTTTAAAAACTTTTTCGCAACATTAGGCGCCAATTGAAAATTTGTATTTTTACTTTGTGGAATTACAATTCCAATAAAATATTTTAAACACCTTTTACAGAGGTTTATAATAATTTTTTGAATTTGATATAACTTTTAAGATTTTATCCAGGAATGGATATCTTTATATAAAGTAAATACACAAACCATAACTGATGGTTCTTATCTTCTTTTTATTGGATTTTATGGTTTTATTTTTATTTTAATTTAATTTTTTTTTTAATGCACTCGTTTCTTATATCTGTTTAATACATTAAATTCTTTTATTGCAAAACGTGTGCAGGCAATTAAAATTAATTATTTAAATTTTTTTAATGTAACAACAAGTTTGACACAATAAAAAACTTCATGAAATCTAAAATTGATTGGCTTTCCATGTTATTAAGTTTTTTTGTTAAAAATTTCAAATTCTTTTTGTAAATTGCAATATTTGATGTAAAGATTTTGCAATAATAATAAACAAAAGTTGTTCTGGCAAACTAATTATTTGTTTATTTATTTTATTATTTGTGCCATTACAGCTATTGCTCGAAGGTTGAGATTCGCATTAGATTTGTTTCTTAACTGGAGTTTGTTTTGAACGGCTCCCAAGATTTTTAACGCGTTGTCTTCGATTCGAAAGGTATGTGTTCCTAAAAAAATATCTCTTTAGGGGCCTTTTTTTTTACTGAATAAAGGACCGTATGCGCTGGAATTTTTTCCTTATAGTGAACTTTAATCCTTATAAATGTAGTGCAATCTCCTGCCTTTTTGGCATATCGTTTTATTCCGACACCCAAAGTAACCCCAATAATCAGCAATCAGAAATACATTTTTTATTTTGATATTTGTCATTACTACTAACAGATAAAAAATTCACAACAATGTCCATATTGGTTCACATTTGTAGTAAAAGGTCACTCAATACATATTTTGCGTATTTTTTAATTTTTTTGATCTTGGCTTTTTTCATAGCTTCCAGGAATTATCAGCAGCTCTGTACATAAAAAGCAATCGCCAAACATTTTTATTCCACCCACGTCGTAGCCGTCTCCTGGCAATATTTTTCTCGATTTTGTTTTGAAAATATTTCACACCAATTGTAAGACTCTTTCTTTTATAGTGCTTCAGTTATGGTTTATGTATTTACTTTATGTAAAGGTATCCATCCCTGTATAAAAGTCTAAAATTTTTTAAAAACTTCTACAATTCTAAAAATTATTGTAAATAGTTTAATAACATTGTAATTTCACAAAGAAAAAATAAAAATTTTATTCAATTGGCGCCATCTGTTGCGAAATTTTTGTTTAAATAGCCCATCCTATGCTATATTGGAATTAGGATACTAAGGTAGCTCCTCACAAAATTTTGTTAAAATCCATCCAGTAGTTTTTACGTGATGCGAACGCAAACGAATAACAGACAGACGTACAGAATGCAAAAATATCTTATTTCCAAGAGAAAGTGGAAAAAAGCAGTGCAAGTGTGGCAATTTTTTCGATTTAAAGGTACTGAATACTTTAAGGAATCTATTATTTTTAGGATCTTATATAAATTTAAAAATTTTATTCAGGGATGGGTACCCTTATATAAACTAAATACGTAAGATTCTTAAAATTTTGTGTGGATTACTTTCAAAGCAAAATTGAACAAAATATTGTGAGGACGCACACAACGAGTGAGGACACAGCTAGTTATTTAATAAATTGAAAAAATCGCCATATGGGTATTTGTACACAAAATATAACGCGTGATCCATTTCGAGGTTCCCTACTTTTTTAAAGAAAAAAAAAAACAGAAAATTCAAATTTAATGGAGAATGTTTATTATCATTTGAACGAACATTCTTTGGCATTTATTTTTTCAAGATTATGTCTATCAAACGTTGGCCGTTTTTACGTCGCAGATGGTCCATCCGTTGAGTCCAATTTTCGATGACTCTTTCGAGCATTTCGACTGGTAACTGGCGAATGACACGCGTGATGTTTTCCTCGAAGGCATAAATCGAAGCGGGTTTGTACGCATAAAATTTAGACTTTACATATCCCCACAGGAAAAAGTCTAACGGTGTGATATCACACGATCTTGTTGGCCAATCGACCGGCCCAAAACGTGAAATTATGTGCTCACCGAAATGTTCTCTCAATAAATCCATTGATTGATGCGATGTGTAGGAAGCGCCGTCTTGCTGAAACCAAATGTTGTCGGGATCACGAACTTCAATTTCAGGCATCAAATAGTCGGTTATTATGGTTCGATAATGGTCGCCATTGACAGTTACTTTCGCACCGGCATCATTTTGAAAAAAATATGGACTGATGATTTCACCGGCTTACAAACCACACCAATCCGTTGTTTTTTTCTGGATGAAGTGGCAGCTCTTGAATCTCTTCAGGTTGCTCTTCGTTCCAAATGCGGCAATTTTGTTTGTTTTCATATCCATTGAGCCAGAAATGGGCCTCAATAAAGTTGAACTATTTGTAAACGTTGTTCAGGCGTAAGTAAGTCTTTCCATTATGAAATGCCAAACAATACTAAGCAAAAATTACAGGACAGCATGACACGACTCAAACGTGATTTGTCAAAAAAGGCCTATTGAAAAAGTCTTTCTACTTGAATCACCCATTAGTTCGCTAAGACCTTATTGTTATAAATACATATTTAAAATTTTTATTAAAAAATTCTAGTTATTTTGCAAAATTGTATAAACACTTTAAAAGCCCTTGTGGCAAACCTTTAAGTCTGTTAAAACTAGTAATAATTAAAAAAAAATACTCCTTTCACCTACATTGACCAACTTTATTTATGTAACGTTTAAAAGTAATTAAAATACATTCAGCGCATTCATTGAGACTAGTTTTGTGAGTATGTACATTGTTAAATTGTAGCCTCAAAGATAAAGAATTTGCTACGTAGTTAGCTGACTAGCTGGCTGGCTGGCAATGCCACAAAAACCACTAAAAATAAGTAAAAAAGCCATGCAACCACCATCTCCACAAATATAACAGACCACCGCCAACTAACTAATAACCCAGTAAACGTATCATCTATTCATTCAAGTTAACAGCCACAGTGTAAAACAACGTTTCAGTCAATAATTAAAATAAGCCGCGAGCTGTTGGCACAACCTAATGCGAGCCAACACCTGAAAAGCCACGTTAATGCCAACGCAGCTGTAAGAAAATATAAGTTCAAAAAAAAATTCAATATCCTGTTACAATAACACTGAATACCGTATAATAGAAAAGAACTTGACCCTAGAACTTACTATCAATAACATTACGAACATAAGCAGCAATATTTTTTGTTATTTGTTTGTTGTTATTGTGCCTGTTGGCGCTTTATATAAAGAAATACCAGGGCAGTTAAGTTAAGGCTGTTTCTTTTCTCTCTCTCTCTCTCTCTCTCTCTCTTTTTATCTCTTTTGTTTGGATTTTTTAAATACATTAGTCAGTGTTGCCAGATAAAGGTTCTAAAATTTGTTATGTTGTCTGCAGTTATGCTGAAATCACATGTTTGTGTTTACAAACAGTAGTAGTTCGAATACATTAAAAACAATGTGAAATCCGGAATAGCAAATTTCAGATTTGTGTGAAATCTTGATTTTATGTGCTTTTAAAACGTTTCGGAAGCCAGAGCACATACTATTTATTCCATAATTTTTCAATTTTTATTAGCTAAATTGAGAATTTATGTGGTTTAACAATAATAATTGAGAATATATACGGTTAAATAATAATTGATTGTGTTAGAAGGAAGGTATACTGAACCAGATCTCTCTTCAATCAACCTTTATCGCTTACTAACGTCTGGTTGTCGAGTGGAAATAAAAGTCTTCCTTTTTATTAATCATTGAGTATCACGCTCTGAACTCTGAATCCGCTACAGTCTTCAAATGGATCCATAATCTATATATGCCTCCTAACATAATACACAAAGACCTCTGGGTGGCGATTTCATTAACACCTCTAAGAAAAATTAATCGACTAATGGTCAATTCGAGTAATACTCTTTTTTGCACCACTTACGTGGCTGGGATGTGTTGAATTTTCCCTGTCTTGATATAGTGGCATAAACACCAAGCTTGATAGATTTACGGAAAAAATTCCTGTCCTGTCGATTCCGTTTATACTCTTTTATTTACGGCCTAGAAGCATCGTTATCATCATCCTCATTTTTGTCGATCCAATAATATTTGAAGTGCATGTAATAAAAGAGGCAGGCAATGAACCCCGAGGCCGGTCAATGGGCTATTAAAAGACCCCTGAGATCGATTGGAGAATATGTTAGGTTAGGTTAATAGAGGATCACACATAATTATATATGTGTGGATTCACAAGACCATTATTAATCCATAGTAACTCCTCTAATATTCTCCACTGGTCTTTTTTAATAACTCCCTCTAAGTAGTTCCGTGAGCTTTGTAAATTTTACAATTTGCTTAGCATCCATACCGTCCAGGTCCTCCATATTCTGAAAGAAAAAAGAGCCAAAACATTTATTACGGCTGTGTGATAACGCAGGGAATTGACAAAGTAGTGGAATGTATTTTCCTCTTCTTAGCCACACCATCTGCAGATATCATTATCACAAGGTCGAATCAAGAAATATATAAAATCATTATGTCATGTTATTAAATCTACATACATTCTCAGTTCTGACTTACTCATACATAACAGCTTATCCCTTTCTCCAATACCTTTTTCCTCCAGCAATGATTTTCCAATGAATTATTTCACATTGTGTCGGCATCACGTCTAAATTGTTCTCTTATCCTCTCATATGTAGAATCGAGACCAGGATATATGTCCTGACATCTGACGCTTATGTCTAAGTCAGCTCCAGTACGCGCCAACTCGTCTGCAGCTTCGTTTCCTACAATGTTGTAATGACTGGGTACCCAGCACAGTTTCAGTGCGTGTTGTTCATTGAGAACTTGTAGCTCTCTGTGACAACGGCTGACTACTTTCGAACTAATACATCTATTTCCGAGTGATATCACTTGAGAATATCGGCCTCATAGAAAGTAACCTGGCAGCCTCAGACATAGCAAAAATTTCGGCTTGGTAAATGTTGCATAAGTTATCTGGTTTAGAACTGTATCTGATACCTAACTATCTACCTAACTATCGATTGGACAAGAGTCGGTCAAAATATCCGATTGGAGCAATGTGCCCCTTGGGTGGCAATGGGCTGCTTTGTGGCGGGGGACAATATTTAATTCCTGTTTACAAGTATTGAAGTTTTGTGCTGCTTATTCTAAGAGATCTATTTGGTGGCAACGCTTGGTTCGTCATTTAAACGTCGCACATAGGGGTATTTTGCCAATCTAGCCGGACATTACTTTTTTTTTAGCTTATATTGGCTCTAAAAATGTATTGAGTGCCCCTAGTTTAATGAAACTTAGCAGAAAAATCTGTTATGGTCATAGGCTGTCAATGCTATAAAATAGCAAAAATCGGATCGAGAAGAAAAAAGTTCCTCTTGGAAGAACTAATCCTACCTCTGAAAAATGCAAGTTTTTTTTTTTGATTTTCCCGTCATTTTGTTTCGCAATTACAACATTTAAGGTCAAAGAATGTTCAAAAACTTAAAGTTGGACTCGAGAGATTCTTAAATGCCATTTTTATCCCCGCCCCCTTTTGTGGGCGGTGAAATAAAAAATTATTTGAAAAAATAATGCAATTATTAAAAGAAATAGATTACATACTTCTTAAAACCATAAAAATTTATTTTTATGGGCAGGGGGAGGTATTCCTCCAATCCCACTCCCAAAACGTCCATGTGAAAAAAAAAATTTTTTTTTTTGCCAATTTCCTAAAAATATTCATTTTTAAGCTTTATAATGCCTAACCAATCCCCGCCTCCCAAGAATATTATTAACAAAATATTTTTGTAATTTGTTACTTTAAAGTATTTTATTTATCGTAAAATAATTAATTTATTCATAGTAATAACTTATTTATGATTGTAACGATAAATTTTATTTAAAATTATAACAATTAATTTATTTAAAACAACCTATCCTTTGCACTAAGGTGATGATGAGTGCCATGGTTCTTCTTCGTCGGATTCTTTAAAGACCTCTTACGAATCTGAATCCTCTTCAGCGTTAATTACAGTTATTTCTGCAGCTAATTCAGGATTAGAAAAAAATCTTCTGCTAGTGTTACCATCGTTGGTGTTTCCAAATCCAGCTTTCGGTACACCCACTACTAGCCCTAATTCACTTCTAAATTATTCTTGGATATTTTTTTCCTCGCGTTAACAATGGCTTTGTCCGCATCAGATTTTATTTGCCATTTTTCACTGACAGTTTATATGACAGGTGTAATATGCTCTCAAATAGTCGAATTCTGGCGTGTAAAGTAGATAGTCCGAAAGAAAGGGCATCTACGTCTATATCTCTTTTGATATTTAAATTGTTTTTTGTACAGCTAATAACAGTGTTAGATGTAATGATTTAAATAAAAAACATCTACCTTCAGTTATTAAAATCCAAAACATTTTATGAATATACAAGGGTTTCTTACTCGTATTTACCTATCCAAGATAAGAAAAAACATAAAAAGGTAAAATTTTTTAAAAAATCGCCAAAAAAATGGCGCAAATATGCGCAAAGTTTTTTTTTACATCATAAAAGATCGTAAATTTTGTAGTGATTATAACAGGATCGCGATGGAGATCACTCTTAAAAAGCTTTTCACTTTTTTTTTTGACCAAAAATTTTACAAAAAAAAATTTTTTTTAATTTTGAACGAAATTTTTTATCATTAGAAATTAAAAAAAATTTTTTTTCTAAAAATTAACATAAGTAAATTAATTATTTAGGCTTAAGTTCTTAATTATAAATAATCATTACATTACATCTAACACTGTTCTTAATTAATTAAATTAATTTATTAATTCAAAAATAGTTCAAATAAAATTCATATAATTAACATAAGTAGCTACAAATAATCCCTTTCACAGAAAAAAAATCAATACAAAATCTTGATTCGTTTAGCCACCAAAAAATATATTGCAAACCTCTCAAAATCGTTTAAAGTCAATAAAAACGTATGCGATTACCTCAACTTTCCTGAATTTAACAGTGTCCCAAAACAACAAATCTCCAGCAAACGCCTTGAAAATTCACTATACGATGCAGAATTTTGTTATCTGTCGAGCTGCGTACTTAAATTTTTACATTTCTAAAAATTTAGTTTTGGCCTAATGTCCGGCTAGATTGGCAAAATACCTCTCTGTGCATCGAGTAGAACAAAAGCCTCTTTTGGGTGTGAAAGCGGTATACTGGATATGTTATTTGATTTAATCTGCATATTGGCTGGGAATTGTTAGATCGGCATAAGATTAGCTTTAATTGACAGCACTGTCGACACCGCACCATTAGAATACACCTGAAAAATTTATAGGTTAATAGGTTTTACACAAGAACTGCTTATTGATACCATTAATAATAAATGTTAAAATAATAGAATAGAATACGAGTATATTAATTGGATATTAAGTAAGTCATAAACTGGCCGACTACCTCAAAACCGATACATAAGATATGGAGTAGTATTTAAGTTAGTAATGGTTGTTGCTAAGTATTAGAGTTCGTAAAAAAAGTTTTACGCTTCATAAAAAGTTATATTCACTTTAAGGACCTACTTAACGGTAAAAAGAGAAGGGTCTTGGAGATGCAAAATCAAATAGCAGAAAAAAGAATAAAGGAAATAAGTTGAAGTTTGATTTAAAGTCAAAAGGTAGTATGGAACTTGTTTTAGCGATATCATATCACTAAAATTAAAATATCATGTTGTGTGTAGTAGTCTACTGTCAGTTAACAACCTATTGAATTAACAATTATGTAAATATTAAAACAGGAAAATTAATTAAATTAAGCATCTTAAAAGAACAAATACAATGATTAGTGGATTGCTCAGAAAGTAAGACAAGATTAGTAAATTTCGTGAAACATAGAATAAACCAGGGTGTTGTAGCATCCCTACCGTTTACATGAAAGCGAAAAATAGTGAGAACCAAAAAAGCTTCTTTCGGTATAATGTGCAATTTATAA
This sequence comes from Phasia obesa, assembly GCA_949628195.1. Taxonomy (NCBI): domain Eukaryota; kingdom Metazoa; phylum Arthropoda; class Insecta; order Diptera; family Tachinidae; genus Phasia; species Phasia obesa. The sequence goes on along the minus strand of OX451219.1, from coordinate 92,454,945 downwards.
GGTACCCCTGAACATTAATTATTACTATATCAAAATATATTTCTCTCTTTCTCACATTTTTAAAGTTACAGTTATTTGGTTAAAACCGTGTAAGCTTTGTCTGTGCAAAATAATAGTAGCAATACGTGAAAATCCATATAAGATTCACATTGAAATTTTATCTTTTAAATATTTAAAATGGGTCGCCAACCAAAAAACATAATATTAAAGCTCCTATCAGATGTAAAATCATTGAGATTTATTCAAAATTTAGTAGGATGTTCGCACACAGTTATAAAGAATTGTAAGAAATTTAAACTATTTCGAGAAACATGTGTGAAACACGTATTTTTTCTTGATCAAGATTAACGTCAGCACCTAGTCGTGTTGGCCCTTATCTGACGGTGTTCTTACCACCGAGTGAAATTTAATGTGTAGACCAGCCCCCCACTGCATCATATGAATACCGCACTCACAATTTAATTGCAATGAAGCGACAAGAGAACCACCTTTAAATGCCATTGTCCGATCATCGCACAGTGTACAATACGTACGCTAATTTGTGGCAATTTATAGAACATTATTAAGCGCATGGTGAATTCTAACCCTGTTGTAACGTCTGCAAAAACTAAACAAGACTTAGAGCTTGTAGTTCACTCTTCCACTATCTGATGACATCTTCTTAAGCAAAACCTATTTGGCAGACTTTACTCCGATGAACAACTTTGCACTCCAAAGAGTCCAAAGAGTATTGCGCCATTTACATTGGCGCAATATTCTCTAGACAGTCGAATCCTAAGTGGTTCTTTTTTGTATACCTGGTACTAGAAAATTCGTTAGAAGACCAAGAGGCAAAAAATATGATCCCAAATATGTGTTAAAAAACGTTAGGCATGGTGGTGCGAAAACTAATGTGTGGGAGTGCTTCTTGTTTAACGGCACAGGGCCCATATTTTGGATAAAATACAACATGGACTTCTTAATGTATGTGAATATCTTAAGAACGAAATCATGTTACCATACGCTGAGTATAATATACCGCTCAAATGGGTATTCCAGCAACACAATAATCTTAAACACACACACACGGCTGCCAAAAGTGCCGATTTTTACACTAAAAAAACACCAAATGCCGATTGCTGATTTTTGGTTAAAAAATGCAGATATTATCGAATCTATTGATTTGGGAATTTTTTTTTTTTTTTTTTAAGTAAAAAAGAGAAGTACCACTCAGGCAGTTAATGCCTACATAAACTGTGGCACTTCCTTTAGAAAGGGATAGTAGTAGTAGATAAGACAGATGGTTAGTGATAGTAAAGCTTCGATTCTGGCAACACTGCAATTGCTCGTTATGATTATTTTTAGAACAGTATTGCAACGCCTCTGATGTTATTTAGGCGAATTAGTTTGAAGCTAGCATAGCCAATTTATAATTATTTGACTTCGCCGGCGATTAAGTGCTATGTGGCGAAGGAGGGCACTGTGATATGCATTATTATAAAGAAAAATTAATACATATCAGAAAAATTGATGTCGCCACGGCTGAGATTTGAGCTCTTGACTGTTGCTTAGTAGTCAACGTGCTAACCACTTAAGCTACAGCACTAAAGATTAATATAAAAATCTAAATTAAGCAAATCTGAAATTCACAATATTATTAACAAATGTATAATTTTTATATAGAAATGCTCACCTAAATACGGAAACGGTTTCATTTTGAAATTAACTTTTAATCGATAAGTTTAATAAATCCATATGTCATAATGAATATCAACCTAAAACTATTTTCGATATCCTTACGCCTTTTCCGAATTAGATTCTGAGTACTGAGAATTACAATTTCTTGATTTTGAAAAAAATATTTACAAATACTGAAATTAATTTATATAATTTTTGAAAAAGAATTTCTAAATAAAGCGGGGCGATCCCACAAAATTTTTCCAATTTTAAGAGACTTTGTGAAACAAATTATGATTCTGCCATATTATTCAGCAGTTTCTCAAGTATTCGATAAGGTTTGGCATGAAGGCCTAATATTTAAGCTAAAGCTGAACTTGCCCGAAAACTTGTATAAGCTCTTAAAAGATTATTTAACGAATCGCAAGTTTTTACTAAAAGAAGGTGACTTTTTAAGCTCGCTACAGCTCATTGAAGCCGGAGTTCCCCAAGGTAGTATTTTGGGACCAATTTTATATTTACTGTACACATCGGATATGCCAATTAGGCCCCTAGTCCACACATCAACTTTTGCAGATGACACAGCTTTTTTAAGTATTCATGAAAGTGCCCAAGAAGCATCAAAACTTTTACTAGACCACATACTCAATTTGGAAAAATGGCTAGAAAAATGGAGAATAAAAGTGAATGAACAAAAATGCACTCACATAACTTTCACATTGCGTAGGGACTCATGCCCTCCTGTTCGCATAAATAACCAAATGATACCACAGCTTTCAGACGTTAAATATCTGGGTATACATCTTGACCGTCGCCTTACTTGGAAAAGCCACATTGATTTCAAGTTAAATGAAACTAAAAGCAGTACAACTAAATTGGCTTAATGGCAGAAACTCTACCCTGAGCTTAGATTGTAAACTTCTACTGTACAAGTCGGTCCTCAAACCAATTTGGTGTTATGGGATTCAGGTATGGGGCACTGCCTCAGCTAGCAATGTAGAAAAAATTCAAAGGCGCCAAAATAAGATTTTACGTATTATTACATCTGCTCCCTGGTAATATAAAAAATTCGAACATCCACAAAGACCTAAACATGCCATCAGTTAAAGCAGAAATAGCGAAACATGCAGTCACATATCTAAAGAGGCTTGAATCTCATCCAAACCCTTTATCGCGTAACATGCTGAATGAACCTGGTTACATTCGACTAAAAAGAAGAGATACTGCTTTTCTTGGCCGTACATTAGAGGGCTGAACCGCAAATGATTTCAAAATCCGTGAAACAAACATTATTTTGGTCTAGCTCTGGCTGGACTTAAAAAGTATATTTTTATTTTAGACTTAAGATATGAGTAATTATTGTTAGTTCAAAAATATTGAAGATGCAATAAACAATTTATGAAAAAAAAAAAAACATTATTCAGCAAATGTCGGACGAATATTTAGAGCCGTCAATTTAAATAAAACAAAATATCGATGTTTCTTAGAAAATGAAACTTTTCAATGATTTATATATTCTAAAGATCATTTAAATCCATTTGTTTTGACACTAAAATTCAATATTATTTAGAAAAATTTTAAATTCAGAAATGTATTCATAAATGTATACGAAACGTATATTTAAGCTTGTAAAACTAACTTAAATTATTTTATTATCTATAGCCCAGTATTCTGTTAAATTTCTCATGCGGAATGCTGTGAAACTACATGAAAAAGTCATGAAAAAATGTTGCAGAAGTAGTACTCCGTTTTTACTGTGGAAAGGCATTGAAATGTTGCCGGCAACATTTTACCAAAACTGTGAAATAAAGCTAATGGGCATTATTTCATGTGGAATTTTTTGTAAAATTTTTTATGGAAAATATTGTTAAACAATGTGGTATATTTAAAAGCAATAAAATCGTAAAATTCATTCAAATCGCGAGATAGACACCACATTTTAAATGTCAAATTTTCAACATTTTTCAAAAATTCGAACAGAGTACCATTCTTATCTTTTTAAAAAATGTTGTGTTTATGTTTATAAAATTCATAAAACTAGGATTTGTTATTTCCTTTGGTTTTTAATAACCCCGACAAATACTTAGTTTTATTTCTGCCGATCTTCTTGCCGATTTACAAAATTGATGTGCCGAAAATGCCGACTTTTTTCATTTATTTTTGCAAAAAGTGCAGATATTTCATGGTAAATGGTAAAAAAAAAATTGTTTAATGACAATAACATTGAAGTTTTGGAATGGCTAGTCACCAGATCTGAACTCTATTGAACTACGAAATGTAGTGGAGTTGTGGGCGTCCGTAAAGGCAGCGGGGGAAAATATTCCTGTGGAGAGGTGCAGATCTTTGACTCAATGCCAAAATTTGAAGTGTAGACAATACAATGTAACAATAAAATTTTCATGATATAATAAAATATACTTATGTATGTATTATTCTGAACAAACTAACTTTTTCATAAGGTGCTAATATTATATTGCACTGTATATTCATGTTATTCCTCCGAAATTACGGATAGTGACCGATTTTAAATTTTTTTTTTCTTCCTCACAAAAACATTTTAGTGGCGTCTGAGATTCCGAGCACCAAAGGGGAAGAGATGGATGTACGAAAGCCAGTGATAACGGTCTTTATCGGAAGATATGAAAATAGTATTTCATTTACTGGCTGAACAAATCCATGCTTCAAAACTTAGGCTGCAGTACAAATTATTTTCAAAACCCTCCTAAATCCATTGATTTCTAAATTTTTATGATTTTAATACAATTGATTTGTTGCTGGAAATATTTTGTTCACTAATTTTTCTCAGTGCTTGTTTGCCTTTTATTTACCTTTATTGTTGTAACAATGGTAAGCCAAAATAATGAATAACTAACGGACCTTATAAAATAAACAGAATTCAACGTAGTTGAGTTGAGTAGCTGGTTCTGTCCAGCTGATTGTGGTGGTGGTGGTGGTGTTGGTGTTATAGTGGTAGAAAAAAAAACCTTTGGCTCCGAACTACAAACAAAATCACAAAACGACGTTAAAAGTAAATAAATATAAGCGGTAACAAGAACAAGAACATGTTAAAAATTGTAATGACCTTCACCGACACTCACTCAAAACAAAACAGTTCTAAACCACAATACATATATCACCTTTTATACATACAAATACAAAATTCCATTGTGTTCGCTGACTTATATATTTTATATTGCAGTTGCAGAGTACACTGTAATAAAACATTTAAATTCATTCTGTTTGTAACACATACGAGTACATATGCAGTGCTGGTCATAATATATGTATACGACTTAAATCGTATTTGCACCAACTGTAAATTAAATTCAATAATCAACAGAGTCCTAGAGAGACTGTTTGGTATGCCTTTTGTTCTGAAGACCTATAATTTTGCTAGGAAATTCAGAAATTGCTGTAACAGTCAATGGTGTAAGGGGTCTGTTCAAAAGAAAAGAGTTTTTGAATTTTCGAATGTGTACATTCGATTATCGAATATACGAAGCCCGCGAAAATTCAAAAATCCCCTTTTCTTTTGAACAGACTTCGTATGTAAGTTAATTGACACATGATAACGAACTTTCAGTGGCAATAGTTGGAAGATGTGAACATCGGGGACTTCCTTTGGAATATATTAAATGAAAATTTGTCCATGTGTATTTAATAAACATTGAAAAAGAAAAACCATTTGTAAAAAGTTTCAATTGATGTGTCAGCTACTGTATGCTCATAAATATTAATTAAACAGTTACATGAGCAAGCTCATCTAACGGACGTGCTTATAAGCTCGTGAGCAAGTTGTCATACTTGAACACAAACCAGCTTACTGAACACATGCCTACTCATACCATACTATTAGTAAGCAAGCCTTTGTTCGTATCATAAACACAATGAACTGACTGAGTAAAACGAACTTTCTGTACTAGAGAGCACCGTATTCACTCGTGTCATATTAGAAACACTCTGTGTGTTTTCTTTAGTAGTTGTGGAAAACTTTTAGATAATATCTAACTCGCTTTTTTCATTTTTCTTAAGAAATTATTTTTGTACACTCGAACTGTGCTCGTGTTTTACTCAAAGCATAAAAGTGCTTAAACACTCGAACTGTGCTCGTGTTTTACTCAAAGCATAAAAGTGCTAAAACTCGCCCAAGTTCATTGTTATTATGTTCAAAATTTACTCGTACTTATTCAGGCTTACTTAAGGAAACTCTGTATGATGATCATCGTATTTAGCTCGCTGGTCTACGCTGTTTATATTTGTCCACTCATCGTTACTCTATGAATAGACTAGTGCTGGCAATTTCTGCTACGTTTCGTTACTCGATACTACTCAATACTTATTAATTGGGTACGCAATAGTAATCAATACTTTCGTTTACAATTAACCAGGGGCCAAATCACCGCTTTCGATATCGATCGAATGGCGTAATTTGCCCCTAGAGTTTTAATAAAGCCGTTCAATTTTCTATTTAATTTGTTTCTGAAACTATACCATTTAATGTATCGAGTAACTATTTTTGAGTATTGAGTACTCAAAATAATGATCAAATACTCGGTACTCGATACCCACTACTCAATACTTTGTCATCACTAGATGGTAATGGAATATTATAATGCGCGTCGTTATTATTATAATGAGCTTCGTTTTTTGTGCTCATGTAGCTATACTCGATGTGCTTCGCTACCCCAATTATCAAAAAGTAAAATAAACATTTGTTAGAAAAAGTATGACCAAGCTTTAATTCGAAAACTCATTTTATTCTTATGTTTTACTTTGTAAGGTTGGGCCCATTGTTTCAATACATTGGATTATATAAGCGTGTTACTCATACACATTAGCGTAGGAGGTCGAATTTTTAGGGTGTGCAGAACAATTTTTATTGGTACAATGTACAACTTTTAATTTCCCCCTCAAAATGACCTTTCTAAGCCAATGCTGGTACAAAACTATAAGGCTCTAATTACTGTAGTTTCATAAGCACACTATAACTATTTTTCACTTCATGTGGGAGTTACCACACCCGCTGTTTTAATCAAAAGCTAGCTTGACTTAGGGGTTTACCTACAAAAAACTTCAATACTCTACGTATTATAGTTCCCTAGGTGGACGATAATAATTTTTTACTTTGCATTGAAAAGGAAAACGCCCACTGCTTCAATCTAACTATTTTTCAGACTATGGACTTTAATAAGGGGACTACTATAGTTCCCTAGTTACATGATAATTGTTTTTGTATGGGAGGTACCACGCCCACTGCTTCAATCCAGCCAGTTTTTGCTCTGCTATGTATATTACAAAATTATCAGACTGGCCTGTTATAGTTCCCAAGTTACCCGATGCTAAATATATATTTTGTATGGGAAGTGCAAAACTTCCAAATATTATGTTAAACTAAGTCGAAGTTATACGAGTACATAAATAATTGCTATTCACTAATAAGATGAAGCATAAATTTTGAAAACTTTTAACAGCATTTTGTAAAATTTAATTTTTTTTTTTAATAATTAAAGGAGCGATATATATTGTCTTAGTTGCAATTGTTTTGATCGCAACTGTATAAATACAACAATTACAAAGAACACATATAAAAATGCCTATGTAGAAAAAAAAAAACTATACATACAAACAATAACACCAATGACGAAGGTCAGTTAATAAGTCATTCAGTCACTCAGTTATTCAGTTAGTAAGACAAGCCCCGATAAAAATTGCATGTACAACAACGACAACAACAAAAGCACACAATCAAATTCAATTTTCAATGTAATGCAATCGTTTGTTGTTGCATTTTATTTCTATTTATTGTAAAAATAACTAAACAGCAACAAAAACAATCACAACAAATGCGAACAAGAGCAAGAGCAATTAAAGCAACAGAAGCAAAAATAAAAACAATAACGACATCAAGTTCTCGTTGATATTGCTACTGCAGCACTAGGTCCGTTTCAGAGAAGATCAATAAAAATTATTTATAGACGTTGCCAAGTTAGTATATGAATGAATTTCTAAGTTGTATTCTGAGTGGTGTTAAATTAGGTCGAAAAAGCACATGTTTCGTGAAATAAACGTAGGTTCGTTTTCTGCTCTTTGTACCCCCTGCGAAAGAGATACAATAATAGGTGAGTGAATTTGATGGTGGTAAGAAAGCATCACCGAGAGCAAGTAAGAGGTTGGGAAAAAATAATTAAAACCATAAATTTAGATCTTCGACTGTCAGGTACAAGGGCATAGCATGCTGAAACTGAGTGTACTGTCAATACCCGGCGTGTGCCTCGTTAAACTGATTGGTATCGCGCTAGTCTTTCAGTCTGGGGGTTGCGGGTTCGATTTCCGCCGAAGACTGAGTGTTTCCTGCTGAAAAGCCAAAAACAAAGAAGAAATCTTGTCCCTGCTAACAGTCTGCCTAAATTTATTCGAGCGTACTCTTGATACCTAAAAGAGGACATTGGTGAAGCAAATTTTTTTCTTAGTATTTTTTTTTTAAGACAACTCAACTTGCGAAACTTTTTGTTTGTCTGCAGAAAACACCCAGAGTCTTTGGCAGAAATCGAACCCGCAACCCCCAGACTGATAGACGAGCGCGGTACTGATCACGCTATCGAGGCACTCCTAGTATTTTATTATTAGAATTTCACTTGCCATAGTTTAAAAGTTATGGATTGATCAAATGTTATATTTGCAAGAAATTATAAAAAAAACTTAACATGGAGAAAGTAGAGGAATTAGTACGCCATTAGATTGCAATCAAAAGCTTTCTTTTGAAATGTCATCAAGTTCTTTCCGTTTCAGAAAGCCGTAGGAAGTCTTTTGTACGCATCGCAAATAACTCGACCAGACATTGAATTTTCGAAGGATTCGGGTGGTGAAGTTATGGGTTTTGCAGATACAGACTGGGAAAATGATTTAGATAACCGACGGACTTTGCTTTTCGTGTTTCAAGGTTCTGTCATCTCCTAGAACTCTAAAGTCGACTGGACGGTGGCACTCTCGAGAAACTAAAGCGATATGATTTGGCTAAAATCGTTATATCATGAAATCTGTGTTGAAAGCGAGAAGCCGTTGAAGCTATGTTTTAAGAACAAGGGTGCTATTGCTTTGGCGCATAATAATATTTATCACGCACGATTAAAGCCTACTGACAGTCGTCATCATTTTGTTCGAGATTTGGTTTACAATAAAGATATACAAATAAATTATATTGGCGCGGACATCTTCGATAAAGCACAACCCGCTGGGAAATTTTGTTAAAGCTGTAATCAACTTGGTTTAAGAAACTTTAATACTTCAAAAACTGAAGACTTGAAGTCAATCACCCCTATCGTGAAAAAGAGAAGTGAAATTTTTGTTCCCATGAAAAGGTCATTCCCCTCGAAGTGTAAATTGCAATTATGAAGTTCACGTGGAAATTGTGTTCCCTTTATTGAACAGCTGTTCAAACCAAAGTAAGCTATCAGTGCATACATAATGTAAAAAAAGAAGGATAAGCTGATGAAAAATTATTTAAATTGAAATTTAATGTTAAAAATATAAAAAAATTTTGGAATTTGAGCTATAATTTTGCTCAAGAAGAAACAACGAATTTTCAGTCGACGTCTGCAGAATTACAGAGTATATAAAGCTACGTTAAGATATATGTATTCTTGAAGGGCTCAGTGATTTCCTGCCATCTACAAAATCATCATTTGATATTTAATTAACCGATCTTGGCCTTAAATAATTTACTACAAAATTATATATAGACAAAATATATAAATCCCACAGATTACTTAAATACTGACATGATGAAAACAGTTCCCCAGCAAAAATTAAGTGAACAAATCAAAGAAAAAGTGAAAATTTTTCGAAGGAAAAAACCATTCGCGATAAGGGAAATTTCTTGTAGACGTGAAAAAATGTTTGAGGGAATTATTCACGATTGGAACATCAGTGGAAAGGGAAATTTTTCCAGGAAATAATAATCATGATAGGGGTGAATGTATTTTGGAATTACTACTATGAATGTATTTCAACCTTTTTTATATGTATATGTATGTATGGATATATTTTAAATAGACCACCACAAATTATGACGGTGTCAGTTTTTTTTAGCAGACATTGGTTTCAACAATACGGTGTAAAATGTTAAGGAGAAATTAGCGTAATGTCATTTTAACCCAAACGACAGAATGAAATTTTCTGTTGGTTTAATATCATCTGCTTAATTTTTACGTCACTTTAAGGACATTGAATAACAATTTTCATCTTTTACCTTCCAAGAAAACTTGATTTCAATAGAATCTTTTATCGTCGAGATATTTCTTAAAATTTATTTCCTCCAAGGCCTGAATCGAAGCGGGTTTGTCCGCATAAACTTTAGACTTTACATATCCCTACAGGAAAAAGGCTAACGGTGTGATATCACACGATCTTGGTGGCCAATCGACCGGCCCAAAACGTGAAATTATGTGCTCACCGAAATGTTCTCTCAATAAATCGATTGATTGATGCGATGTGTGGGAAGTGGCGCCGTCTTGCTGATACCAAATATCGCCGAAATCGCGGGCTTTAATTTCAGGCATCATATAGTCGGTTATCATGGCACGATAACGGTCACCATTGACGGTTACTTTCATCATTTTTACGGCATCATTTTTAAAGAAATATAGATCGATGGCGCGATAAGGGAAATGATGATTCCACCACAAACAACACCAAACCGTTGATTTTTCTGGATGACGTGCCAGCTCTTGAATGTCTTCAGGTTGCTCTTCGTCCCAAATGCTGCAATTTGGTTTGTTTACATACCCTTTGAGCCAGAAATGGCCCTCACCACTAAACAATATTTTGTCTCGAAAACGTTGGATCTTCTTGGAATTTTTCAAGAGCCCATAGAGTGAAGCGATTCAGGCGTATGTCTTTCCATTATGAAATGCCAAACAATACTAAACAAAAAATAACATAACAGCGTGACACGACTCACACGTGATCTGTCAAAAAAGGCTATTGAAAAAAAGTACCTCGAAATGGATCACCCTATATAATAAAACAGTAACTCATTTCCTTTCCGCCTGTCTGTGTTCGCATCACGTAAAAACTTCTGGCAGGATTTTTTACAATATTTTGTGGGGAGGTTCCTTAGTATCCCGTTCTCAATATAGGATACTTTTTTCCGCAAAAATATCTTATTTCCAAGACAAGACCCTGTAAATACATAAACTATAACTGGAGCACTAAAAAAGTAAGGGTCTTTGGTGTGGACTACTTTCAAAGCAAAATCGAACAAATTATTGTCAGGACGCACACAACGCGTGTGAGCGTGAAATGAATGAGGAATCAATTTTAAATTGAAATCGTGTATTTTTACAATCCAGAACTTCACACGCCTCGGCTTAAGCATTGTCTTCATGAAAGCTTACTTTTTGTTTCCTAAATAAGGGCGCTTAAGCAAGACTTACTTGATATAGTGATGGATGATTCATTATATTCTCTGTGTATTATTATTAGTCCTTTTCTCAAGCAGTCTCCGTAGAGAATTTCATGGACAATACTAGCAACCCAGGTCATAACTTTAACAGTCGATTTCAATGTCTTGTTCCGTACTGCGGTTTTCTTTAAAGACAACACTACCTGCAAAGCTTAGTAGGAATCGAACTCGCAACCCCGGACTGATAGACCAGCGCACTACCAATCAGTCTAACGAGATACTCTCTTGCATTAGTTGCTGTTTCATTTGTGGTGCAGTAAGCAATTTTTATCATCAGTAAAGAGTAGATACTACAATTAACCAGAAAAACATCTAAACCACTCTGTGACAAAGTGACACGGTTGTGTTAATTGTCCAATATGTAGTTTCATACCGTCACCCATGCAAATTTAAACTCACTGAACCATTTAATATGTCTGTCCGTGGACTTAACTAACACGTTTACTTTAAATCATCGGTTACTCGATGCGGTAAAGAAACTTTGACTCACCCTCGTATGAGGATTAAATTGCGAAAATTTTATAATCTGAAAGCAGCTTCTTAACAAGAAAAAAAAAAAACAAATTGCTGTCTTTTATGTGTAAGGAATTGTGATAAAATGTGTTTGACCTTCTCGTATCACTGCTTATCAACGATCCCTTTAACGACTTTCAGTAGCTGAGAGACTCTGAACTTCTCTGTAAGAGCTTAACCGAAACAAGCGCGTAAGGCGTAATGACGTCTAGCGCCTACCTTTGAACAATCCTAATTAGGAGCGCAGCGTTTTTTAATAAACAGTAATGTTAAAATAAATTGTTTAGTAAAAAAAGGCGCAAAATAGAGATAAAATCTCTAGATAAAGCAGAAAATAGCTAATATGGCACCACTCTTACACAAAAAGAAACCATAACATTTTGTTTGCACCCAACTTCACTACCTGACGCTCTGTCAAAATTTTATTTTCCAATTGCCAATTGCATTGACGCCGCTATTAAGATTTGCTTCATACATTTTGTATGTACATGAGAATTTTTGACAGTTATTTTACGCCTTACGCCCTTGCTTAGGTTTAGCAGTTAGGCGAATATTCGTCGCTCTATTGCTTGCTGTTGCGGTTTGCAACTGTTGTTTACACAAACATGTTTTTACAGCTCATTACTCAACAGCCATAACAGATTCATTGCTTTGTTAGTTGAACCGTCAGTCAATTAGTGAAAGAAAATAGTCATTTAGTTCCACAAATGAAAGAGGCAGTCAGTCAGTCGTCAAATAGCCAAACATTGAGTGAGCACAAATGTGTTTAAGTGATAGAGAGGGAATGCCTGAATTTTGCATTAACGATTTTTTTTTTTTGTTTATTTATTCTGTTCTTTTTTTTATTAATTGGCCTTGATTAATTGTACTGCTTACGATATTTGTTGTTTGTTTTCATTATCAATGTTGGTGTAGCTGTTGTTATAATATTTTTAACAAACATTCTTAAAACAAACGTCATTTTGTATTTTTTAGGTCCGAATGTACGAATACAAAAACAATTGCAAAAACAAAAACAAAAACAAAACCATATTAATATGGATCTACTTTCAATTTTGTTTTAATCTCCTGTTTCTTTGTTTTCCTTTTTATTTTTCTTTAATTGGTTTTGACTTTTGTTAAACAATTATTTATGTTTTAAAAACGTTTTTAGAATATTATTGTGGAGTAATTAATCAGTTGAAGTGCAGGATTTTACGTACAGAGTATCCCCAAATTCACATATAATGGTGTTTTGTATAGAGGTATAGAACTTTAAGTTGCAATAAAACAACGATGGATTATTCGATTGACATTAATTTTATTTATCCGAAAGATAATTTTGTGGCTTTACATTTTAAATATTATTTCTGGCATATGACCGCCACGGCTGGCACGGATGTAGTCCAATCTGGACGTCCAATTTTCGATGACTTTTTCCAACATTTGTGGCCGTATATCGGCAATAACACGGCGAATGTTGTCTTCAAAATGGTCAAGCTTTGTGGCTTATCCACATAGACCAATGACTTTACATAGCCCCACAGAAAGCAGTCTAGCGGTGTTAAGTCACAAGATCTTGGAGGCCAATTCACAGGTCCAAAACGTGAAATTAGGCGGCCACGAAACGTGTCTTTCAATAAATCTATTGTGGAACAAGCTGTGTGACATGTTGCGCCGTCTTGTTGAAACCACATCTCCTGGACATCATGGTTATTCAATTCAGGAATGAAAAAGTTAGTAATCATGGCTCTATACCGATCACCATTGACTTTAACGTTCCTGCCACCATCGTTTTTGAAAAAGTACTGACCAATGATTCCACCAGCCCATAAAGCGCACCAAACAGTCAGTTTTTCTGGATGTAACGGTGTTTCGACATACACTTGAAGATTACCTTCACTCCAAATGCGGCAGTTTTGTTTGTTGACATAGGCATTCAACCAGAAGTGCGAGTCATCGCTAAAAAATTCGCTTATGAAAATCGGGAACAACGGTAATCTCGTTTTGGGCACTATTTGCAAGCGTTGTTCAGGCGTGAATCTATTCATGAGGAATTCCCAAACCAAACTGAGAATAAATCACTTGACAGCTGTTAAAGCTGTCGCCATCTTGAAAAGTAATGCCAACTTAAAGTTCCATACCTCTATAAAAAACCCCCAATTTTTGAAATTTTGGTAAAGTCTTAGTTGATCAGCCGTTGCCCCAATCCTCCTAGAATTTTTAAAAATTGTACTACATTCATATGAATAAATAAATAGTTTACAATAAAAATGGTTTGTCAGATTTTGCAGATTTTAAGCTAGACATGTCATTCATCTCTATTTTTTTTTGTATATGTTGCTGGTCAGACTGATGCTCGAGTCCTTTCAAGCTAAAAGATTAGAAATTGAATTTATGAATTAAATTGTGTTTTCCGATAATTTCCGATGGAATACGATCAAAACCAGATCCGACAGAATTGAAGGATTGATATTAAGTTGGGATAATGTTGAGGTGGGCATGTCATTAAATGACACTGAATGCGGTAAACTGTTTTTAAGCGTTGCCATAAAGTATATCTGACATTTTATTATTTGTCATTGATGTTTCTCAGAAGAATTCCATTTTGTTTTTTTAGCAGCGACATTATTCTTCACAAAATTTTTTCTTTTTTTTTTTTTTCTACAAACCTTTTTTAATTTGTTATTCTTCTTTGAATATTGTGTGTAAATAATTTTAAAATAGTAGTACACTCTGACCTATTATGGCCTCTAGGTTAGGTTTTCATAATAGAATAAATAAATGATATGAAATAATCGGTTTACCAACCGCGGTTTAACTCAACAATGATTCGAAGGACCATTTATCATCGCTTTCCAATAGTAGTTTAACTCAGCAAAGGTTCGAAGGACCAAGTTCGGGATTTCATTTTCATCGTTTTCCAATAGTACTTTAACTCAAAAATACTTCGAAGGACCAAGTTTAGGAGTTCAACTATCATCCTTTCCGCCTCTGAGGTTTTATAGCAGTTTTTGCCCACCAGTATTTTTTTTTTCTTCAATTTTGTCTTTTCACAAAATTTGAAAATTATCGAAAAATTATATCTTTTCGTCTTTCACTTTATTGCTTTAAATTTGATGAAGCCTTCTTCCTTCCAAATTCCACTTATTTTTTAGAATTTAATTTAAGTTGTCGTCTTTTTTATTTAATTTTAACGAAAAGTTTTATCTTTTCTGTTAAAATGTTAAACTTATTTTCTTGGTGAATTTATTTCCACCCTGTTTCCGTTCTTTGTGGTTCTTTTGCGTAAAACTTTAGGCTGGTTTGTAGTAAATTATACATTTTATTATCTGCTTTTTTATGTTTTTGCTAAAAATAAAAATATATTCGAAAAATTCAATTTGTTTATTCCAATTTTGTGATAAAAATGTTAAACAAAATTGTTTGTGTTTGCAAATTCATTGTGTGTAAAATTTATCAACGATTTTTTTTTAATTTTCGGTAAATAAAAACACAATAATGATGCATAATTAAGCCAGAGGTGGGCAGTAGCTGTGTAAGAATTTTGAATATTTAAACAAACATGTCATACCTAAGCATACAAATATCGGGTGTTTTTTTTTTAGCTACAAGAGAGCTTAAAGTGATAATACAAGACAGAAATATTGTTGGAATAAATTTTTTTGCTACAATCTGCTAGATAATTTTATGGCATTTATATTTTAAACATGATTTGCGGCTTATGTCTGTCTCGGCTACGAGTTGCATGTTCCATTCCATCAATCCATTTATTGACTACTTTTTCCAATAAATATGGGCGATACTTAAGGTACCTATTATAGGGAAGTCCTAGTAGTGTGCTAATTACCACACCGAGTTCATACCATCTCCTTATTTCACTACAGCTCATAAGATCATAATCCTTTTTAGTTCATGTTTATACGGAGTTTGCATGTAAGAGTAGCCCCAATATTAGTGTCTAGTAGAATCGAGCGAGTACTTGGTAGATACGCCTATTGTTTTATTAATATTATTCTGGTGTTCCCACAATGATGATTTATAATGAAATTATTGCACTACCTTTGATTGATAAAGCTTAAGCAAAATCAAAACATGGTTGAGGTAAACACAAGTGAAGGGCTGTATATTATAATTAAATTATATGGTTGACTACAACCATATTATTATTATTATTAAATATTATATCAATATTATTTAAAGAGAAAAATTTTGCATCAACTAAGGATTTTAATTAGTTTTAAATTAAAGTTCAATTAATTTTTAATTGATTCAAATATATATTTGTTTTAAACAGAACAATAAAATTTTCTAATTAAACAACTAATTAAATTAATTATTTATTTAACTAAATTTTAATCCAAAACTATTTAAAACCCTTAATGGGCAGAAATATGTTTTTCTATGTTATAGATATTACCATGGTATTGCTAACTCTTATAATGACTGTTAAAAATTGTTTTTAAGTGTAACATATTATAATAAAAAATATGACCATTATATAATAAAAATGAATATATTATTATCAATTATAAATATTAAAAACAATTAGTTCTTGACAATAAAATAAAAAATTTTATATTTTATTTATTAACAATTTAATTATTATATACATTTTTAAAAACTTATTAATACTTTATTTTACAAATAATGTTTAAAAACTAGCTATGCCCATACACGTTGTATGCGTGCTGACAATATTTTATTTGATTTTGCTTTGAAAGTACTCCGCACCAAATTTTAAGACCCTTTACTTTACTTTATACCCATATATAAAGTTATCCATCCCTGGATAAAATTCTAAAATTTATATATAATTCTAAAACTTATTATTTTAAAAATCCGATGACTAGAAATGAACAGGATTTGTTCATTTTTGGTTATACTTTTGTTAAATATAAATAACCTTAACATGTTTTGTTCAAATCAATTTATGTTGAAATATTTATAAAACTTAGGTTGCGGTTTGAAGTTTAGCAAATATTGTATAGTTAACACCAAACATGTTGCCTTGTTTTGGGCCGTAGTAACCATTTAATGATCAAATTTAAACCAAGACTTGTTTATCGTGATAAAAAAAAACAATGTTAAAAACAACAAAAATTTTTTCATCGCAAACATATATTTTTATAGAGTACAAAATGTGGTTCTTGTGAGCATACCACAACCATGGTTGTTTCCTGTGTGTGGTTAAAAAAAAAAGTAGAATAAAAACGTTCCCAACAAATAACTAGAAATAATATTTTTTTTCATAATTGCTGTTCAGTAACTGTTGTTACGAAGCTTGGCTTACGTTACGTAGTGTATTATTATTCTCTTCAAACAACATTAGCTTGACGTATTTCTTACTTTTTTTAATTTGTAATTTCATTAAATGTTTTTATTTTAACCTTTTACCTTCGAAATTCAAACGCAATTTAGTTCCTTTGTTGATTTAAATAAATCATAACAAATATTTTTGTTTGTTCTTGAAATTACCATTTAAAATTTGCTTTTCAGTCCCAACCAACCTGCAAAAATATAAATTCCCAAACACCTTCTTCGGACGTTAATAGCAAAATGTAATAAAAACAAACGACTAGAACTGATTATGACAAAATGCAGCCATAGCACAATATAAAATACTAAAGACGTAGCACATGCATACGTGGTAGCTATAATTGAATGAACCAAAAATATAAAGCAACTTCAAACAAACAACAACAACAAAAAAACTGCAAATAAAATAGAATAAAATTGAATTAAATTAAATTAACTTTTTTAAACAGTTTTGCTGTTGTTATTCATTATTGCTGAAGTTTGAGGGAACCTTGAACTAATTTTTTAAATTTTATAGTGCTGCATAGTGGAAAAAATGTGAGCCCACTGTGGTGCAATATTCTAAACGCATTCAAGTTTTAATTTTAAGCGATGTATTTAAATTTAATGATTTTACATTTAACCAAAAATATTTCATCTGGATTCCAAAAAGTAAGAGTGCTATATTCGACTAAGGCGAATCTTATATACCCTTCACCATAGTAATGCTAGCTATTGTGTTACCCTCTTATGTTTCTCTGAATTTTTTTTGAAAATGTATTTAAATTTTTTTTTAGAATTTAGTTGTAAAAATCCTTTTTGAAAATTTTTTGTAAAATTTTTTTTGAAAATAATTTAAAAATTTTTTTTTTTTAATAATAATTTTTAAAAATTTTTTGAAAATCTTTTTACTTTACCATACGTAGTATAAGGTAAAGTATAGTAATAATGAAAAAATTCGAGGTCGGGATTTCGACGGACTTATACATACGTTTTAAGTTCTACTGAATCCATTTTGGCTATTTTCGCGATGATGTCTGTGGGTGGGTGTGTATGCCACTATTTTGGTGAGTTTGTACAGATCATACCGTTTGACATAGCAAAATGAAATTTAGTATGTACCTTTTTTATACGGAGGTGAAGAGCTTTATAGTTTTTGGGCACAATCGGAAGGGGGCAAGGGGTAGTTTCCGTACCCCCAAATTTTGCGAACGCTCTAAAGGTCATACCGTATGACATATTGAAACGACATATTAGTATATACCTTTTGTATAAGGAGATGAAGAGTTGTCTAAATTTTGTTCATAATAGGGAAGGGGCAAGGGGTAGTTTCTGTGCCCCCAAATTTTGTGAACGCTCTAAAGGTCATACCGTATAACATATTAAAATGAAATTCAGTATGTGGGTTTGGTATATGGAGATAAAGAGCTGTATAAATTTTGGGACTAATCGGGAAGGAGCAAGGGTTAGTTTACTTAACACCCCAAACCGAAAATAATTAATTTTTCAATTCGAATAAACTTTGAACTTATATTCTTTATGTAATATATACATAAAAATATCTGTTTCCATTGGGTATGGCAAAGCTTAAACTTAAACATATATAGCCTTTCCACCTGTGGTCAAGGGTATAAAAAGAATTTAATTATAAGTCAAGCTTTAGCAACAAGTTATTTTTTTTTCTAGTTGCACTTCTTATGTTGGGCTGTAATATTGCCCGATCACAAAAGTTTAAAAATGTTTTTTTGAAGGCAAATATTAAAAGTTGTTGCCAATATTTATAAATATTATTGCAAATAAAAAAATTACTCCATAAGACATTTTGTTGATAATAAATTTATTTGGTAATTTTTAGTTGAGAATGTGATTTCTGGCTTGATAGTTTCTTCGATCTTGATAGTTTTTCGCTTTTTAGTCAAATGTATTATTTTTTATAACAGTACAATTTTTACTTTTATAATCTACAGTATTCTTTCTAAATTTGCGGTTTTATTTATTTTTAAGTTCTATGGATACAATAAATCATTACAACAACTCAAAAACAATTATAACATACAAACAAAAAAAAACAGGCTAGGAAAAACGTAAGAAAAATAGAGGCTCTCGCGTTTTTTGATCATGCGTCCAACATATATGTACGTTCCAATTTTACTGATGAGCAATAATAAAATTCTCAGAACTCTATCTCACAGTTTGGTATAATAACAATTTTCACAAGTTTACTTGAGTCCTTAGAAAATCCATTTCAACACGAACACGCATTTTTCCTTCAATACCCTTTTTAGTTTTTAACAGATCAATTATGTTCGCTATAACTCTCCTGTAATGGCGATAGACTCCAGTGGGTCAACCAGACGATGTAGCTTACTGGAATACACAGTAGCCAGTATTCTTGGCCAAAACTTTCTACGGGTCATGTACATAGCCGTACATAGCCGAACGAACTTTTAGACAGAAGTATACGCCATCTTTAGGGTCACGAAATGTTGAAGTTTATAAAAATATATCTAACTACCTGTGCCCACACGTGTTGTGTGCGTTCTAACAATATTTTGTTCGATTTTACTTTAAAAGTAATCCACACCAAATTTTAAGACTCTTACTTTTATAGTGCTTCCCGTATACGTACTTACTTTATATAGAAGTACACATATCTGGATGAAATTCTAAAATTTTATTCAATTGGCTATTTGGCAGTAAGTAATTCGTATTTTGTCATTATTTTGAAACAGCGCCATCTGTTGCGCAACCGTGTTTAAAACATCCCGCTCATAAAAATAAAAGATGCCTTAAAGTATGTAGTACCTTTAAATCGGTAAAATTGCGTACTTACACTGCTTTGTCTCCACTTTCGCTTGGAAATAAGATATTTTTGCGGAAAAAATATATTCTATATTGAAACAAAATTTTGTAAAAATCTATCCAGTAGTTTTTACGTGACGCGAATGTAGACAGAGTTACTTTTTTATTATATGTATAGATATCGGAGAGCCAAGCTGTGCTAAGAACCTCGTTTAAGGTAAGCAGGGTTTTTTCGTCATTGCAAAGCGCTGATAGGTCTCAGACAAGACTCTAGTCCCAACCCAATCAATACTTTCCATGCATTTACCTGGTGAATTTAACATAACAATGTCCTACAAAGGAAGCAATAGGGTAACAACATTCAACAGAATGTTGTTTTTTTGTAACGAAGAGAGAATTTTTATCGTGTACTGCTTCAACACAGACAATTGAGGCAATGTTGGGATTGCTGCCGTTGGACTTATTCATTAGGCTGCAATGTCAGCTTTGCATGTTGAGAGTGATGCCACTTGGAATAGCTTTAAGCCGCACATCGGGCATAAGAGCATCTTGGACCTAGTTAGTAAGGAGGTCAGGGAAGCTCGAATGGCGATGGAACGCATGAGTAGAAGAAAAATAGTCGATAAACTGCATCGGACACTCATTGCGGAAGGCGTTATACAATGAGTGTATGGAGAACCTCATCAGAATTGTTACTGACGGTTCTCTTATGGGCGATAGAACAGGAGCACGTATATACTCAGCTGAGCTGAACTTGTCCTGTAATCTGCGTACGTCTCCGTTTACCAGGCAGAATTGCTTGGGCTGCTGCATGCGTTGGATAACCTGCTAGAATGGCGGGTGCAGGGAAGAAGGCAACAAGTTGTGACCTGAGCCTTGAACAAATGCTAGTTATTACTAGAGTCTGCATAATAAGAAAGATGGCCGACAGTTAGCAGTCGACAGTCTGAAATCACTATAGTCAAGATTAAAGAATGGTTGTAGGACGTGACTCAATGAAAGTAAATTGCCGTAAATTACATTTCGGATGCCTATAATCATAGAGGACGGAAGAGGGACGAAATTGGACCCATTACGAAAGATGTCTGCTTCGATATTCGCCCTACATTAGTATATAATAATTAATTGGCGAGAGGGGGAGCGGAATTTAAAGGTGTATATACATATATGCATGTACTCTTGAAATTCGTTTTGTCCCCTCTTTCAAAGTTTACACACATGTATACATCCATAAAAATTGCACTATATAAACACAAATGCAATTTTAAAAAAGAAAAGAGAAAAATTGCAGCTGCAAAAGTTTCTTAATGTAATTGAGCACTGACTCGAGCAGTTTTATATTTTTAGTTGTTGCATGAATCAGCGACGTGCTTTATTTCGTTCATAACCGAAAGTAAATTAAATCATAAGTCTTATATTGGTGGAGTACCATACAAAACTCAATGTAAGTTATGGAACAAATCTAAAATTTCTGACTTCCTAAAAATTAATAGATCGTGCTGCTGGAGGTGAAAAGCATTAATCCTAAAATGTAATTAAACCATAAAAATTTTCTCTAAAGCCAAAATAAAATTGTAATTCTCACGTTAGCAGAAAAATACTCAATCCAAAGGTTCTTCTTGGTATGAACACCCTGAAAAGCTTAAGGAATTTTAAGCACTCAACATCAAGTACACCGAGTTGCTCAGTAGTGTTTCATTCGTAATCTAATGGTCGTGATATCAGTATCTTGTGCAAGTGCCAAGCAACGGCCTATGAAATATTTCATGGCTTCTCTACGTTCCCTACATGATCTGCAATGTTTATACTACTACTAAGCTACTCTCATTCTGTTTAAATTATACTTTCGAGTGCCTCGATAGAGGCAGTTCGATTCCTGCCAAAGACTCTGGGTGTTTTCTGCAGACAAGTAAAAAGCTTCGCAGGTTGTGATGTCTTAAAAAAAACCCCAAGTAGCCATAACCCAGTAATCCAATTTGTTTCTTTATGTTCTTATCTTTGTTTTTGACCCCGTGACACTTGTCATCCTTGTGATATTAACCTTTTCATCAGTTGGTCGTTTTGCCATCAATAGAATCGATCAAAATTCTGACATTAATCACAAATAAATGACAAATAGAGATCAATTTAGTGACAAGTTGTCATAAAGAAAGTAGCTAATTTTTTTAAGAGTACCAACACTCAAGGAATTATTTGAAAATTTTAAGTAAGTTTTACATTACCAATACAAGTTAGGTTGATTTTTATTACAGTGCTGCAGCGCTTGTGATACTATGTAGGTGAACAAATTTGATGCTTATAAAGGTATTTTATTAATTATTTTACTGGCGAGTTATTGTTCTTAATATGAATTGGCGAAAGAGCTGGTGATGACATAGTGTCATCAATAAAAAAAAAAAACGTGTTCTCATGTTCACGGTTACTAATTTGTTTTGTATCCTTATCATTTCAGGAAGTAGGCAGCTATAACTTTCCGACAAACAAACAAACATACATATTTTGTGCTTTATATATATAGATAACACTGGTCAGTATCTGACTACTACATTAGGAGGAAAATATCATTAACAAGGCTTTGGGTTGATCTAGCACAGAGCCTTGAGTTATTCCATATTTCTGTGTGACATCAGCAAAAGCTTATATTTGAGAACCTCTGCAAATCCCCATGCATGTACATATTCGAAGAATTTGAGCATTTTTTCACAACTTTTATTTCTTTTGTTTTTCATTTATTTTATTATTATTTTGTTTGATTACTTGCAGTTTTATAATAAATTACACGTACTCTTTTTGTAATTAAACATTTATATTTAACATTTGCTTTTGAAATAATTTTTCATAACATTTTAATTGAATTTCATTAAAAAAATATTAACACTATTTAACACAAACGTCTGATCTATGAAAACCTTTCATTAATATTAAAAATTATATAGCAAATAAGAGAATAAATAAATAAACAATTTTTAATTATTGTTTATTAACAATTTTAACAATAACAAAAATTAAAAGAAAAAAACAAAAATATATTTAATGTATTATTTTTTGCGAAGTACACGCATAGAAAAAACATGGTCGAGGTGTAACCATAATCTAAGAGTGAAATTATATGATTTAATTTAATTTAATTAATTCGTTGCAGTCAAACCATATTATTGCATTAAGTATAAATATATTATAATATTAGCTGTCCCCACAGAAGTCGTGTGCGTCCTGTCTATATTTTTTTCGATTTTCCTTTGAAAGTAATCCACAACAAATCTTAAGAATCTTCTAATATTTATTGTTGTAAAGCTCTGCAAAAGGTGTTTAAAATATTTTATTAACAATGTAATTCCACAAAGTAAAAATACAAATCAAATACAAATTTTAGTCAATTGGCTATTTGGCAGTAATTCATATTTTGTCATTATTTTTAAACAGCGCCATCTGTTGCGCAACCGTGTATAAAATATCCCTCTTTCAATTTATATTTTGTCATTATTTTAAAACAGCGCCATCTATTGCGCTACCGTATTTAAAATATCCTGCTTTCAATAATAAAAGATGCCCTAAAGTATGCAGTACCTTTTAATCGGTGAAAAAATCTGCATACTTTCACTGCTTTTCCTCCACTTTCTCTTGGAAATAAAATATTTTTGAGGAAAAAAAGTATCCCCTATCGGAATCAGGATACTAAGGATACTACCTCCTCACAAAATTTTGATAAGATGGATTATCTAGAAGATTTTACGTGATGCAAACATAGACAGAAAAACAAACAGACAGACTGGATATGAGTTACTGTTTGATTATATGTATAGATAAGATGACCATAATATATTAAAATATTATTTTATTATGATAAAATATAACCATTGTATGCTTAAATAAACCATATAAAAAGACAAAAGCTATGTAATGTCATTCGCGATAGACCCGTGTAAAGAGACATACTTTATAAAAAAAAGCCACAATTATTTATTAGTTTATTTTTTAACCATTCGATAGGAGAAATGGCTCAATTATGATTGTAAATACAATATTCTTCTGGAATACTAATAGAACTTTGGTTGCGGTGGGAAGTATACCAAATATTATATAGTTTAAACCAACCATGTTGAACATAATGATGAAATAGTAAAACTTGTTTAACGTGACCTTATTAATGATTAAAACAACTATAAGTTGTTCATCGCAACCGTATATTGTTAGAGAAAACGTAAGATGGTTATTGTGACCATACCAAAACCAAAAGTTGTTTCTCTGCGTGTAGTTACTACAAAACAAGCCGATCGGCTCAGAGCCGATGGCGCGCCGCCGCCGATAGTTTTTCCAACACTGCCGCCGCCGTTTTGATCGGCTTGTTTCGGCTCAGAATCAGCCGCCGGTTTTGGTGGCTTTTATAAATTCAACAGCCAAATATTTTGTGTTTATCAGCGTGAAAATTACAGTATTAATTTATCAATAAAAATTAAAAAAAAAATTTTATATATTAAATTACAAGCATTCTTACAAACTCTGTACAATTCAAATACATCTTAAGAAACAATTTTAACATTGTGTTCTTAAATTTGTTGTTAATTATTTGCTTTTAAATTATGTTTTAGTCTAAATATATATAAATTTTTTACTTTTGCTACATAATATTAAAAAAAAATGAGACAAGTGCGAATTAGTCTCACACACGTAGGGTTCCGTACTATGTTTAGTATGCCTTTAAAAATTCAAGTTGTTAATTTTTTCATGTCTTATGGGGCACCTTTTATTTCTAAAATCAAATTTATATTCGCGAAAATTGCGTCGCTATTGGAACACCCTTTAAATTTTAAGAATTGTTTTTATAACGGCCATGGTAATACACTTTCTATAAAAATATCAGGTCTACCTATTTCTGTTCAGCGGCCGAAGTACAACATCTACTGTAAACAATTCAAGAGTCTACCTATTACGTTTAAAAAAATAAGGCTATTCATGTCTCTGTCGTAACACCCTTTTATTTTGTTATTTGTTATAACGGCCATGGAAATTCTTTTTCTATAAATATATCAAGAGTTTACCTATTACGATTAAAAATAAGTCACTATACGTGAAAAACATGTCATTGTCGGAACACCCTTTAATTTTTAGTAATTTTAATATCGGTCGTGGCAACATATCTCTTGTACAACATTTTAAGAGTCTACCTATTACGGTTCAATAAATAAGGCGTTATACATGAGAATCACGTCACTGTCGGAAAAACTTCAAGAGTCTACTTATTATCGTTCAAAACTTAGGATATATACATGCAAAGCACGTCACTCTCGGAACACTCTTTAATTTTAAGGTTTAATTTTATATACTTGTTTAGAAAGCGAACATAGTGTTAATTACTGTCTGCAAATTTTAAGTGGTTGCCTCCTATAGCTCAAGAAATAAAGATATACAGGCAAATAACACCTGACTTTCGGCACACCCTGTAAGTTTTAGTATTTATTGTTATAGTGGCCACAGTTATACACCTTCTGTGAAAATTTCAAGAGTCTACCTATTATGGTTCAAAGCTTAAGCCTTATTTATGCAAATCACACCACTATCGGAACACCCTTTAATTTTTAGGTTTATTTTTTTAGACTTATTTATAAAGCGAACTAAGTTTTAATTACTTTTTGTAAATTTTTAGTGTATGCCTCCTACAGTTCAAGAAATAAGCACACATTCGTGAATAACATCTCTCTATCTGAACACCCTATAAGTTTTAGTATTTGTTATAGCGGCAACAGCTATACATTATTTGTGAAAATTTCAAGAGTCTACCTATTACGGTTTCAGAGATAAAAGGCGCTGACAGACGGACAGACATTGTAGCGAAAACAATAGGGTTTCGTTTTTACCCTTTGGGTACGGAACCCTAAAAAGCCTTTTGATTATTTCAACTATATATTGTATAGTACAAAGATTTTTTTAGATATAAATTTAAGTTTTTAATGTTTTTCATGTTTGTGATGGAAAACGATTTTGATAATGAATCGATTTTAAAACGATTTTGTTGTTTTGTATAAAAATTGGATTATACTAATTTTTAAGTTTTTTAATATTTTTCTATAAATTCTTAATTATTGTTTGATTTTTATCTTCTGATATACTTTTAAAAAATGTTAAGAGATGGGTTCAAAAATAATACTCAAAATCGATTGAAATTCATCACACCCTTTGAAAACGATCATTTTAAAATCGATCGTTTTCTATCGCATACCTGAATGAAAAATATATTTCCGAATTAATTAAATATATATAAGTTATTGCCGAAAACTTCAATATTTAATCTAATAAGTTATCTTATTTGTGATAAGGAATAATTTATTTATTATAAGTAAACTGACAAATTTATTTATTTTATATATAATTTTAGTAAAATTTTAACTTAAATCGAAATTTTTTAATATTCAAAATTTTTAAAAATCGGATTTTAGTAACATTTTGATTTGAATTAAAATTTTAATAAAATTATATATAAAACAAATAAAAACGTTTTCAAAAACAAAATATTTAAACGAAGAGCAACTAATTCATTGATTATATCGATAAGTTTTATTTAAGCAACAATATAATAAAGTCAAGCCGAAATTGAGCCGTTCCGCCGCCGCCGCCGGTTAAAAATTGCCCAGCCGCCGCCGCCGAAAATTTTGGCACGGCTTGTTTCACTGGTGTAGTATTTTCTTTCTATGAACATTGTGCTTTAAATAGACATGCATTTCTTTTTCTTTTAATTTTATTTTTTTTTTCAAATTTAATAATGTAAAATAAATTTTTTTCTGTTATTACAAATATATTTAATAATTTTTTTATATTTAATTAACTAATGTTTTTCGTCTATATTTCGTGTCTTTGCAGGTAAGCAACCGTAGTCAGTGAAATATGAGCAGATGGACTCCATTACAGACATTGAGATTAATTAATATGTGTGATAAGTAGATAAATTTAAAAATAAAAATATAATTTTATTTAGAAATTAAATAAAAACTAACGAAATAATTTGACATGAAAATGATACGTTGCACGTTGTAAGTGTAACACAGACAGCCAATTCTTTTACGGCAATTCAAAATATTATTGGGAGATTATTTTTCGTTTAGCAATTTAAATAAAAGTCAAAAGAAAAAAGATTTTTTTGGGGTCTTACCGCATGCCATTAGCTGCTATAAGATTTTTTCCTTTTTAACAATCTAACAATTTTTGAATGAACTTTATTTTGTTTGAGTGGATCAATGTAAGTATAACTATCACCCTGCTGGCGAACGCTAATTTTAATCACTCAACACAACTCAGCATAGAATAAAATCAAGGGTGTAAAGATAAATTGGTCAGTTATGTACGTCCCACATCTCTGTTTACTGCGTTCCACAAACTGTACAAAATTCATGCCTAAGACTAGTAGATTGCGGCAACATTATTTCTAGGTTCAGACCAGTAAGTTAGAGATCGTAAAAAACTTCTAACTAATGCGAACGCACCCTCTAATGATAAGGGAAAAGAAAAGAGATAAGTTTTTAATACCAAAAGATACTTCGTTACAATCAGAAAACCCGCAATTGGCAAACCTTAACCAAGGCAAGCCTAGACTCCATATTATAGCCTCTTGCTTAGGGGTTTGGACACTATCCAAACTCCGTCTGTTGAGAGTGCAACAGCACACTTGATCGACCTTGCAACATAGATACATAAATTGATCTTAAACCACAACCACCACGTGTACCCCCGAAGGGGACCTCACCAACAACCGGTCACAGAGAGGATAGGCTCTCTGTGGGGCTACCGATTTCCGTGGTAGCAGTTTTTTGGGCACTGGTCGGGCCTCGAAGAGGGCATGTGTGTTTTAAGACACAGACCTTTTCTTCCAGATTTAGGTTCTAGGAACCTTAGCGTCTGGTGCCCCGAGTGAACCGCGTCAAGGCACTTGAGAATGTACTGCAATGATAAATGGAACCTCCGGGGGGAAAACTTGGATAGTGGACGACTGGAAACGTGTGATCTGGTCAGACGAATCTAAATTCAACCGTTTCCATTTCGACGGTAAACAATATTGCTGGCGCCGCCCTGGTTAAAAAAATTCAAAGGCGCCATGTGAAGCAAACTGTGGAGGAAACGTCATGGTATGGGCTTGATTTACGTGGTGGGACCTTGGACCACTGCAAAAAACTGGAAATAATATGAAGAAAGAAGACTATTTGAGGATTATGCAGACTCATCTTCCCAATTTCGTAGATAAGAGTGCCTATCCTGCAGAAGAAGTAATTTTTCAGCAAGATGGTGATGCAATACACACGTCCAAAATCGTGAAAGAATGGCTTGGTGAGCAACATTTTCAATTAATGCAGTGGTCAGCACAAAGTCCCGACCTCAAGCCGATTGAGAACTTGTGGTCAATCGTGAAGAGACGGTTGGAACAGTTCCAATCAGCGCCTACCAATTTGGACGAGCAACATGTCTTACAAAATAAAGGGCTTTGGACTAAGCATTAAATATATTCGTATTCCGCAAGATTTTTCAACGCTGCAAAATTGAGTACATTGGAGTTGTTTTCGTTTTCCTTATTTTTTTCTTAGAAAGTGATGCTTTAAGTTTTGAATTTTACACTGTTTTAATCTACTACTCTTAGGCTAATTCCACTATGCCGGTGACCCGATTCATGTCTTTTCTAAATACCTATTGGATCCACTTTAAAATTTCATATTTTTTCATTTTTTTTTTTTCGAAAAATCAATAATTTAAAATATATATCTCAGATACTGGCCAGAATCTGGACGTAGAAATTATGTTCCTGGAATCTACTAGTCGTAGGCTAATTACACTATGCCGGTGACGTGATTCATGTCTTCTCTAAATACCCATTGGATCCAATTTTAAATTTATTTATTTTTTTTTTTCGAAAAATCAAAATTTTAAATTATATATCTCCGATACTGGCCAGAATCTGGACGTAGAAATTATGTTGCTGAAATCTGCTAGTCTTAGGCTTCAATTTGTAAAAAATATTTTTTTTAACAGTTTGTGGAACGCATTTAACAGAAATGTATTTAACTGACGAATTTATCTCCACAATTTGTGGAATGTAACTAGTTTACAGAGATGTGGACGTATTTGATTTTCGCGTTAAGGTTTTGATCCTTAACCGATACAAAAAAAAAAGTTGTAAACTTCCTAAATTACAACGACTCAATTTTATATGAACTGTACTTGAGATAACAATTATTCTGTTTCTCTTAATTTTCAATTGAAATCCAACTCTCTAATAAAAGATAAAAAGTAAAAAAATCTTACAACAAACCAACAAAATGAATTATATATTTTATTACAGGATGTTGTTACTGACTAATTGGTCATTTTTATTTTTAAAAGATATTTAATTTTGAAGCTGTCTTTTACTTATTTTTTCTTGTGTTGCCACAGAAATAATGAAAATAATTGTTAATCATATTGGAAATTGTAAGAAAACAAAAAAATGAGAAAAATTTGTTATTGCAAAATATTATTGTTTTTTTTTTTTTTGTGTTTTTTGTTAAGAAAATTGTTGTTATACAATCAAACATTCATCTCTACTTAATAAATTTACATAAAATGTGAAGACGACAGGTTAAGTTAAAGAAAACTACGCTTAAACTTCTGCTATAAAACAACACAAAAAACCGATTGTGTCAGCTTGTCTGATTTGTACATCTGTCTATCTAAGTCTGACGAATCTAGTCATGTCCGTCTGCCAAATAACAGTTAATCTTGTTCGCTGTGACGTATAACGAAAAGAGATGTTTATTGGTGCCAGCTTTAAAACGATCTGAAGTTAGCCAAAATCATTATCTCTTGAGCTAAAGTTGTTTAACTTAAAATCTCAAAAAATGTTCGGCTTTGTGGTTAAAAATTTTAGTTTTTAGGGTTTTTCCCTCTATGTACTCGCCACACTGGTCCATAAATGGGAGAACTCCAAAAAATTTTTTTTCTCAAATAGAAGAAACGAAAAACCCGGTTTAATGTTTATTTAGTGAAACCGGTTTAAATAACCAGTTTTATTACGTTTTTCGAACCGGTTTTAATGCGTTATTCAAACCGGTTTTATTGCGTTATGCCAACCGGTTTTATTAAAAGAAAAAACGCATTTATTTTCCAATAACAGCAAGTTACCCTTGTTCAGCAATTATAACGCCATGTCCAATAAATCATATAAATATCTTTAAAAATATCAAGGCTTCTTCGAGCAAAGCTATTTCAGCCACGTTAGGCTTCTCGCTATAATTTGTCCGTGCCAATAGTAAATTTACTGATGACATTTTTGAGCTGCCTGAAAGTCATATGGGGTATAAATTCACTTCCCCAGTAATTAAAAGAACACGGAGTCCATGAGAAATTTTTCTCTATGAAAATCAGAATGTTTCCTGTCGTAAAATCCACTTAAAGGGTGGTTAATTTTTAAAGGGCCGATGTTGATTTTGAATAAAACACAAATTATTTAGGAAATTATTGTAATTTCTTTTTATTTTGATAATATTGGTATGGTTCAATTATGTATGGAACAAAATATCGGCCAAATGGCCGCCGCGACTTCGACGGCACACCTCCATCCGATGCTCCAAATTTTCGATGACGCTTAGGCATAATTAAGGTTCTATGCCGTTAATGTGCTAAATTATCTCATGCTTTAGCTCTTGAATTGTTGCTGGCTTACACCTTTTCTTTCAATTAACCCCAAAGAAAGAAGTCCAACGGTGTCAAATTATATGATCTTGGCGACCAATTGATATCGCCATCACGTGAGATAACATGGCCATTGAATTTGTCGCGCAATTGAGTCATTGTTTCGTTATCTGTGTGGCAAGTGGCACCGTTCTGTTGAAACCACATATCGTTCACATCCATATCTTCTAATTCGGGCCATAAAAAGTTCATTCTCATTTTACGATAGCGCCTGACCGGTCTTATTTTGGAAAAAATACGGCCCGGCATCATCGGGCCCTACCAAACTGTCACTCTTTGTGGGTGCATTGCTCTTCGACAATCACTCTTGGATTATCATTCGCCCAAATGCGGCAATTCCGCTTATTGGCGAATTCATTGAGGTGAAAAGGTGCCTCACCACTGAAAATGATTTTCTTCGAAGATTGATCACCCACTGTTGCCATTGTTGCCACTATTGGTCGATTGTTCAAATTAAGTTAGTCTGAAATTCAAAAATTTCAAATTAAATGCACATTCAACGTCGGCCCTTAAATTTTAACCACCCGATATGTACCGTAAGTCTTAAAAAATGGCACTATAATTTTCTATAGTACGTGTTTATATATATTGATGTATTAATTCCTATGGTTCCAAGTTGAAATAAAAGGCCTTAATGAAATTCTTTCATCGGGATGGATACTCTGCCATTATTTTTATTTCAGGCCAAGTTATTCTTATTGTGCTTATCTTAGATTCCAATCGTTTTCTCCAGGTGTTAGCGGGTCTACCCCAACTTTTGCTGCCGTGAGGGTTCCAGTCATCCATGCCATCTTCGATATATCATTATGGGGTTTTCTAAAAATATGCCCATCTTACCTCCATTTCCTCTTTTCAATTTCTATATTTTTTGGTGTTTTGCCTGTTCTTTGGTCTCTGTTAGAAACTATGTTCTGCCATAATTTTCGCAATATTTTTCATAAGTAACAATAAGGATGATGTGATCAAGATAAAGACCGACGGAGGTCTTACCACCGAGTGAAAAGAAAGTATAGACTAAACACCTCCATTGTGTAGTACAGCACACAATACCCATACCCCATACCTCACTAAAATGTACCTCACAGTTAGAATAAGTAGCAATTTATAGAAGATGGCTAGCCTGGACTTATGTCCTAACCTCTTGTTTAGGGGTTGAAGACCATCGATTTATGCACCATCTCTGCATAAATCGATCCAAACCACAATCACTACGTGAACCCCCGAAGGGACCTCACCAACAACCAATCACAGAGAGGAGCAGCTCTCTGAGGGGCTACTGGTTCCCGTGGTATCAGTCGTTTGGATACTGGCCGGGTCTCGAAAAGGACCCATAATAATACAGACTTGTTCTTCCCGATTTAGGCTCCAGGAAGCCCTGGCGTCTGCTGCCCCCATTTGTGCCGAGAGAACTTCATTAAAGCTTTTGGAATGCTGTAGTGACAGTTTGTATCCCCAGGGGGGCCTATGATAGATATGATGCTTCCTAAGTAGTAGTTGGTACAAAGACTGATGAATGGTGCCCTAGTCTCTCACGCTGGAGGGTACGAGTTCGATTCCCGCCACATACTCTAGGTGTTTTCTGCAGACCAGCCAGGAGCTCCGGAGCGTTATAAAATCAAACTTGAGGCTTATGTACACGAGTTCTAGCTAGAGATTGGTGTCAGAAATACATAATTATGATGGAAGAGGTTAGTCGGTTGTTCCATCGCATTTATTTATTTCTTTCTAAAATAAAATCGCTCGAGTTTTTGTCGATGTAGATTAGAAGAACAATGCAGTGCGTCCGGATTTAATCAGAATTTTCGAAAAGCCACTTTCTACCAGGAATCTCCTGCGTGAAGGTCATTTCGTGAAAATATTATAGTGATAAAAAAAGAAATCCAAAGTTTAACATATTTTTATGTTGAACCCTGTATCAAGAGTGCGAAATTGATGTTGTTGGGGCTTAACTGTCGTAATCATTGTTTACGGGTTTTAGTTGAAAAATCATTGGTTTGTTGCTATTTTCTGTTTTCATCTTTATTTTTTTTTTCTTCTTCTATTGCTGTTTGTTGTTTGGTTCGTTTTCATTTTTAATTGCCAAATAAATCACTGACAACGGCAACAACCAGAAAAATTCCGTTTTTGTTTCTACTCGTATTTTAAAGATTCACATTAAGTTGAAATGAAAATTCACTTTCACAACTAAATAAATATAGAGAAACAACAACAACGACGACGACAACTAAAAAACTTGTTGCAACTGCTATAAACGTCTACTTTAAATACCAGCAACTAGTCGCTAGAAAAATAGACTGACATACAGTCAGTTTGTCATTAAGTCATCGAAAATGTTTGTCTGTTGTTTACACGAAATGTCATTTAACATTTTATTAACTTGATTTAATTGTACAGAAGGTGAAATAGAAGTTGTTGTTTTTTTTTCCAAGAAGATGCAGCCGCTTCTTTTGCGTCTAAGCAGCGCTTTAGCTGGTTCATGTTTTATTCAACAAAAACACGCATGTGCAAATGACTTTAATAAAGCTAAACTTGCTGCTTAATCGAAACTGACTAAAGAGCTGCTTGCATGGTTCGTTTGTTGGTTTGTCTGTCTGTCTGTTTATTTATTTATTGTTTATACAAGTCTTAAGTGCATCACACAACATCATTCTTTATTTTCTGTGCACTTTTTTTTTTTGAAACCTGTCTTTAATCTTTAGATTCCATCTGGTTTTTTGTTTCTCTCTTCACAATTTGGTTATTTTTAGCTTAAAAAAATGGTTATTTTGCATTACATTACTCAGTGTTGTTTGTTGGAAAATGTCAACGTAATAATATTAAACAATTTATGTCTGTAATAATCCGTGCAAAGGTTTTTCAGTTTCTTCAGCGTTTTTTTTTTTTTTTTTGTCTTTATCGTCGACACAACCAATCATCCTCACTCAACTCGCACAGTTTGCATTTTGATATTTAAGTTTAGCTGCCTTACACGACCAAGTTGTTCATATTTAATTTTATTTGTTTTTTTTTTTTTTTTTTTTGTAGGGGTCAAGGTGGGGGTTTCTGGCTGTTAAATGTAAAATTATATTTTTATTTATTTTATTCTTTATAAAAGGCGAAAAAAAAATTAAAAGTAGATTCAAAAAGTTAGATTTAAAACCTAAGAGAAGGGTTTTTAAAGGAGGAGGAGGGGAGTACATACGGAAGATTGATTACTTTAAAGCAGTTGTTGTGACCCTCACATTGTAGAATTGTTTTAGAAGTAAAAAGTACCCAGTTATAAAGCTATAAAGGCCTTCTTACTTCAGGCCTTCTATAAGGCATGCTTACACCTTCTCTTGCTATGACCATCCTTTTAAAGAAGGCCTTCTAGCCTTAGATTGCTCTCTCTATCTTTTCTAAAAGATCTGGTATAGATACCTACTTGCGTGAAGTTCTATTTTTAGATTTCTCATTTATAATTAATTAATTGCCCTCTATTTAATTGAATGCCGCTTTCCATTTCCGGCACCTATAACGGTCATATTTTTTATTCAAAACAATAAACAAAGTACTGTTGTCATACCTTTCGGTGAAGACCGTCGCCACTGGCAGTTGATTTGGTATGTTTGGCGAGCGCTTTCGATGTGAAGACATCACTTTCAAGCCGCGTTTAAAATTACTAACAAAGTAGCAATTACACGGCAGGAGGCAACGTAATCATTGATGAAAAATTGTATGCTTTCCGTGGTAGTATTGTTTACATTGAATTCATACCATCAAAACCCGCCAAATACGAACAAAAGTGGGTATGTGACTTTATTACGTCTTATCCGCTGAAGCGAAAAATCTACATGGCAATGGCGGCACCCAGTAAACAGGAAAAAAACGTATGTGGAAAAGTTTTGCAGAACATCAACCTTTTCCGTAGAAGTAGACGAAACATTAAGTTCGACAACTTTTTACCAACTATAATTTGAGCAGCAATTTATCGATGTTGGGTATAGCATATAAAGGAAGAAAATTTGTAGCACGAAAATTTTCTCTTCCACTAGGACGTATAGTGGAATCCACCATCTTCGATTTTAACAACAAAATTATTCTACTTGACCAAGAAAATCAAATCAGTTGTAATCCTTTCCACAATATGCATAACAGAAGCGAAGTAGAAGGTCCTAGAGATGAACCCATTAATGATAATAAACTAAAACAAATAACAAAAATAAAGATTGCTTTTCAATTTTATGCAATTAGTATGTATGCAATATTAATATATTTTGCTAAATATACCTGGGTATGCAGCTGTTGACGTAAGGGGTAGGATTTGAAAAGTTGACATATCTCTGACCTGAGTTGTCCAATTCCACTCAAACATGGAAATATGATATAAAACACATTTGTTAAGGATATCAAGAAATTTCAGATCAATCTAATAGCTACTTTTCGAGATATAGTGGATTCAAAACGCAAAACATACCCGGGTATGTTGCTGTTGACATAAAGGTTAAAAATCTCGACCAGGGTATCAAAAAATTAAAAATTTTATTTTTTAAATGCTTATAACTCGCTCTTTTTTAAAAAAAATTACAGATGAAACCATAATTTTAAAGGTATTAACTAAACCTTTAACACCATGTAGAATTTTTAAAAATCAAACAAAAATTGCCAAGCTCTAAAAGAATATGCAGGGGCGAGGTACCCAACTTTGAGACCACATAGCACCACCCCTGGCAAGTGGTTGGTTACCAACGTCAAAACTAAAGCTGAGATACTCCTCTGCTATATTTTGGATCAATCCGGCTAGCCCCTTAGAAATAGTCAGTTATTTTCATAAGATTTTGATTCTGTCCCGCTGTGCATTGTAAAATCAAAGCAAACTATTTGTGTAGTTGAAAAAAGAAAGGATACAAATAATTTATTTAAAAAATAATATTTGGGAGTTTTTCAAGATAGCTTAGGTAGGCAAATAATTTTCTCTGTGGCAACGCTGCTAACAAACACAACTCTTAAATAAACGCCATTCAATTAGATAATCAACTATATTTTTAAATACCTATTTATGGCGTTATTAGAGACTTAAACTATTTAAAAATAGCCAAAAGCTTTAGCACGTACAACTCCATAAATTATTTTTAAGCTGTTTAAATCTATTTCAATTAAAGTTTTGTTTTTTACCTGTAAATATTTTAAATGTTTTACTCCTCATTAAACATTTAAATTCAGTTAAAATATTTTAACAAGATGTCAACAGCACTGTTAAAAAATATTATAAAAAAAATAAATATTTTGGTTATTTATGTTTAAATTTTATTATTGTTATTATTACCAACGTCATTATCATCGTCATCATCATTACTTTTCATGTTAAATTTAAATAATACAACATGTTTTATTTCTTCCATAAATAATCTACGATCAACGGATTTTGTTAAACAATTTAAGCCTTTTATGTTTGCTAAATTGAGATTTTTTGTTGTTGTTTTGTTTTTAGTTTGTTTCTTGTGAAGGAATTTATAAAAAACTTGAAAAAATTATGCAAATGGTTTTTGTTGCTTTTTTTACTTTAGTTTTTTTACTTTGAAAGACATTATTAATACGAGGACTATTTGATAATCTCATGACTTCATCGATAAAATATATTTTTTCGTCAAGATGTGATCTGTTTCATGTTCGATCCCTTAAGTTATTCCCTACAAGAATTATCAAACCCTGCATTATGGGCATTTGTTTCAATGACAGGGGCTTTGTTTGACCAAAATCACTTACCACCCGACCGACCACTTCTTAAAATTTGACAACAGAAGCAAAGGGACTGAGTGTAGAGAGTGTGGAGTTCGTAGCCCAAATCATAAATTTTTGCCATGGTGACAATAGACGTGTGCATCCGTGCATTGTCTTGATTGTGACACCCATTGCACGGACATTTTATTATGTACAAATATTAATGCAAAATGTTATATACCTGCTCCGCTCAGCAGTACAGTAACCTCATGCTTTTCTACCAATCTATACATACAATAAAACAGTAACTCATTTCCTGTCTGTCTGTCTTTCTGTCTGTGTTCGCATCACGAAAAAACTACTGGATGGATTTTAACAGAGTTTTGTGGGGAGGTGGCTTAGTATCCTGATTTCAATATAGAATATTTTTTTCCCGCAAAAATATCTTATTTCCAAGAGAAAGTGCAGCAAAAGTAGTGGAAGTACGCCGATTTTTTGGCCGATTTAAAAGTACTGCATACTTTACGGCACCTTTATTTTTGAAAGCTGGATATTTTAAAAACGGTTGGGCAACAGATGGTGCTTTTTTAAAATAATCAAAAAATATGAATTACTTACTGCCAAATTGCCAATTGAATTCAATTTGTATTTTTATTTTGTTGAATTACAATGTTATTAAAATATTTTAAATAACTTTTACAGAACTTCGCAATAACTTTTAGAATTTAATATTAATTTTAGAGTTTTGGCCAGGGATGGGTACCTTTATATAAAGTAAATACGTAAGAGCCTTAAAATTTGGTGTGGATTATTTTCAAAGTAAAATCTAAGAAAATATTATCAGGACGCACACATCGTTTGTGGGCACAGCTAGTAGCGTAATATAATTACAGGGATTCTATTTCTTCTCTTTTGCTGGAGTGACTGTCGCAGTTTTGCGACGTAAACGTTTGATTTGGTTTTTGGCAGTGAGTAAAACGAAACAATAGAACGATTGTTCGTTTTAATTTTATGTATTGACGTAAACGCAAGCTGTACATTCATATAAACGTATTTATCGGTCGCTAAATAAACGGTTGGACTCCCGATACTCATACTTTCCATGACTTCAGAAAGTGCAAAACAAATTGAAATTGTGGGGTAATGCACTTTGAACTGATAGTCGTTGTAATTTGACGTCATCTGTTACGGTTGACATGGCGATTATCGTGAAATAGACGACAATACTTTTTGTGTTGCTTAATTTGTCGACACAAAGACTTGTCAATACAAAGTCTACCATCTGACATAATTGATTGGCCTGCTATGCTACAATATCTATGCATATAATAGAAGAGTAACTCATTTCCTGTCTGTCTGTGTTCGCATCACGTAAAAACAACCACAATTGTGAGGAGGTACCTTAGTTTCCTGATTTCAATGTAGAACATTTTTTCCGCATAAATATTTTATTTCCAAGAGAAAGTGGAGAAAAGCAGTGAAAGTACGCCGATCTTTCTTTACCGATTTAAAATTACTGCATACTTTAAGGCACCTTTATTTTTGAAAGGGGTATATTTTAAACTCGGTTGTGCAACAGATGGCGCTGTTTTAAAATAAAGACAACATATGAATTACTTGCCAAATAATTGAATAAAAATTGTATTTGATTTGTATTTTTGCTTTGTGGAATTGCATTGTTACTAAAATATTTTAAACACTTTTTACAGAGCTTAACAATAATTTTTAGAATTTAAAAATGTTAAATTTGGTGTGGATAATTTTAAAACAAAATCGATTGTCGCCTTAACCTGACGGTGTTCTTACCACTGGGTGGAAAAAATGCACCTACCAAAGATTTTTTAGGACATGTCTGGCAGGACTATGCTCATACCTCCTTGACCATCTTAACTATAGCCACAACATTGGTGGCTCTTGTTGGAGTGCAACAATACACCGAACAATATCGCTCTTGTGGTTCTAGGTCCATTTTATTTCTCTCAAAACTCCGAAAACAGGAAACAAGTCGTAGATATGCCATGAGTTATGCAATTCAAAGGAATTTTTTTTTTCATAAAAAATTATAAAACAAAAATTAAATAAATATTTAGTGCTGTGAGGGTGCTGTAGCTTAAGTGGTTAGCACGTTGACTACTAAGCAATGGTCACGAGTTCAAATCTCAGCCGTGGCAACATCAATTTTTCTAATATGTATTAATTTTTTTATAATAATGCGCCCTCCTTCGCCGGTATTACCACATAGCACTAAGTCGTCGGCGAAAAAAATAATTATAAATTGGCTATGCTTCGAACTAGTTCGCCTAAATAACACCAGAGGCGCTGCAATACTGTTCTAAAAATAATCATAACATGCAATTGCAGTGTTGCCAGAATCGAAGCTTTACTATCACTAACCATCTGTCTTATCTACTACTATCCCTTTCCAAAAGGAAGTACCACAGTTAATGTAGGCATTTCTGCCTGAGTGGTACTTCTCTTTAAAAAAATTTAGAAATAAATTTTTAAATATTTGTTTTTTTTGTTTCTAATGACACTTCTTGTAGCCGTCGTCAATATGCAATTATATTTCAATTATAAGCCAATATTTTAATTTGTAGATTTGTTGTTTTTGTTTTTTTTTTGGTTTCTGTCTACAGCGCAAATAATTTAGACACATAAATTTGATTAAGCAATTTCAGGCACCTTTTAATTTTCAACACTCGAATATTTGTTCGAATGGAAAAAAATTTTTTTGATGATAAAAAAAACTTTGGCTAAATTTTAGCTAAAAAAATTCCTTTCACTTTTGTTTTCATTTTTTTTCGTTTCCTGAAACATACAGGCTGAACACACACACATACACACACACACCATTGGATACAAAGAACGAACTGCAAATGCCAACTAAAGTTGATTAAAACGCAACAGACAAATTAAAATTGTAATGAAAAAAAAAACAAATTATTAATTGTTAAATAAGAAACATTTTTTAGTAGTTTGTGTTCATTGTAATAAAGACATTAAAGTTTCAATTCAGTCAAATTAATTCGTTAAGAGATTTTTAAGACTCTTTCGTCGGTAAACCGCTCTTTTTAATTGCCTGAAAAGTTTATTACCTGTTGCAGTGTCTAATAAATTGTGTCTTTTTATTTTTCATGATTTTGTAATGTTACTAATCATATTTCCAACTGGAATCAATACAATCTTTTTCTATTTATAACAGGTGGACCAAAATTAAAAGATTTGAAATTGAGAAGTTTTTGATATTTTTTTGAGAACAAAGTACATATAAATAACTAGCTGTGCCCACACACGTTGTCTGTGTTCTGACAATATTTTGTTCGATTTTGTAATCCACTCTAAATTTTAAGACTCCTACGTTTTTACTTTATATAAAGCTACCCATCCCTGGATAAAATTCTAAATATTATTGTAAAGCTATGTAAAAGACAGACAGAAAAAAAGTTACTCATTATTTTAAAACAGCGCCATCTGTTGCGCAACATTGCTTAAAATAAACTGCTTTAAAAAATAAAGTATGCAGTACCTTTAAATCGGTAAAAAAAAATCTGCGTACTTTCACTGTGTTTTCTCCACTTTCTCTTGGAAATAAGATATTTTTGCGCATCCTATATTGGGATCAGTATACTAAGGTACTTCGCCACAAAATTTTGTTAAAATCCATCCAGTAGTTTTTACGTGAGGCGAACGCAAAAGAAAAGCAGACAGACGGAAATGAGTTACTATTTTATTGTATGTATAGATTGTTTGTCTTATTCTTAGAGAAATAAAGGGTGTTTTTTATAGAGGTATAGAACTTTAAGTTGCAATAAAACAACGATGGATTATTCGATTGACATGAATTTTATTTATCCGAAAGATAATCTTGTGGCATTACATTTTAAATATGATTTCTGGCATATGACCGCCACGCCTGGCGCGGATGTAGTGCAATTTGGACCTCCAATTTTCGATGACTTTTTCCAACATTTGTGGCCGTATATCGGCAATAACACGGCGAATTGTTGTCATCCAAATGGTCAAGCGTTTGTGGCTTATCCGCATAGACCAATGACTTTACATAGCCCCAGAGAAAGTAGTCTAGCGGTGTTAAATCACAAGATCTTGGAGGCTAATTCACAGGTACAAAACGTGAAATTCAACTATTTGCAAGCACTATTTGCACTATTTGCAAGCGTTGTTCAGGCGTGAGTCTATTCGTGATGAATTGCCAAACCAAACTGAGAATAAATCACTTGACAGCAGTTAAATCGGTCGCATCTTGAAAAGTAATGCCAACTTAAAGTTCTATACCTCTATAAAAAAACACCCTTTACATTTGA
Organism: Phasia obesa; assembly: GCA_949628195.1. Lineage (NCBI taxonomy): Eukaryota > Metazoa > Arthropoda > Insecta > Diptera > Tachinidae > Phasia > Phasia obesa. The sequence goes on along the minus strand of OX451219.1, from coordinate 92,414,526 downwards.
GTGCTTTCTCTATAGAACTTCTGGTGGTGAGTTCAAGTTTTTGAGGGAAGTATTACTATTTTAACGGCAAATGACACCATTTGTCAGTGTCAACAAAGCTGATTTCATAAACCTTAAACTTTAGCCCAATCTGGCATGTTTGCGAAGATAAAAGCATATGCAACCTAATTGATTTAAAGTCTGATGATTCAATTCAAGACCAGGTATTTGTTGAAAAAAATACCACAAATGTCCAACTAATTGGATGGCCATTTCAAATTATGACCCATTGTGTAACTTAAGTTGCATGTGAACGCATTCGTTTGTTAATTATTAATTTATAAATATTTTTTTAATTTCATTTTTACTATTGACGTAGAAAATATTTCTTGCACATTTTAAATTTGCTTTTTTTTATAAATTTGGTTTCAGCGTTTAAAGGTATTTTTATTGCTGTTATTGTTTGTGTTAAAATTAAAAACAAATAATTAATTTTTAGTTACACTCATAGTTAAAGCACATCATGTCTAAAAGAAATAAATCAAAATAGAAAAATATGTTCGTTGGTATGTGAGGCAGACATGTTTAATTGTGTTAGAGCGACACTACGAGAAAAAACTTTTTTTTTTTATTTAAAAGCCAATTCGGGGTACCTCTAGTATATCTGTAGTCTAGGGGGTATCAAGTGCGATGCCCGCCAAAGGCTCTGGGTACTTTCTGCAGACAAGGCAAGAGCAAGAGTGATTAATTGATGTCTGGATGATTAAAAATTAATGTAAAGAACTTCTACATTCAACCAATAGTTTGGCAGGTTTGTAAATTGAATTGAATTGAATTTATTTTGTTTTTTTTTTCATATTAATATTTTTTTAAGTAAAGTGTGTTACCTTCTTTGGGAAAGGAATAAATTAGATTTAAGACAGGTCGAGAAATTTGGCAACTCTGCATCTGCATGGGTATTTTGCCAATCTAGCCGGACATTATTATTTTTAGCTTATATTGGCTCTGAAAATTTAATGAGTTCCCCTTGATAAAACAAAGTTGTCAGAAAATCTCTTATGGTCATAGGCTAAAAACTAAGAAAAGTCATAAAACAAGAAAAATTGGACCAAGGGGAAAAAGTTTCCCTTAGAAGAACTAATCCTACCTATGAAAAATTATTTTTTTTATTTTTCCATACTTTTGTTTAGCAAATGCAACTTTCATAGCCAGCAAAATTTCAAAAACCTAAGTCTCCAGTACCAGTTTAAACGCGGCTTAAAAATGATGTCTTTACATCGAAAGCGCTCGCCAAACGTACCAAAACAACAGCCAGTGACGACGGTCTTCACCGAAAGGTATGACAACAGTATTTTATTTACTGGCGGAACAAATCCAATCAATTTAATACCTAAACTTGGACCCTGAATATTATAAAATGCCATTTTCCGCCCCTTCCCTTTTGTGGGCGGTGACATAAAATTTTATTTGCGAAGATAATGTAATTATTAAAAGAAATGAATAACATACGCCTTAATACCATAAAAATAAAATTTTTAAGATTTTATGGACAATCACACCCCGAAACGTCCTTGTGAACTTTTGTAAATTTTTTTTTTTTTTTGCTAATTTCCAAAAAACATATTAATTTTTAAGCTTTTATGTCGAAGAGAAGAATATTAATAAAAGTTATTTATGTAATTTATTACTTTATAGTATTTAATTTATCTGAAAATAAATAATTTACTCATAACTAGCTGTGTCCCCCACTTCATATTATTTTGCTTTGAGGGTAATCCACTTTAAGACTTTTAATTTTATAGGGCTTCAGATATGTTTTATGTATTTACTTTATAAATAAAGGTACCCATCCCTAGGTAATAACTCAGAAATATAGGCTTTATATAAAATTATAAAATTTATATAAAATTCTAGTTCTGTAAATAGTATTTTAAAATTTCCCGGTGACAAAAATAAAAGTTGGTGCCAAGTTTACAGTACCATCGCATCGGCAAAATTGCGGACTTTCACCACTTGTTCTCTCTTTTATCTTGGCAATGAAATATTTTTACCGGAAAAAATAACTTACATTTGAACTACGATACTAAGGTACCTCTCCATAAAATTTTATTAAAATTCATCCAGTAGTTTTTACGTGATGCGAACACAAACAGACAGACAGGCAGACAGAAAACCACAGTTTTATTATATGTATAGATAATAAATTATTTATATTAGTAATAATAAATTTTATTTAAAATAATAACATTTAATTTATTTAAAACAACGTAGAAACCAAAAGGATTTTATGACCGACAAAAAGGTTTCTTACTCGTATCTGCCTATGCAAGATGAGCAAACACAGAAAAAAGGCGAAATTTGGAAAAACTCGCCAAAAAATGGCGCAAAAACGCCAAAGTTTTTTTCTACAGTATAAAAGTAGAGATCGTAAATTTTATAGTGACTTGGAATATTTTTAGGATCGCGGTGGCCCTTACTCTCAAAAACCTTTTCACTTTTTTTGTTGACAAAAAAGTAAACAAAAAACCCTTTTTTTTAATTTCGAAAGAAATTTTTTATCATAAAAATTTAAACTAATTTTTTTTTAAATTAATATAAGTAGCTATTAATATAACCTTTCACAGAAAAAACATCTTTATTAGTTTAGCCACAAAAAATATATTACAAGCCTCTCAAAATTGTATAAAGTCAATAAAAACGTACGCGATTTACTCAACAGTGTTCCAAAACGACAAATCTCAAGCTAAAGCCTTGAAAATGCACTTTACGACGCAGAATTTTATTGTCTGTGGAGCTACATACTTAAATTTTTACATTTCTCAAAATTTATTTTTGGCCTAATGTCTGGCAGGGTTCGCAAACTACCCCTCTTTACAGCGCCTCTCTCAACAAGTAGGAACATTAATTTTGTACCAATATCTTACTTCGCCGCCGGTTTAGTGCTACAGAGTATTACCGGGGAAACTGGACTCTGTGATATATATTAGTAGGAATAGAAAACCAAATATATATTAGAAAAAAATTATGAAATTTGAGCGGTTGCTCAAACTGGCCGCACAATCGCTCGCCGTTCTGCCGCTTTGCCGTTCATTGCCTGGCTCAAACTTAGTTTAACGTCTTTTCAACTCAAAAAAAAGATTTTATAAAATTTATACAACTTAAAAAATTATATTTTTAGTTTAGTTACCCGCATTATTTGTTTCAGTGTAAGATTCGCTTAACAGTCGTAATGTAACATATCGTTTGTTTTATTGTGAATTCATTAGTTTATAGTTTATCATTTGTTATTTTACGGTTTGTTATTAGTTTTGCTGCTGTTGTGTCCGTTTGGTATTCGAAAAAATCATAAATAGCTTTTTGTTTTTATTGCAAGTTTTAACTCGCCATTTTTTTTTTTTTTTATTTAATTTTTTTATATTGTGTGTGTAAGACAGACGTCCAATGACCGTTTTTGGCCCTACTTAAATACTTTTTCATTTGAACATTCATTCATGCGCATTTTTTGTTTTTTTTTTTTTCTTCTCTAAACGGTTTTAGCATGAAAGTTAACAAAAAAAAAAATTAAAAAAAATTTGTTAAAAAACATTGTTATGAATTAAATTAAATACTCTGACGTCAATGGCATATGTTGCGGCGGTTGGTTATAACAACATAAAAAAGAAACAGAAAAATTAAAATATATAAAGGGTAATTTCTTTTGGGCCTTCATAAGAAAAAAATATGAATTTTACAATAAAAGGAAAAAAATGTTTGCTACTAAAAAAATTCTCTATCTCAGGCGAAAGTACTCAGGTCGTAGAGTACTTTCGCCCAGATTAGATGGTTTTTTGAGAACCATGATTTCATAGCCAGAAAAAGATCACCCAAAGGTTATTACGAATATGTCAAAACTATTAGAAAATATAAAATAAAAAATAGCCCAGCGCTGCACATTGGGATGAACGATAGCCAAAATATAGGATATAGACTTAAATCTTTTAATAATTATTTTTTTAGAATAGAAATTAAAAGTTGATTATATTCCATTATTTGAAATGAAAAAATTAAAATTCAATTCTTTATGCTCTTTTTTCTTTTTTTTAAATATTGGCGTTTTCATAATAGTCGTTGGGTTCATATCCCAGTCGCATTAATTAAGCATTAACATACATTTTTTTCTGATATGAATTAGTATTTACTATATCTTCTAGTATACATATATACCAATAAAAATGTGGGTTGATGATGATGGCTTCCAGACAGCTTCCTTCACCAAAAAGGAACCACAAGCACTAGGCAAGACACAATAAGTCTCGCAGTAAAAAAAGGAAACACAAGAAGTTTAGTTTTTTCAATCGAAAAAAGGCAAAGTTACAATATTACTTTCCTTCAGTTTATTTGTTTCACAATATTTTTAAAAGATTTTTTAAGGTAAATTACAATGAAATTACAATTTTATCAAATACAAAAAAATATAAAAACAATATTTTTATAGGCGCGAACGACAACGAACTTGTAAGATCAAAAAAACGAACTTGAATATTAATTAAAGCAACAAAAAAAAAAAAAAAAAAAAATTCACAGCGCCCTCCTTTGCCGGTATTACTCTAAAGAGATAAAAAAAATATTTCACGCATGGTTTTATTCTTTATCACTACAAAAAAAATTGCGATTCCAAAAATAAATTCAATATAAAAAACCGCAGGGCACCGCGCAAACGTGTTGACCTTACAAAGTTTGGTATAATACTAGATTAGTGTCTAATAAAAAATAATGTTGGGGCAAATAAGCAAAAGTCGCTCTCCTTCCTTATCGAAGCACAAAGAGGTATTTTGCCAATCTAGTGGGAAGCCAAAAATTAAATTTAAGAAATGTAAATGTTAAAGTACGCAGCTCGACAGACAACAAAAATCTGCATCGTATGGTGAATTTTTAAGGCTTTTTTGGCTTGAGATTTTTCGTTTTGGGACACTTTTAAAAACAGGAAATTTAACTAAATCGCATACGTTTTTATTGACTTTTACGATATTGAGAGGTTCGTAATATATTTTGTTGTTTATTTAAATTGATTATTTTTTTTTTGTGAAAGGCTATATTAACAGCTAGTTATATTCATTTTTAGAAAATTTTTATGAGAAAAATCGTTTGAAATTTAAAAAAAGATTTTTTTTGACAAAAAAAAACTGAAAAGGTTTTTTAGAGTGAGAGCCATCGTGATTCTAAAAATGTTAAATATCATTATTAAATTTACGATCTCTACTTTTAGACTGTAGAGAAAAACTTTACGAGTTTTAGCGCAATTTTTTTAGATTTTTTGCAAATTTCACTTTTTTTGTTTTTGCTCATCTGTTTTGCTCATAAGTAGATACCAGTAAAAATGGTTTTACACGGCGTGTGTTTATCATATGACTTGTCAGTTCGATAACCCATATGTAATTTCATGTGTTTGTCAAAGTAAGCATTTTACATACGGTTTAGAATTTTTGCTTTCAAACGTACATGTGTAATTACATCTGACATAACCTATAATACATAATTTTTCGGCTACACAGTTTTGTATTTCCAACCACAGCTGATGCAAAGATGCAAATATTGTGCTTTTGCCACGCTTTTGGTACCACGAAAAACCTAAAACAGCAAAATATCAAGTTGGCATTACAGGATGTCAGATGCTTTGTCACATCAAAATAGAACACGTTCTAAATGAAAAATGTCATATGTATTGTACACATGGAAAATACACATGTTATGTTTGAAAGGGTTCACACGAAGTGTTTAGAATTTACACAAGGAAAAGTGACAAGTCATTTGACAAATACACGCCGTGTAAAATCACTTTAAGGAACCTTTTTGTCGGTCATGAAATGGTTTTGGTTTCTAAGTTGTTTTAAATAAATTAATTTTTACTAGTTTAGATAAAATTTGTTGTTACTAATACATATAATTAAGTTATTATCACATACATACACATATAATAAACTTTGATTTTCGGCCTGTCTGTCTGTTTGTGTTCGCATCACGTAAAAACTATTGGATAAATTTTAATAAAATTTCAAGGAGAGGTCCTCTAGTATTGTGGTTGAAATATAGGATATTTTTTCACTTAAAAATATTTCATTGCCAAGATAAAATAGAGTATAAGTGGTGAAAGTCTGCAATTTTACCGATGAAATTGTACTGCAAACTTGGCAGCAACTTTTATTTTTGTCAGAACTCTGCAATAAATTTAGGATTTTATATAAATTTAAGAATTTTACATAAAGCCTATATTTCTGAGTAATTACCCAGGGATGGGTACCTTTATATAAAGTAAATACATAAACCATATCTGAAGCACTTTAAAAGTGTGATCCTAAACTGGATTTTTTTCAAAGCAAAATAAGGACGCTGACGAAGTTTCGGACACAGCTACTTATGAATAACCTTTATTTTCAGATAAATTAATAACTATAAAGTAATAAATTTAAAAAAAATGTATTTTATTAATATTCTTGGGTGGTGGTGGGTATTGATCAGGCATTGGGAAAATATCTTCACTTCGACATGAAAGCTTCAAACTTAATATTTTTTGGAAATTGGAAAAAAAAATTTTTTTTAATTTACATTTAGGTTTCGGGAGGTTTGATTGGATATATACCTCCCCCTGCCTGGGGCGGGGAGAAAAATGGCATTTTAGAATCTGCTGGGCCCAAGTTTAGTATTTTGAACATTCGCTAACCTTAAAAGTTGCATTTGCTACACAAAAGTATGGAAAAACTTAAAATATAATTAATTTTTCAGAGTTAGGATTAGTTCTTCTAAGGGGAACTTTTTTCTCCTTGGTACAATTTTAGTATTTTTTAGCTATAACATCCTATAAAAGACCATACAAGATTTTTCTGCCAGTTTCATTAATCTCATTTTATTCAATTAATTTTCAGAGCGAATATAAACTCAAAAAAAAAAAAAATATGTCCAGCTAGATTGTCTAAATACCCCAAATGTGCCAAGGTTGGTTGAAGCAACAGCACATATAAGGTGGTAAATATTAAAGAAAAATATGTACAGTGAAGCTTATTAAGGTGGTGGTAGACTTCGTTTCCACCAACCGACAATAGATGATTGAATGCAGTTTTTTCTCATATTTCTTTATCTGAGTTTTGTTGGCGAGCAAAAGATGATGTTTACAAGTTAACAACACCCAAAAGTAGATAGATGCCCAGAATGCTGAAGGCAGATGTAGTGATCCAGAAAATACCATAAATTCTGCTACTGTCTAAAATAAAATTTTCCAATATTTTCTGTAAAATTAATCACTTAATTTTTAACAAAGAAAAAAAATACCCTTTTTAAAGAAAATAAAATGAACTTAAACCTGACTTTAAAAATTCATCTGCATATTTTATTTCTTTTAATTTTAATTACTACTAGCTGTGCCCACACACGTTGTGCGCGTCCTGACAACTTTTTCTTCGATTTTGCTTTGTAAGTAATCCACATCAAATTTTAAGACTCCTAAGTATTTGCTTTATATAAAGGTACCCATCCCAGAATAAAATTCTAAAATTTATAAAAAATTCTAAAAATTATTTTAAAGCTCTGTAAAAGGTGTTTAAAATATTTTAATATTAAATATTTTAACATTGTAATTCCACAAAGTAAAAATAAAAATTTTATTTAATTGGCGCCATCTTTTGCACAATTTTGTTTAAAATATCCCACTTTCAAAAATAAAAGGTGCGTAACTGTGTTTAAATATCCCAGTTTTAAACCGAAAATTTCAGTACTTTTAAACCGGAAATTGCGTACTTTCACTGCTTTTTTTTCACATTCTCTTGGAAATGAGATATTTTTGCGGAAACAAGTATTCTATATTGAAATCAGGATGCTAAGGTAACTCCTCATTGGCTTTTACGTGATGCGATCGCAAAAGAGAAGTAGACAGACAGACAGACGAAAATGAGTTACTATTTTATTACATGTAATAGATTACTTTCAGAAGATTTTGTTATATAATATCTAGATACAACTTGTATGCAAGGACTTGTATTTGAAATGGCACACTCAGATGCCACGTTGGACGACAATTCGATATGCCTGGTTCGTTGTCAGTCATACTTTTACGAAATCCTACGATATTCTCATCTGAGCGACCGAGTATGGTGAAGTATTTCCATTTTACATACTGACGCAGTATGTTTGTACCTTCGATTCAAATTCGAAATTGTTTAAATATTCAACTAAAACACGATGCTCGTTTTTTAGCGAGTCCCGATTTTTATAATAAATAATTTGGCAATATGTAGAATTAAACATTTTTTTTTTGCTGTTTGATGGCATGCATTAATATTTGAAAAATATTTTCCGACTGTCATGTGGAACCTCAACTGGTATCATCCTTTATTTATGCAGACTTTGTTGCATCAATTAGTTGGAATAAAGTAAAAGAGCATAAAATTACATTTAATGACTTTCGGTATGTACATATTTATAATTAAAATAAATACTTTATTTAAATAGAGTTTATGTTTTAAGGCGGGTATACAGCCGAAGGCATAAAAATGCAATAAATGTGCTAAAAGAAATTTATTTAAATGCATTTTTATTTATTTATTTTTTATGGTTTGCAAGTCATAAAGTTCTGTTACTTTTATTAAAATATAAAAACTTAAGTGTTTTAAAAATTATAAAGCATTTACCTTAATACATAATTTATGCTCTTCTACATATTTTCTATCCAAAGTTCTAATTTGAAGTGAACCACCAGTTTTTTTACTATAAATATAAGAAATTAAGCACAGACAACTAACTCTCCACACAGCAGCCGAATACATGTTTCAGGCCCATTATTATAATTTGCCTTTAGCTAAAGTTAGAATTTTATTGGAACGATAAGTAGTTTTTCGTTATAATAATGTGGATAATGCTCATTGCTGTAATTTGTCCTTATAGTACGTGATAGTTAAAAGTGGTTTTTAGCTTACTTTTAATAACGAAATACTATTTATCGCTCCAACAAAATTTTAACTTTAGCTAAAGGCAAGTTATAATAATGGGCCTTAAACTATAAAAAACTTTAAAACACTATATTTCATTTATATTTTATGGAAGTAAAAATAAATCGTTTTAAGAAAAATAAAACAATTTATACATTTAATAAAATAGTAACTCATTTCCTGTCTATCTGTCTGTCTTTCTATTTTTTTTGTTCGCATCACGTTAAAACTACGAGATGGATTTAAAAAAAATCATCGGAGTAGGTTCCTTAGTATCCCGATTCCAATATAGGATACTTTTTCCACAAAAATATATTGGAAATAAACCAAAAGAAAGTTCAGAAACAGCAGTGAAAGTATGCCGATTTTCTTACCGATTTAAAGGTACTGCATACTTTAAGGCATCTTTTATTAACCGACTTCAAAGAAGAAGGACTCAGCCATTTCTGAACCGATTTTAACATTTTTTTCTTTATTTGAAAGGTTACGCTTTCAGGTTGGTCCCATTTTAAAATCAGTTCATTATATTAAAAATTAAAGGGTGTCCCCATACAACATACATGTTTTTTACGTGTATTAAGAACCGTAAAGGGCACCAAATTAAAATTTTAAAAAATTGCGTGTCGCTATAGCTCCCAACAGCAGAAATTAATAAAAGAAATATATTTAAAATTTAAAGTGTTTCCCAGTAGGCAAAACCTTGAAAATTTTACAGAATGTCGATTACTCTGACCGTTATAATAAAATGAATAAATATTCAAAATTTTAAAGGGTGCTCCAATAGTTCATTTAAATTGATGTATATGGCCATACTTTTGGGCAGTTGTACACAGACCGCTGAAATTTATAAAGAACCTGTATTGCTAAGTCCGCTATAACAAAAAGTATAAAATTTGAATTTGGAAATAAAAGGGTGTCCCAATAGTTAATGTAATTCTATGTATGTGGCCAAACTTTTGAACTGTTATAGACAGACAGCTGAAATTTGCAAGGAACCTGTATTGCAAAGTCCACTATAGCAAGTATACAATTTGAATTTATAAACTAAAGGGTGTCCCCATAAATTATGTAATTTCATCTATATGGCCCTATCTTTGGAACCGTTAAACACAAACACTTGACAATTAGGCAGAATATCCACTACTTTCTCTGGTATGATATCAAGTATAAATATTTGGAATTATAATGTAAATGGTGTCCCAATAGTTCATGTAATTTGATATATATGGTTAGACTTTTTAACCGTTATATACAGATAGTTGAATTTTACAAAGAATCTTTGTGGCCAAGTCCTCTATAACAACAGGTCTTTAATTTAAAATTGTAAATGAAAGGGTGTCCCAATAGGTGATGTTATTTTATCTAATTCTTACAGATTACTTCTTACATTATTTGTTTATAATTGGTGCCCTTCTATCTGTTTTGAAGTCAGTTTTTTTTGCAAAAACTATTTTTGAAAGCAGTTTATTTTAGGCAATGTTGCGCAACCGATGGCGCTGTTTTAAAATAATGAGTAACTAATTTCCCGACTGCCTTTTCAGAGCTTAACAATAATTTTTAGAATTTTATATAAATTTTAGAATTTTTTCCAGGGATGGTTACCTTTATATAAAGTAAATACGTAAGAGTCTTAAAATTTGTTGTGGATTACTTTCAAAGAAAAATCGAACAAAATATTGTCAGGACGCACACAACTTGTGTGGGCACAGCTAGTTTTATGTTAAACAAAAATAAATATTTGATTGAAATTATTTAAAGTTTTGTTTGTTTTGTTTTCATTTTTCAAAATAAATTTCGCCTTAAATATTATTATTTTTTGTTTTATTAACGACTGAAAATGTCAGATATTTTTAAATCTGATTATTTTATTATTTTTGTGGTTGTTGTCTTCTTAAACGAGCTAAAGTTCGAATTTTTTATGGTTTCAATTGGAGTAGTTTTAGGAGAATAAGAAAAAAATTATTAGAAATCACAACGAGCTCAAGATAATTTGCATAAATCCGGTTTGTTACCACACAGTCAATCAAAGATACCTTTATCTAAGAACTATAACAAATACAAATGTGTTACGTCAATTTAAAAGACCAGAAAAGTGCAAGTTATTTTTAAGATTTATTTTTTAATCGTTTTTAATAGTTATCGAATTTATAATGCATTAAAGAACGAAGCAAATAAGTTTTGACACCAATAGAAAATAAAAATCAAATAATCTTTTCCAGAATACTTATACATATTCAGCTGAGAGATTTTTCTATTCAGCTGACAAACTTTTGTATTCAGCTAGCTAGCATTATATACATATATTTTTAATTCTTTAATATATATACATATACATATATATACATATACATATATATGCATATATATCTTATTTATATAAAATAAATAAAAAAAATTAATTTAAAAAATATTTCATTGAAAACTTTTGTATTCAGCTAAGTGGTTTTTGTATACCAAATACACTTTTATTTAAAAAGCTAAGGTGTCATGCCTAATAAGATAAGGTGCCATCTATATCATATTCAGCTAAAATAATTTTTTATATATTTCACAAAAAGTCGACTTAATGTGTCATTTAAATTATATTCAGCAAAATTGTTGTTTATATAGTTCACAAAAAGTCGAATTATGTTATTTATTTATTAGGTGTCTAAATATATTTTTATCTGCTAGATTTTTCGATTTAAAATCGATGTTGTAATAAAAAAGTAGAAAAAATTCTATTCAGGTGTTAGTTTTGGTAATGCACTAATTAATTTTTATATTCAGCTGGCAAATAATAAATGAATAGCAATTTATCGGATTTGATAGATTTTTCTTAATTCTAATTAAAAATGAATTCGTATTCAGCTTACAAAATTAATATCCAGCTAATAGGTTTACAATTCAGCGGCTTATATGATATTCAGCCTAAATAGATATATAGGTAATAAGCCAATAAACCAATAAAGCCGTCTAAATCATATGCAGCTAAAATAATTTTTATTTAGTTCACAAAAATTGGTATTATGTTATATATATGGTGTAAGGGAAAGTTGTGGGTTTCTTTTTAATGCTCGTACTTTCATGCACCGACTAAAATCGATTTAAATAACTTGATTAGCTGAAGAAAACGAGCACTTAAGACATTTTACGTTCCGTGAAATGTTACGCAGTTAGATCCGAACAAATCTCATCTTATTTACTGCTGTGGATAATATTACAAGGCCTGAACTTAAAACAGTTCAAGCTCTCTACTTCTAATCCCAGGGATTAAATTGGTCTGATCTGGCAACTCTCTTATCATTTGTACTCAGTCTATTTCCATTAAATAAACTAACGTTCAAACATTGTATATGCAAGTCAAAACGCTGGGTTGCGTTTGGGAATGATGAAGTGGAAGAAAACATTGTGCGGACCATCACCGATATGCTTCGGCAAAAAAGTGTTCGAAATGCGCTACATCCGAGAAAACTGTGACGCCCAATCATGAAAAAAATCGAGTTCGAGATTTCGACGGCTTTATACGTCTTGAGGTCTCCTGAATCCATTTTGGCTATTTTCGCGGCGATATATGTTATGGGTGGGTGGGTGTATGTGTATGCCACTATTTTAGTGGATTTTCTACAGGTCATACCGTTTGACATATCAAAATTAAATTTAGTATGTGTCTTTGGTATATGGAGATGAAGAACTGTATAGTTTTTGAGCATAATTTTGTGAACACTCTACAGGTCATACCGTATGCCATAAGAAAACGATATTTAGTATGTGCCTTTGGTATATGGAGATGAAGAACTGTATAGTTTTTGAGCATAATTTTATGAACGCTCTACAGGTCATACCGTACCCCATATGAAAACGATATTTAGTATGTGCCTTTGGTATATGGAGATGAAGAGTTGTGCATCATAATCGGGAGGAGCCAAGGGGCAGTTTACTTACTCCCAAAGTTTGTAAACGAAAATAATTAATTTTTCGATTCGAATATACTTTAATTTTATATTCTTTATGTGATATATCCATAAAAATTTAGGTTTCCATTGGGTATGGTAAAGTTGAGTGTAGGCCACGCCAGATTTTTATTTATGGTGTTTATGAGCCAACAATGCACAGTGGTTTAAAAACTAATTTTTTTTTTTTAATATTTCATGAAACAGAAAAATTATATATATATGCCCATCTATTGCAGGTTCACACATAATGTGTTAAACATTTTATCCTAAAATAACAATACTAAGTTAAGGTCCGCCAAAAATTAATTGGTTTTTCTAGTTAATTTCAATTTTCTCCCAAGTATTTTCTAAATTTAAATAATATTAGCATTTGAATTATATGTAAATAAACTTTTAGTGACATTTGAAAAAAATATGTATGCCCGATTTACACAAATTTTGGGCTTACCCACAAGTCCCCTTTCACCATAGGAGGCCGAACCTTCTCAGCTCCTCTCGAAGACACGTCTAAATGGTCTGTGTGATATTTCATTATGATTTCTGTATTTATATATATACATATGTACATATATCTGTATATTTCCAAAATAATATGCTTTTAAACCACTGTGCAATATTGCCTGAAATAATGAAAACTTGGAAAAAAAATTAAAATTTTTATTCTTTGTGATTCAAAATTCAAGAAATCCTGACGGATTTCACAGGTACAAGGTTTAGAAGAAATAGAAAAAAATAGAAATAGAAAAAACTGAATTTAATTTTAAGGTGTTTAAGTTTCAAATTTGAATCCATTCGCTACACCCAGTTAAATACGGTGTAAAGAATTGTATTTTTAATTCTTTATTTTTTTTTTTTTTTTTGTTTTATGAAATGTATTGATGTGGATTGACACTTGACAGATTTATCACTTCTTATAATTAAAAAAGCCACACAAGAAAGAATAACACAGTGTGGGTAGTTTTGGTAATTTAAATTAAAAAAAAAACTTTTTTTAAAAGTATCAAAAAAATAAAAAATAATTAAAATTTCAACTTTGTAAATAATTTACTGCATAAAATTACATAATTTTTCGTAAATTATCGCTCTTGTTGTTATTTCTGTTGATTTTACATGTCCCTTTTTTTTAATAATTTATGCCAGGCTTATGTTGCATTTATTTTTACTGTCATTGTATGGAAACGAACAAAATGAAAAAAAAAAAATCACGTAAAACATGTCAATTGAACTTGTCCCATTAGTGTGCCAAACGTCATTAATTGACACATACAAAATAATTTTGTTGCTACTACACTACTTCATACATAAGTTGTAATTCACCCAATTTTTAATTCAACTTTGCTGTTGCTGCTGCTGCTACTACTGCTGATATCAGCAACTGGCTCATATTTTTACAAAAATACATGTAATCGGAAGCGACGTGCTTAGATTTTTATTAAACGAAAGTACGAGTAGACTGACTATAGAAAGAAAGTGAAATCGTTTAATAAAACACATGTGTAAGCTTGATTCATATGCGGACTTAACTGGTATTGAGGCTGCTGCTCCAAATTGAGTAAATCGGTTACAAATACACACTTGACTTGTACTTAAGCGCTTTAATGAAGAAGGGGGTACAAAATGGAAATAAAGTCACATATAAAAATGTGAATGAATTCAAAATCCATATAAATACATATGTACATACATACATATGTATATAAAAATTAATCTGTATTTGTTTGTTTGTCTGTTTGTATCTACCATACATCTGGGAAGCCAAAAGGTAAAAGTGATCATTTCGAAATTTTTGACCCGACATATAGCGATCAGCAAATTAAAATAGGGAATTTTTGGATCGTGCCGCAAGGAAGCGGGGGATACGATGTAATTGTTAAATATGGGCATTTCCACAGAATTGTCCACCCTGACCGAAAAATTAAACGTTAACCAGCAGTTCTTCTCTTTCTTGTTTAATTGAACATTCAAAGTTTTCCTTAGCTGCGCTTGCGAGATATTGGGCTGCAAAGTTCAAGTTCTCCTTTTGGCCACTTTTGTTTTATTTCGTTTTTGACGTAACGACTTACGTAAAACATTTTTAAGTGTGAAGTTAAGTATGACGCTACGTCTTACACACTAAAATGTAGATTTTTTAACAATTGCGAAATATTTAAAAAAAATTATTTTTATTGAATCCCAGTTCATCACATTTTCTTCACCTAAATATTTTGATTAAAGAGGTGGCATCCAATACCACCACATGGAGAATGTTGACTAGGGTCATTCGAAATTGTTGAAAGATCCATATTTTAGTGCGTGAGACGTTACGTCATACGCATACTTAACTTCACACTTAAATATGTTTTACGTAAGTCGTTACGACAAAGACGTATATAACTGACATATTTAACTTCACACACACACTCTTCTCTATATAATTTACATGCCTAGGAGTTATTGAGAAATTTCATTCTTACCGCAAAACTTTTGCTACAACAACAACTAACCGTAAAATAAATTCAAAATAACAACCAAATATCAATTAGCGGTAAAGCTAGCTAAGATAACGTCATGCCATACAAAAAAACATCTTTTCCCATTATTTCTACGCTGACGATAGCAAGTGCATGAAATTTTGCATTTTAACAGAGGATAATAAAATAAACTAATTATAATAAAAAGCACGGTTATTATACGAATAGTTAATTTTATATTAATTTTCAAAAGTGTGTAACGTCACGACATATTGAGGGAATTTCCTTGCATGGTGGTATGTTTATTTTAAATTTACATTTAATTATGGCTTCTACAGATGCAATCTTCGATTGAAAGAAAAAATTACTCAAAGCCTGTATTACAAAAATTAAAATCAGATTCTCATAGGCTTGAGGTAAGCCGGTTTTTCTTTAAATGTTTAAATTTTTCTTAGTCTATTTAGTTTTAAGTATAAGAATCGAAATTTTTTGCAGACAATTTGGAAAAAGTCATGAGTTAGTTAAGCACTATCGCAATATCTGCATGAATATCCTTCCCCCATAATAAACCTAATAACTAATTTTTGTTTCTTTTATAAAATATTTCTTTTAATTAATTTAAAAAAAAAGAATTACGCATAATTAAAAATAAATAATATTAACGAGTGATTTTTTAAGAGCTTGAGAACTTTTTTTTTTAAAAAAACGCATAAAATTTGCAAAATCTCATCGGTTCTTTATTTGAAACGTTAGATTGGTCCATGACATTTACTTTTTGAAGATAATTTCATTTAAATGTTGACCGCGGCTGCGTCTTAGGTGGTCCATTCGGAAAGTCCAATTTTGGGCAACTTTTTCGAGCATTTCGGCCGGAATAGCCCGAATTTCTTCGGAAATGTTGTCTTCCAAAGCTGGAATAGTTGCTGGCTTATTTCTGTAGACTTTAGACTTGACGTAGCCCCACAAAAAATAGTCTAAAGGCGTCAAATCGCATGATCTTGGTGGCCAACTTACCGGTCCATTTCTTGAGATGAATTGTTCTCCGAAGTTTTCCCTCAAAATGGCCATAGAATCGCGAGCTGTGTGGCATGTAGCGCCATCTTGTTGAAACCACATGTCAACCAAGTTCAGTTGTTTCATTTTTGGCAACAAAAAGTTTGTTAGCATCGAACGATAGCGATCGCCATTCACCGTAACGTTGCGTCCAACAGCATCTTTGAAAAAATACGGTCCAATGATTCCACCAGCGTACAAACCACACCAAACAGTGCATTTTTCGGGATGCATGGGCAGTTCTTGAACGGCTTCTGGTTGCTCTTCACTCCAAATGCGGCAATTTTGCTTATTTACGTAGCCATTCAACCAGAAATGAGCCTCATCGCTGAACAAAATTTGTCACATTTGAACATTTCGAACCGAACACTGATTTTGGTAATAAAATTCAATGATTTGCAAGCGTTGCTCGTTAGTAAGTCTATTCATGATGAAATGTCAAAGCATACTGAGCATCTTTCTCTTTGGCACCATGTCTTAAATCTCACGTGATCTGTCAAATACTAATGCATGAAAATCCTAACCTCAAAAAAATCACCCATTATATAAGATTCCAAATATAATTTTTCATTATAAATTTTTGAAGTTGAAAGAATATTTTTTACAAATTAATTCAATAATAAATATTTCGACTAATAAGACTTAAATATTCAGTATAACAAATATGTTCATAGAATTTTCTTATACTTATACATATATTTTTCTTATTTCTTAATACAAAATTATCAAATGAAAATTTAAGTAACGTAACGTCAGTAACGTTACGCCAGATACTAAGGCTAATAAAAAACAAAACGAAGAACGATTTTTAAATTTAATAATTTGGAAAACAAATTTAAATATTCCAAAACCTTCTAAAGAAAGTTTTATATAAAAAGTCTTGCCCAATTCGCAGAGTTTTGCAATTTGGTAATACAAGTCAACACCCTCTTTCCTTTTTTGTGACATCATGCCATCATATATTTTTGCTTATATCTCCAAATCCCTTAAGATCGATTGCTGTAATTTTTTTACTAAAAACCTTTTTACAAATTTGATTTATGTATTCGTTATTTTTTTCAACTTTTTATCGTACAAATGTCACGTCACGCCACATTGGAAATGCCCATATCATGAGAACTAAATTATTGATGCATTCAAGGGATAGCTTGGTTTTTTGAGTAGAAGCTTAATTGTATAGGACGGGCGGGTGAGTAGTGACACTCTATAAATTTGACACAAACTTATATAATTTTAGTGGGTATATTCCAGTGTTATAGGTATAATGGTATAGGGCGGAGAGAACGGGTACTATCCATAAAAAGTAATCTTCAATTGTCCTATATCAAAAGAACTTAAATAGTTACTCTAAACAACTTCGATATAAAAGCTTAGTGGTGTAGGAGGGTAGAGATGGGTACTTCACATGGAAAGTAATTATTTATAACGATATCTAATTTGAGACACGGTACTCGGAGGTGCAATATGAAGAATTAAAGTAATTATTGATTATCCTATATTATTATCTTAATTTTCCATAGGCTGCTTTAGAAATAATGTGTGTTTTTTAGTTAATCATCTCGAATACTTCAGGGGACGGTTATTACCAAGAGCCCCCACGCAAACCCCTAAGGGTGTGTGAGCACATACACAATCTCAACCAGAATCTCACAAAGAGAATAAATTTTAAATCAGTAAGAAGCTTTCAACAAAGTAAAGTAAAGTAAAGTAAAGTAAAGTAAAGTAAAGTAAAGTAAAGTAAAGTAAAGTAAAGTAAAGTAAAGTAAAGTAAAGTAAAGTAAAGTAAAGTAAAGTAAAGTAAAGTAAAGTAAAGTAAAGTAAAGTAAAGTAAAGTAAAGTAAAGTAAAGTAAAGTAAAGTAAAGTAAAGTAAAGTAAAGTAAAGTAAAGTAAAGTAAAGTAAAGTAAAGTAAAGTAAAGTAAAGTAAAGTAAAGTAAAGTAAAGTAAAGTAAAGTAAAGTAAAGTAAAGTAAAGTAAAGTAAAGTAAAGTAAAGTAAAGTAAAGTAAAGTAAAGTAAAGTAAAGTAAAGTAAAGTAAAGTAAAGTAAAGTAAAGTAAAGTAAAGTAAAGTAAAGTAAAGTAAAGTAAAGTAAAGTAAAGTAAAGTAAAGTAAAGTAAAGTAAAGTAAAGTAAAGTAAAGTAAAGTAATGTAAAGTAAAGTAAAGTAAAGTAAAGTAAAGTAAAGTAAAGTAAAGTAAAGTAAAGTAAAGTAAAGTAAAGTAAATAAAGTAAAGTAAAGTAAAGTAAAGTAAAGAAAAGTAAAGTAAAGTATAAAGTATTTATTTATTATCCTATGTCGATAAAACTATAACAGTGACATTCTCCAGGTACCCTGACCTTGAGGCATATCATGGCGTGGTTTTGTAGGAGGATGAATACATACATATACTCCGCATATAAAATAATTTTTAATTATCCTTAACCGAACTACAAATATGAACCTTTACGAGTGTAACTTTGGACATAACACCTCAATAGCAATAGTGTTAAAATTTGATTTTTTGTTAAGTTATATAAAAGCTTGTTGGGATGGATGCGTGGAGGAGACGTACCATACAAATTAATATATATAATTCTGCTAACAAATGCTTATTTAATTTTTGGTTGCGAATAACAAATTTGTTTTAATCACTATTGTGATCACGACAAACAAGTTTTTGTTACTATTTGATCATTAAATGTTTGCGACACCTATAAAAAACGCAACATGGTTGGTTTGGAGTATATAACTTTAAAACCACAACCAAAGGTTTATTATTATTTCAATATAATATTGCATGCATTTATAACTATAATATATTATTAGTAAACAAATTATGATAAGTAAACTCGTATGTAACCACACTTTGGTTTTTAAAGATTAAACTTCCTATGAATTAGTCCCTGTTTGAGACTATTGTTCAAACCATCCAACGTGCGTCTATGAAAACAAAAATATGTTTATTCCTCAACAGCTTTCTAACTATATATACTAATCTGTTTGTGTGTTCATTAGTACTATAATTCTTTCCGAATACGAATTGAGACAATCATAAATAGGTTTATTGATCTATATGATTCCCCCTTTTGATGTGATCTTCTCCTTACTTAGAAATCATGATTATGAAAGAAGCCTTTCACTCTCTGTGTATTTTATGATTCAATAAAAATAACAATTTAAGAAAAAAAAAAAATAAAACATTTTAGCTGCAGTTTCAAAAGAAAAATGTGCTAACTAATCCAATCACGTGATTTTATTTTTCATTAAATAAAAATTATAATAAAAAGTAAAAGCAATAAAATTATAATGAAAAATAAAAGCAATAAAATAATGATAAATATAATTAATAATATTAAATGCATTTTTTATCAATCATATGACAAGATATATTTGAGCATTTATTTATTGGTTTTACTAAAGATTTTAAACAAATAAATATTTAATGAATTTTAAATGGTTTTTAATTTCAAAGGAAAAATAAAAATTAATAATAATCGTTTTTATTGCAAAGGTACGACTATAAAAAACTCAATTTTAAAAGCTCTTCTTTATTAAAAGGAAATTAATATTAATTTTATACAACAAGAACAATAGAAAATATACGTTGTTTAAACATACAATAAAAATATAAAATCATTTTATAATTAAATGATTTAATGATTTATTGTCGAACACGATTTAAGGTCTATTTTTTATTAATTTTCTCTTGAAAACAATATTTAATAAACAGAGATGCAAAGTTTGTTAAATAATTGCATGGCTAACTGCTTGTAAAACCAAATTGGGAAAAACGGAAACGGATGTTAAATGTGGGCGATTATATGAACCTGCGAAACTAAACTTAACTTTTAATTTACCCAACCGGAACGTCGAATTGAAAATTAGGTTAAAAATTTAAAGATTAAATAAAAAGCTGAATTTTGTAAATTAAGAGCATTTTATACTCGTAACTTATTTTTTTATTTTTTTTTTAACTTTAGCTTTTAAAATCATTATGTGAAAGTTGTGATACATATTTGATCAGATTGTTATGAGTCTCATTCTGGAGATTTTCAAGGAGATTTTCAAACCTGTACTAGAACTATATGCAACCGCGCAAATATTATAGAATGGAATAAAAAGGTAAATATTACAGGAGAGCCGTTTACAGTTTACCGTTTTTTCCGCGAGTAAATGCAGTTAACATAACTGTTATGACTCTGAAATTACCGATCCTGAACAATTTTTCTTTTTTTTCCGGTACCCAACTTACACACTGAAAAAATATTTTTTCGACCTCTGGCTGGGACCACTTCCATTCGATTTCCCACTAAATTGTACCTCAAACAAAAAAAAAATTGTAACCCCTAATCATATAGTACCCCGTTATAATGCCGACTAAAAGCAATATTGAATCGTTCCCTAAGGCCAGTTGTGCCTTCGTCAAATTCTTGTCGATTGAGGGCTAAGTAATCAGGAACAATCTGCAAGAGCACCTGCGAGCAGTTTTCTATAGTGACTATTCTCGTGGCGTGTTCTGAAATTCAGCTAGGTATTTAAGTTCCCTATGCATTTATCACGTCCAGGCTCGAACCGTTCCTCGCATATTGGTCGTAGTTGTCGTTTCCACGAATGTCCTCATACCCTCCCCCTGGGGGTACAAACTGTCACTGTAGCATTCCTAAAGCTTTGACGAAGTGCTCCAGGGTTTTCTGGAGCCTGAGTCTGGAAGAATAGGTGTGTATTATTTTGGGTCCTTTTCGAGGACCGTCCAGTGTCCAAACGACTGGACTGATACCACGGTTACCGATAGCCCCACCGAAAGCCGCTCCTCTTTGTGTCTGGTTGCTGGTGAAGGTCCCTTTCGGGGGTTCATGTGGTGTTTGTGGCATGGATATATGTATACAGAGATTTATATTGTTGATCAACTGTGCTGTTACACTCTCAAAAGAAGGAGTTTGATGGGTCCAGGCTTGCCATGTTCTATAAATTGCTACTCATTGTGACTGTGCGGTATATTTTATTGCGATATGGATACTATTACACACAGTACATTATCGTATTGTGTGCTGTACTACACAATGGGGGTGCAAGTCTACACTTTCTTTTCACTCGGTGGTAAGACCACCGTCAAAAAAGAGCCCACATAGCTAGGTGCTGACTTTAATCTTGACCACATCTGTTCTCATGCCCTGGAATTTTAACTATCCTTAAACCTCCAGTCGCTTATGAAGTATTTGAAATCTGTGAAAATAAAACTGATGACTGTTGATGTCATTCCTCGTCATAGAGTCGCACGTAATTCCTAACGTTTTTCTAAGGCTAAACTCCCACATATCTACCATTCACACACAAGCTCTTCTTCTCTGTGTCGCCCTCTTCCATGCATAGTCTGTCTGGATTTGATTTTCACCTAGCCCAGATAATACTTGAAGTTTCCATAGCCTGCCACAAATGCAGGTAACCAGCTGGAGTTACTCCGATCAAGCATTTTCCTGGCCTTTATGTATCAAGCGAATATCTCTGGCGAGATATTCTATAGATATTCTTCAGATTCTTATCTATTCACCTCTTGCGAGGCTTCCTTGTCAATGTTTTACGTGTTTTTACGGTCCAGTTTTTTTTTTCGTCATAAAATTAAAAGTCAAAAAATGCCCGAATAGTGTGAAATGCATACCTTCAGAGAGCTTCATAAGTTCAGGTAAGTCTGTATTAAAACTAAAACTCGGCAGGTACAATTTTAACCAAAACATGTTTATCGAGGCCAAAGTAATGTTACAAACAACTAAAATCTGTTTAACGAAACCACATATTTTGTTACAGAGAACATAATGTGGTTGATGTGAACATACCATAACCATGGTTTTTCTTTGCGTGTAGCAACTAAGCTCCTTCAAATATTCCTGTTGTCTATCTCTGCTGATCCACTATAACCATTTTATATAAGACGGACTTAATTAAGTAGAGTTAAGTTAGTAGCAGGGACAAGGTCTAATTATGATCCTGTTTGTTATCGGTTAAGTAGATAAATATATGTACTTGTTGTCACTTTTTTATTTCAGACCACTGTGCAAGGCCTTGATATCTGTTCTTATAAAAATTCACCAAAATCGTTTTTCCGTTTTTTTGCTTTTATAACTTTTTTAAATTTTCAAAAATATGACATTTGCAAAATATGCTCTAGACAAACAAACCACAACAAAGTATTTGATTCGCAAAGACATTTCGTTTAAGGCGACCATAAATATGCAATTCCATGAATATCCGGTTATAATTTTTGCCATATCATCAAATAAATTTGAATACAATTTCTTTTATTCTTTCTATCAGTCAAATGATGCACTAACTAATGACAAGTTCACTTTTGGAAATTTGTCGTGAAGAATTTAATTTTAAATCTCAATCCTGATATCAACTAAAATACAACTTGATAACCTTAATTTTTTGCCATTAAAGAACAAAATAACAAAAGAACACCAATAAAATTAAAGAAAACGAAAGAGCAGAAGACATCATCCTACTGCTTTGCCACTGTTGCAGTGGGGGGTATACAAGAAAAGCTTTTTTTGTTGTCAATCTTTTTGTCATAATTTGCAATTTTTATGACAAAATAAAATTGACGCAAAAACAAAAAATTAAATTTTTAAACTCATCTTTGTTGTTGTGCATTTTTTTTTTCTTCAAACAAAATGACCGTTTTATAGCGGTCAATCAACTCAAAGGAAATGAATGAAGAAAAGGAGAAGAAAAAACACAGATTTAATTCAATTTACTAATTTTTTATGTTATTTTGGAAATTATATAAAGTGATACTTAAAATGTTTAAACATCAAAAGGAAAATTACTTAAATTCTGCTCAGGTCATACGACAAAAAATATTTGTTCAATAAAATAAAAAACATAAAATAAGAAACATACGGTTAGATAATATGTAAGACGTTACAGAAGCGATTCCTTTTAACATTCCTAGAGTATTATCAGATCCTATAACCAATATGAGATCCCAATTACACAGTGGAGTAAACAATGCTAAAAAAAAGCCTAGGTGGTTATAATCCTAGGACGAGGAGGAAGAGGAAACGGTGAAGCATCTCCTCTGTCATTGCTCAGCCCTATCCGCTGAAAGGGTGGCGCTTCTTGGCAGCCCGAGGCTATAGGACCTTGCAGACGTGTCGGGTTGCGACGTCAACAGGATAAATTCGTTTATCCGGGTTTCGGGATGGTTTGGAAATAGGCCAAGTGCGGATCCGCAGGTATACTAATGACCCTCCTGCTTATTCCTCTTTCAGGTGTCACAACGGGACCACTAGGACCCAAGTGAGTCGGTTTCTGATCAGAGAACCGGCAACCTGTGCAACCTAACCTATAATGCACGTAAAGAAACAACATGGTTAAGACAACCATCTCTTCCAGGCACAGTCAGCAAGAACCGTCTTCTTTGATTTTCACCTGGCTCAAATAATACTTGAAGTTTCCATAGTCTGCCATAAAAGCAGGTAACTAGCGGAGTTGCCCCGATTAGCATTTTCTATCAAGCGAATATTACCTCAGAAGTGTTATTAGATATTAACGCGTCCACCTCTTGCGAGATATTCTAGTGCAACTCTTTCGGATTCCTTCATTTGCCAATATAAACCGGACTTTCTTAATAGTCTAATCTCTTTACCTCTTACGAGGCTTCCTTGTAACCGTAATCTAAGCTCCACATATTATGATCAATTTATATGGTTGTAGTCAAACTATAGTATTGTGTAACTTAATAATATAACCATAATTATGTTGAAGTATAAACAACTTATAATACTCGTATAATAATATGACCCTAAGATAATGAAATTTTATATAATTATGATAAAATATAAACATTATATGGTTAAATTAATTATATATAATAAAATAAAAAGTGGGTAATGATGACATAGGCCCGTTTGCATAAACAGACTTTATAGCAAAAGATACTATTATAATCTAGTTTATTCGATACTAGCTGTGCCCACACACGTTTTGTGCGTCCTCACAATATTTTGTTTGATTTTGCTTTGAAAGTAATCCACACCAAATTTTAAGACTTTTACATATTTACTTTATATAAAGGTATGCATCCCGGGATAAAATTCTAAAAGTAATTGCGAAGCTCTGTTAAAAGTGTTTAAAATATTTTAATAACAATGCAATTCCACAAATTAACAATACAAATCAAATACAAATTTTATTCAATTGGCTATTTGGCAGCAAGTAATTCATATTTTGTCATTATTTTAAAACAGCGCCATCTGTTGCCCAACCGTTTTTAAAATAAAAGATGCCTTAAAGTATGCAGTACCTTTAAATCGGTAAAAAAAAGATCGGCGTACTTTCACTGCTTTTTCTCCACTTTATCTTGGAAATAAGATATTTTTGCGGAAAAAAAGTATTCTATATTGGAATCAGGATACTAAGGTACCTCCTCGCAAAATTTTGTTAAAATCCGTGATCAAGCCAATTTTACAAACAAAATTTTTCATCACAACCATACATTGCCAAAGAAAACATAAAATGGTTCTTGTGACCATACTACAACCAAGTGTTTTCTCTGCGTGTAAAATCTGAGGTTATTTTCCGGATCATTGTAGCTTTAGAATAGAAAATATTAACAAACAAAGCAAAAAAGAGATAACAGAGCAAAAAGTCGCCTGTCTTAAAAAGGGTAAAAAGTACCCCTATTGTTTTCGCTATAATATCTGTCCGTCCGTCTGTCAGCGCCTTTTATCTCTGGAACCGTAATGGTTAGACTCTTTAAAATTTCATAGAAGGTGTATAACTGTTGCCGCTATAGCAACAAATACTAAAACTTATAGGGTGTTTCGATAGGGACGTGTTATTCACATATATGTGTTTATTTCTTAAACTGTAGGAGGCATACATTTAAAATATTCAAACTGAAATAAAAACTTACTTCGCTATATATAAACAGGTATAATAAAAATAAAACTGAAAAATAAAGGGTGTTCCAATTGTGACGTGATTTGCATCTTTATCGCCTAAGTTTTGTAACATTATAGGTAGACTCTTGAAATTTTCACAGAAGGTATATAACTGTGGATGCTATAACATAAACACTAAAACTTATAAGGTGTTCCGACAGTGACGTGTTTTTTGTGTGGCTTAATTTCTTGAGCTGTAGCTGAGGCAACCACTTAAAATTTGTAGACAGTAATTAAAACTATGTTCGCTTTTTAAACACGTATATAAAATTAAGCCTAAAAACTAAAGGGTGTTCCTATAGTGACGTGATTTGCATGTTTATCGCCTAAGTTTTGTAACATTATAGGTAAACTCTTGAAATTTTCACAGAAGGTACATATATAACTGTGGATGCTATAACATAAACACTAAAACTTATAAGGTGTTCCGACAGTGTCGTGTTTTTTGTGTTTTGTGTGGCTTTATTTCTTAAGCTGTAGCTGAGGCAACCACTTAAAATTTGTAGACAGTAATTAAAACTATGTTCGCTATTTCAACACGTATACAAAAGTAAACCTAAAAACTAAAGGGTGTTCCTATAGTGACGTGATTTGCATGTATATCGTCTAAGTTTTGAACGATAATAGGTAGACTATTGAAATTTGTACAGCAGGTGTTTTACTATTACCCCTATAAAAAACAGTAAAAATTAAAGGATTTTCCAACATTGACGTGCTTTGCATATATATATCGCTTAATTTTCTGAACCGTAATAGGTAGGCTCCGTATATTTTTATATTATAGAAACTGTATTATCATGGCTATAACAACAATTACTAAAATTTAAAGGGTGTTTCGATAGTGATGCCGTTTTGCGAATATGACTTTAGTTTTTTAAACGTGAATTTACACAGTGTGTTAATTTATACAAAAAATAAAAAAAATATCAATTAAACGCTTTTGCGAAAGTGACAAATATTTACATATTTACATATGTATGTAGGCTGATTTTTTATCCGGAACGGGTAGAAACTTTAAATATACTCAGATTAAGATTAGATTTGTAATCTATACTAAGAACAAATAATAAAACTAAAAATTATAAGGTGTTTCGATAATGACACGATTTTGAATATATATAACCTTATATTTGAATAGTGCTAAGATGACACTTTAAATTTATACAGATTTTATTTTACAATATCTACTGTAACAAGTAATGAAAATAAACTTAATAAAAATAAAAGGGGCTCCTTAGATGTCGCGAATTTGAGTAATTTGATTTTCTCTTCTGAACATTATAGGAAGACGACACTTGATATATACACAGGGTGTTTAATACCATGCTTGCGGAGAAATATGGGGCTGACGAACGAAATCGCATGAACATTGCGATCATAGGGTTGTAACTTAGTTAGGGTAGAATCGGTTAAGCCACCGATTAGCCATTACTATAGGATTATATCCGATTTGATAGTAGTTAGGAGAACCAACCTGTCTTGGGAAGTAACGGGGGATTGCAGAGTGTCACGGGCATTTTGGCCTAGACTGGACGCTGCAAAGACCAAGTTACATCTGGGTTTAGACAGGAAAGTTCTGAGAGTCGTGATAGGTGTGATCACTGGTCACTGCGCCACTAGGGCAAGAATTAGTAAATGGGTCGCCGGTACACGGGACTTTTGTAGGATGTGCGAGGACGAGGAGGAGTTGGAGTTGGAAACTGTGAAGCACATCGTGTGTCACTGCCCGGTATTACAAAGCCGCAGACTTAGATGGCTAGGTGGGAGATTTCTTGATGGGCTTTTCGACATCGCGCGGTGTAAAATCGAGGATGTCGTCGGCTTCATCAAGGAAATCGGTTGGCTGAGTGATAGCTAGCAGGACGCATCATAGGTCTCAATTTCTCCTTTTTTTCTTAGTTTTAGTTAGCTGAAGGGAATCACAATGGATCTTTCGGGTCTCCGAGTGGATGTGTCATTTTTGGAATAACCCTTCTTAACCTAACCTCCTAACCTATGCTTTAGTATAAATATTAAAGGGTGCCCCATAAAACATGAAAAATTAACAACTTGAATTTTAAAAGTTATAGTGAACATAGTACGGAACCATACGTGTGTGAGTCTAACTCGCACTTGACTGATTTATTTTTCTGTCTTGCAATTTTAGAACCGACCTCTTTAAAAATATATTAATATTTAATTATCAACTGTTTGTTCTATTCATTCCTTTAAAATTATTTTATGATGTATATTTTAAATTCATTCATTATTCGAACTTCTATAAAAAGCTCAAGTTTAAAGTGTTTTGATTGTATTTTGATTTTGTAAATATATAGCGTGACTTTCGCAAAATAGAAAAGGTACAAAAAATATGCAAACGATTTTAAGAACGTGATGATGTTTTATTAATATTTATACCCCTCCACCACAGGTGGAAAGTTTGTCATTCCATTTGTAATTTATACAATATCCATTTGCGACTCTATAAAGAATATATATTCTAGATCCTTATACATAGAAAGTCGATTTAGTGATGACCGTCTGTCCGTAATTGGGTTTAAATCAATTTTTCCAAGGCCTTAAAAAAGCTACAGAAAAATTAAGGACAACAATCTATCAGGCATAGTTTCGAATCATTTACTATTGCAATCCTGCAACATTGGTCCATAAATGTTTGAGTTGTGGTTAAAAACAGGCGAGTGACTCTATTCTCCTTACGTTTTTCAGGTTGTTTTTTTTTTGTATGTTCTTATTGTTTTTGCTTTGTTGTATGAAAAACCGAAAATATCGATATTTCATAAAACAATCAAAATTTTACCAAAAAATTTAAATTCTACTAAAAATTGTAATTTCGATAAAAAAGAAAATGTATTTTCATTAAAAAACGAAGTGATTCAAGAGTTCCGAACAACGTTCAAGTTTCGACCACACAGTAGTGAAGAGTGTATAAGATTCGGTACTGCCTAGCACTATTGTTTTTATTATTTTTATTAGTGTAATATAAACTATTGTCTGTAAATAATTTTTTGTTTTTTTTTTTTTTTTTTTTTAATCTGTGTTACACCGTACCAATTAAAAATATTTTATTATTTTAATACAAATTTATTGCCGTACTTCCGTTTAACTGATCATCATCATCACCATCATCGCAGTCAGTCAAGGTTCTTACAGATAAGTTGGTATTTTGTTTTTTGGTATTTGGTTTGTCAGACAAAATAAAAAACTAACAACTATAATCGAATAAGAAAAAAACTATTAAACGTTAATTTTAGACAAAACCTAAGATTAAATAAATCGGTGAAATGCAAGTCAGAATCACATATGTACTTCCGTAATATAACTAAACAAAAGATTTTTTTTTTAATATTTTATGGGGTGCCTTTTTGTTTTTAATATTACATTTTAATTACTTGCTTTTAAAAAAGAGCTGTTGTCTTCTTAATACAGTATAAAATATAAAAACACACGCCACAATCACATCTACTGCAATGGGGACACCCTATAACTTTTATTTATTTTTTATATTTTTAATATAGCCAGCATATATAGTACTACATACCCTCAGTAAATTTTCGGTCTGCCTATAAAGTTTTGTAGAATCTTATTACTTATAGAGTATTTTTGGCTTCTCTAAAATTAGGAAAAAGTTTTCCTGATGATCTGGTCTGAGCAACCAGTGAAATACGTATAGGGACTAGCTCTTTTCCCCCAACTAATAAATTGCATTTTTATTATAAAATATTATGGGTAATTAGCATAATATTAAATAATTAATATTTAAATTCCCAAAAATTTTATTAGTAAATAAACCGACTAAATAAACAACTCAAAAATGATGGCCGTTTATTTAACAACAATCGATAATTTAGTTGTTTAATTTTTGTCCCGATTCAATATTCGTTAAAACAGGTTGCACCAGTATTGTCAGATTAGAAATCGGGGATTTTTATTTAATTATGGGGATAAAAAACTCGCTTTGGGGATTGGGAATTTCTTTGAGGATAGTTTATATATTTTAGGGATTTTTTGGGGAATTTTATTTTGATTTCGTTTGCCTTTTGGATTATTGTAATTTTATTATTTAAATTATAGAGAATTAAAAAAAAAAGTAAAAAAGTGGCAGTCGCCCATATTTTCCGAGTTGTCGGCCACTGCAATTTTCACCAGCAGTAAATAACAATGTTTTAAGATACATTTATAAATCACAATTAAGAAAAATACCAATAAAAACGTCAAAGCAACTTAGGCGAATTTTGGGCAAAAGATTATAAATATCAAGATGACGCTGAAACGATCTTGTTTCTAGTTAATTTACGTACCAACTTGCAATGCTTATATAAATATTTTTTTTCGGCAAAGTAACCAATAAAATCTTAAATAAGAAATAAGTAATTGAACTAGTTACTCAAATCTTTGTTGAAAAAGAATATACATTTTAAAAATAATGACATTTTAATTTTATTTAATAGCGTGCAATTAAATCCAAATTATTATTAAATTATAATTCTATTTTCGTGGGGTAACATAGTGTATATGGCCACTTCGCTATGTGCTTAATTTAGCCCATCAGGAAACCTTAACCCAAATTTTAGATAAGAAAAAAAATTATTTTGAATAAGAATTAAGTCAAGCAATATATCACAAATTATCAAAGCTTAAGCAAAACAACAACAATCAAGAGTAAATTTATATTTTCTTACATTATTACTACACTGGCTGGACTATTACAACTCTAGTTAAAGAAAAAAAAAATTCAGCAAAGTTACTAACGTTTGGGTATAGTAGCAGCCTATTCAATTAAAAATACATATCTATTTTAATTACCAAATATCGTTTCTCTTTTAATCCATCCCCATAATCAGTGAAGTAAAGCCTCAATCAACTTAGTTTGTTAAATAATACATAAAAAAGTGTACACTAAATTTTTTAAACGAAGTTAACTATAGTGCAAATAAGTTATTCATGTGTTAATTTCAATGAAAACAGTATACTTTTCAGTAGGGAATAGTTAAAATATTTTTTGGGGAATTTTGGGGATGAAAATTTTCAAATTGGGGATCTGACGCGAAAAATATCTGGGAACCCTGGGTTGCACTATAGATTTGGAGAATATTTTTTCAATATAATATAATAAAATAAAATTTCATTATATTATGATTATTATATAATAAAACTGTAACTTTCTGTCCGTCTGTCTGTGTTCGTATTACGTAAAAACTACTGGATAAACTTCAATAAAATTTTATATGTAGATACCGTTTTGTATCTTGGTTCAAATATAAAATACTATTTTCCTATAAAAATATCTCACTTCCAAAAGAAAATAGAGAAAAAGTAGTTAAATCCGCAATACCGCAAACTTGGCAGCACCTTTTATTTTTGTCTACAATAATTTTAAAATTTTATATAAAGCCTATGTTCCTGAATAATTACCCAGGGATGGGTACCTCTATTTTAACTAAATACATATATCATTTCTGAAGCACTATAAAAGTAATAGTCTTAAAATTTTGTGTGGATTTCTTTTAAAGCAAAATCGCATAAAGTATTGTAAGGACGCTGACAAAGTGGCGGTCACAGCTAGTATTATATTATATATTATAATATGTTTATAGCATAATTATAGTTTTATGTTACAATGTTATTATTAAGTTACACAATAATATGGTTTGACTGCAACCATATAATTCTCCATAATATAATCGCTCTTAGGTAATGGTTACCTCATTCCTGTTTTTTCTTTGCGTACAAGCACAAGTGAAGTATGTACGCTTCCTATTCTCCATTCTTTCTTTATCACACTCTCTTCTGCGAGGTAAAAATTGCTGCAAGAAAACTTTCAGTGTAGTTCAGTGACTTATTATGCTGAACTTCACCTTTTCTGTTTGCTTTGGCAAATTAAAACTATAAATATACTAAAAATTATGTTTCATATTATATTTTGTAATTCAGTAATTCATAACTACATATACAAACATAAGGATATTCTTTTTTTAAACATACCTTAACGAGGATGATAGCTATTAAAGCATAATTAACCACATTATTATTTAAAAGCCATAACAGTTGAAAAAAACAAAAACCATTGTTGTGATAATAATAATAAAACAACAATATTAGGATTAAATTATATCGATGAAGTTAAATCGTACTACAGTGCAAGCTCGGTATGACAAGTTATCGAGTTGAAATCAATTTTGCCAAGTCCTCAAAAAAGCTTTAGAAATATGAAGGCATAGTTTTAAAAGATTTTGTCTTTTAAGTAAACTACCCTTTGCCCTCTCGCGATTATGCCCAAAATTTCTACAGCTCTTCATCTCCATAAACCAAAGGCACATACTAAATTTCGTTTTAATATGTCATACGGTAGATCTGTAGAGCGTTCACAAAATTTGTGGGTAAGGAAACTACCCCTTGCCCCTCCCGATTATGCCCAAAATTTACACAACTCTTCATCTCCATATACCAAAGGCATATACTAATATGTCGTTTCAATATGTCATACGGTATGACCTGTAGAGCGTTTACAAAATTTAGAAATAAGGAAACTACCCCTTGCCCCCTAAAGATTATGCCCAAAAACTATACAGGTCTTCATCTCCATATACCAAAGGCACATACTAAATTTCATTTTGACATGTCTAACGGTATAACCTGTACAAACTTCACAAAAATAGTGGCATACACACCCACCCACAGACATCATCGCAAAAATTGCCAAAATGGATTCAGAGGACCTTAAAACGTATAAATCCGTCGAAATCCCGATTTCGGTTTTTTTCATAATTATTATAAATACAAGTAAAAAACTAGATTTTCAACAAAATATAGTTTTACTGAACAATCGATATTTCACCAAAATATCATATATTCACCAACATTTTACTAAAAATTTTCTGAAATCCCATTTAGGTATTAAGTTGGATTTGTTTTGTCAGTAAATAGCGGAGATGTACGACTATTACTATCTCCGCTATAAAAACAACTGACAAAAACTTTAACATAACAGTCATGGGGGTCTCTATACAAGTCGTGATTGATATGTCTGTCTGATTTGTAGTCGGTTGTTTAAACTAAATTGGTTACGAAAATAAGTGTTGTTAACTACGTAAAATCAATACTAATAGAACAAATTAGGCACCTTTATAATTTAAATATTGCAAGGTGGTATGGAACCCTAAGTGTGTGAGTCTAATTCGCACTTTCCTCAGTTATTTAAAGTGTTATTAAAAGAAATATTTATAAATTTTTACGATTAATATCTGCAATGAAAATTTGTCCCGCTTTCATATATTCTAAACCAACTCACTCACATCTTAAATCAGCTCACGTTTTATCTCGTTTATTAAACCGAAAAAAGTGTTTAATATAAAATAATTTCTATAATTTAAAATAAAAAAATTTTTTAAATAATAAATTTTTGCTCATACAATTAAAAAGCAGAAAATTTCTAGCTGTACGTGAGACACTTCACTAAACGTTCTAAATCACTTATTGAATTTTTAATTAATCAGGTGTGTAATTGGATTTGGTCTTTTGAAGTTTTGAATTAAAAAGAACAAAAAAAACCTGCAACCGGTTATTTTTATTCTTGCTGGTCGCTCATTTTAATTTGATTTTAGTTTAGCATTTAAATAAAGATTTTTTTTGTGACATTAAATTATGCCAAACACAACCTAAAACCACCGACGCCACCGCTTACTTGCCGCAAACTCCACAAAGACAAAAATCTGACACATCAATTAAACCACATTTTATGTTAATTTATTTTTCTCTCTAAATTATAAAAATAATTATTGTTTTTATGTGTGTGCTTAGTTATACCAGGTTGTCCAATTACAAGTACCTTTTTAAATCTGATTTTTTCTGTCTATCAGTATCATACTTACGCGTACAGTTTTCACCTTACAGAAGCTCTTATTAGACCCCGAGTTTGGCCGAAATATCAGCTTTTTTGATCAGGGGTATTTCTATCCCGTCCCGTATGACAAAAAAAAAAAATAACTTTTTTTATTTTTTCTATTTTTGAAGTGACAACTTTTTTAGGCACGTTGAGCACTTTTTGTTTGAAGAAATATTATTGAACTCAAAAACCGTAACCGTCTTCGCCATTATCACAACATTAACCGCGTCACCTCTTATTGGTTTCTATACATAGGTAGCTCCTGTTGGTTGGAGAAAAAAGATTGAACTCACATCATCGTCACCATCGTCACCTAACATTGTTTCTATACATTGGTCTTCACGTTTTGGTTGAAGAAAAATTATTGAACTCGCATTGTCGTCCCCATCGGCAGCTACCATTTTTTCTATACGTTGGTCTGAATGTTTTGGTTGAAGAAAAATTATTGAACTCGCATCATCTTCACCATCTTCACCTAACATTGGTTTCTATTCATTGGTCTGAACGTTTTGGTTGAAGAAAAATTATTGAACTCGCATCATCGTCATCTAACATTTTTTCTATACATTGGACTCCACGTTTTGGTTGAAGAAAAATTATTGAACTCTTAAGGCTAGTATCGTCCGACCTATTGGAGAAATAGAACCGCAGCAATGCTTAAGAAAATTGCACTGACGGGATAAGCTGAAATGAACTATTGATTTGTAAATTGTTGCGCGAAAACCCGGTTATCTCCTAAACGGGTGATCCGATTGACTTCGTTTTTGTTGTGAAATGTTGGTATGGCCATGGTCCACATTGCTTCCATGGTTCAAGTTAAATTAAATTCGAATTTAAGTTTACTTTATTCGAAATTAAGTTTACTTTATTTTATATAAAAAAATAACCGACCTGCATTTGGACAACCCGGTATAAAACGTTAAACTGAAACTGTTAAGAATTGGAAAACAGGTATTTGTATTTATCAATAAACTAGATAAATTATGCTGATTGAATTATTTAATTGTAATAAGATTAAAATTATCATAAACATTTTTTTTAATTTAAAGTAAAAGTTAAGGAGTATTTTTTTAACTAAAAACGTGAGAGAAAATAAAAAAATTATTTTTTTTACCTAAAAATATTTTAGTTATTTTGTTTCACATGATTTTAAATGTGATTTCGAATGGGTAACCAAAATATTGGTCTACTGATCGACAAAAATACCGGAGGTTATTGATTTTGGCATAACAGGGGTCCCAGGAGAAATTATTAGAATTAAAGCATCACTAAAATTATACTCATATCATTCACCCACTATTGTTTCTATAGAGAAGCAATAAGAGATGTTGTCATCTCTTATTAGTTAAAATACAGAAAATATCTTAGCTCTCATTGCTCGTAAAATATACTGCTAAGAACAAGAGAAGCCGTAAATATGTGTCTTATTGAATTTGATTGAAGTTAGCAACAGTAACCCGAAAACCAACTAGATACAATCAGATTTATTATGCAGATATCGAACGGCTCCTGACTGAAAAAAAAAGAATTCGAAGACAGTGGCAATCACAAAGATCTCTTCAACTTAATATCAGACAAAATATTGCTAAAAACGAAACGAAAGGCCAGGGGTCAAATTACAGCACTCCATAGCGATCGAATTTTCCATTACAATTCTATTGAAACTTCGATGGATATAGTCTCTCTTTCCTACACAATCTTACGATTCAAACACAAAAATATTTCACAAAATTCTGTTCTACTTCAAAAATTTTTTTTACATGGCGTTGTAGGTGCCACACTATTCTTCACTCTGATCGCATGGAAGAAAATATTTTTTCAATCATAATTTTGGAGCCCACATGACATAGTATGATAGTGAATCATGGCCTTAAGCAAGCTATTGGAATGCGGAAGAATAACATCCCTGAAAAATTACCTAAAAGACCCAACTCCACTATCATGCATGTAAAATCCTCAAGAAATTGTTCCGAAAAAGACAACCTATTTGTAGGCTAAGTATTTGAAAACTGACTTTTCTCCAAATGTATCAACTAATATATTTCTAAATAAGGTATGGTGTGAAGGCCTAGTATACAAGTTACAGTGCTGTCTAGGTAGAGTGCCCTAATTTTTGCAGAGCGATTTTACTATACCCAGGTTGATCACTAAATCAAGGTTGAATTTTATTTTTATTTAAAAAACTAATTTATTTATTCTAAATTCATTTATAGGTTATAAATTTTATTTATTTCCATGTAATATTAAAGTTAAAATTTATGACTAGAAAAAATTAGTAATAGTTGTTTTTTTTTTTTTGTTTGTTTACCGATATTTGCACTGCCTGATCGCCAAGGCAATGTAGAGCTTGTATATTCGCGAAATTTGTAGTATTAGCCTCAGCCCATTCGATACTCTTATCAAAAACTTTAATGGCTTCAGCAGCTAATATCAGATTTGTGTTTGCTGGTGTTTCGCCATTGTCTTCATCATCTGATATGTCAAATTTGCAAGAAATTGTTGATTTTGCAACGCCGTAACGCTTTGCCAAAGAAGTAACACTAGCACCTTTTTCAATTTCTTTTATAATGTCGCTTTTTTTAAGGATAAATGCTTTCTTTTTTTCGAATCCATTTTTATGTGGCACGACCTTAATGGAACAAGCGCGCAGACTTAAATAAATTCACACTTCATAGAATGCGTATTTGTGAGAGTAACTTGTCAACTTACTCTAAAAGAATCGTTACTTTACCGTTATTTTATGTTCTCTTAAATTTTTATACTATTTTTCATTGTTTTCGCCAAACCTAAAAACTCACTATAAAGTATGTTCACTCTATAAAAGTTCATGAGTGTTCACTCTACAGAGTACTCAATGTAAACATTCTGGTGTTCACTCTAACGAGGTATTCATAGCATCGGGGGTTCACTCATCCAGGCAGCACTGTAATTAACGCAAAACTTGCCCAACAATTTTTATAAGCTGTTAAAAATTTATTTTACTGGTTGTAAGTTTTTACTTAAACAAGGAGCTTTTTTTTAAGATCATCTCAGTCAGTTAAAGCCGGGGTTTCCCAGAGTGGCATATTTAGATCTATTTTATTCTTGTTGTATACTTTGGACTTGTCAACTAGCAATCGGGTTCACACATCAACATTTGCTGACGACACTATTTATTATAATTTACGATAGTCCACAAGTAGCTACACGATATTTACAAGACCACATATTCTATTTATAGAAATAGTTACAGAAATGAAGAAAAAAGGTGAATACCCTGAAGATTACTCACATAACTTTCATACTGAGTAGGTATGCATAATCCCTAGTTAAATATCTAATCGCGATAGTTAGTTTAGTATCGATATTTTTGACATTAGCTAACTATCGATATTACCGAAGGAGGATGCCCTTCCCCGGAGTACAAACTGTCACTGCAGCATTAACAAAAGCTTTGACGATGTGTTCTCTCGGGGAAAATGGGGACAGGGATCCTGGAGCCTGAATCTCGAAGAACAGGTCTTTACAAGGTCCGACCAATGTCCAAACGACTGGTACCACGAAAACCGGTAGAGCCGCCCCTCTCTGTGGCTGCTTGTTGATGACATGCAGTTGGTGCGTGCTTGACCAAGTGTGCTGTTGCACTCTTTAACAGAAGGAGTTGGATGGTCACCAACCCCTAAACAAGAGCTTAGAACATTGGTCCAGGTTTGCCATGTTCTATAAATTGTTACTCATTGTGATTGAACGGTACATTTTAGTGCGATGTGGGAACTATTACAGTAGGCACGTTATCGTAGTGTGTGCTGTACTGCACAATGGGGGTACTAGTCTACACTTTCTTTTCTCTCATTGCTAAGATCATCATCAGATAAAAGCCAATTAGGCTAGGTGCTGCCATTAATCTTGATTAGATTACCGAAAATACCATCACTGCTTTAATGTAGCCATCTTAAGCGCAGATAACAGCATCAAATCCTTCCGGATGGACTTCAAAATCTACAAAAATGTAGGTCACATTTATGTAGCTGGTGACTTTTAGTTTTACTCTCGATGAAGAGAAATCTTAAAGATGATGACGGTCTTATAACATACTAGCTCTGCCAACGCGCGTTGTGTGCTTCCTGACAATATTTTGTTTGATCTTGCTTTGAAAGTAAGCCACACCAAATTTTAAGACCCTTACGTATTTACTTTATTTAAAGGTAACCATCCCTGAATAAAATTCTAAAATTTATTTTAAATTCTTAAAATTATTGTAAGAGAAAGACAGGAAATGAGTTATTCATTATTTTAAAATAACGCCATCTGTTGCGCAACATTGCTTTAAATATACTGCTTTTAAAAATAAAAAATGCCTTAAAGTATACAGTACCTTAAATTCGGTGAAAAAAATTGGCGTACTTTCACTGCTTTTTCTCCACTTTCTTTTGGAAGTAAGATATTTTCGCGGAAACAAAGTATCCTATATTGGAATGAGGATACTAAGGAACCTCCACAAAATTTTGTTATAGTAGTAGTATTTGCGTGATGCGAACACAAAAAAAGAAAGACAGACAGAGAGACAAGAAATGAGTTACTGTTTTATTATATGTATGGATAGATAAAAAAAATCCATTGGGTTGAGGTCTGTGCTATATGGTGGCCTTTGTTTTAAAGATATGAAGTTGGGGCATTTGTATGTAAAAAACTGGTTAAGTTCATCTTATATTTACTAAAGATCTGTTTTCACGACTTATTCTTTTTTTACCGTAGATTTGCAAAAAAAAAGTAATCCTGAGGCATTGCTATAATATAAAATTTATAAAGTTTATTTTGTAGGTAGGAGTAGGTAGGTAGCTAAACCGAAAATAAATAAAGCTAAAGTTACCTTAAACTATTAGTAAGTTTAAGGTCAAGTAATGAAAACCGACCCACTTTTTTTTATAAAATTGGAAATTGCAGTAGTGTTGTAAATATGTCAAGAGTGTACAGAATTAATCTTAAACGCTTTTTGCTTTATTTTAATTATATTATTTTATTCCCAAATTCTTTTCTACTTTTTTTCCCCTAGAATAATATCTAAAAATAACAATAATTCAAAACAAAAATAGTGTAAATATTTTTGTATATTTATTTTCAAATTGCCCATAGTGGTTGTTGCTGCTTTGATGTATTTATTGTTTCACTATAATTTTAAAAATAAATTGTCTATTTACAAGCTAAACATTTGCTATTTGCGCCAATAATGTATCAGATTTTGATGTTAACATGAAAATTAAAAAATAAATTCCTTTTGTAAAAAAAAACAATCAAAAAATTTTATAAAGAAGAAATTATTACGGGGCCCCGCGGGGGTGAAAATAAATTTCCTCAATTCCTAAATTTTACACTTCGAAAAAATTGTGTTTTTTTACTATACGTTGCCTAAAATCTATGGGATAAATATATATTATTAATGTAGGTGGAATATCAAAGTAGACCGCTTTCGTAATAAGTCAATTTTCGACGATATTAAGCCCTCAATGATTATAAGCAACATATTTTTAATTTATGGCAACTTAGTTTTATTGAGTTAAGTTGTACTACCAGCCTTTACTTTCAGACAGTCGACTGGTAACTATCAGCCTTCTTTCTCATCACGTAGTCTCTAGTAATTGCAAGCTTTTGTTCAAGACTTAGATCCCCTATGCCATCCACATTTAGCAAGCTTCTATCGGTAGTCCTTAGTCTTATGCTAGCCACTGCTGGATATTCACAAACAATGTGCGCTGCCGTCTCAGCCTCTTCCAGGCACAGTCTGCAAGTATCGTCTTCTTCGATTTTCATTTTGGCTAGATGATACTTAAAGTTTCTTTGACCAGTCAC
The DNA here is from genome assembly GCA_949628195.1 of Phasia obesa. NCBI lineage: Eukaryota > Metazoa > Arthropoda > Insecta > Diptera > Tachinidae > Phasia > Phasia obesa. Next base: position 92,375,527 of record OX451219.1, on the reverse strand, counting down.
TATCGCAGTCAAGGGGCCAAGGGGCTCTTGAAGGACTATTCAAGTATGGCTACATGTAGTAGCCTTTCTCTCATTGTAGGACCTTAGCTCGCATTATGCCATTCTAGTGCTAATCTGGGTCTAGTCCACAGAAATTCACAGCAGATTTCCCTTGTGCTAATTGGTCTGCTGCTTGATTCCCAGCTGTGCCTATCTGTCCTTTAACCCACATTAATGTTATCTGTGGAAAAATATCTATAAGTATATATGTGATCGCGCAAATAGAAACGGGCCCAAGGGACCTGAGAGACTTGAAGTTCATCCTATATTCAAAGCATTTTATGAGTGTAAAGACTGTTATGACTTCGAAATTCATTTTTTCCAGTACTTAAATTACACACTGAAAAACTAATTTAATATTAGAAGACTTTCTAAATCAGAAGGGAGGTTTGGGAACTCCTCCATTCAATTTCAATTTTAATTGGTGAAAATATTTTTTTCTGTGTCTGACCTTGTAGTGCTTGTAGGGGTATATGAGGCACCGGACGCCGGGGTTCCTGGAACCTGAATCTAAAAGAACAGGTCTGTGAAACTAAGCCTTTCGAGGCCCGACCAGTGGGGCAGCCTGTAATCACACAGATAGCCGCCCATCTCTGTGACCGGCTATTGTTAGGGTCCTTTTAGGGTTCACGTGATAGGTGTGGTTTGGACGAAGGAATAGTGCACGGTTAGTTAACTGTGCTGTTGCACTGTCAATAGAAGGCACCAAAACAGTGTTAGGAGTTTGATGGTCTACAAACACCTAAACATGGCGTTAGGCATGGGTCGAGGCTTTCATGTCGGTATAACTTCTATTTTATTTATTTTTTGTTAAGATAACACTATCTGCGAAGCTCTTCGCTTGTATGCAGAAAGCACCCAGAGTCATTGGTGGGAATCGAACCCGCAACTCTCAGTCTGATAGACCAGCCGTCTACCAATTAGTCTACCGAGGCACCCGTATGACTGATCTTTTAAGAATTAAACGTCATAATGAATAATTTGATGGTGCTGTTGCTATTGTTTGAGATTCCAGTAGCTCACGTACCGGTTTAATGCATCTTTTTAGTCTATACTAAAGTGTATAATCTAACAAATTACAGACTGGATTGGGATAGTAATCGTGGTACCTCAAATACAATGTGAAAAATTATTATCATCAGAAATGCAATAGGTAGAGTGTTGGGACTTTGCACAAGCAGCCGTCATAACCACTAATGTGCATAGCTTGACAAAACATAGACTGGGTTGGAACAGTCGGCGTGGTACATCCCAAACAAAGTGAAAAATTATTATCGTGTAGCTGGAAAACTATAATGGGTAGAGTCTTGAAAAATAATGTGCATAATCTAGCAAAATATACTCTGGAGTGGTACCTTCCATAAAAAGTAAAATATTATCGTGTTATTACGCATAGTCTAGCAAAAAAACAGATTGGATGGGAACAGTGGACGTTGTTCCCTTCATATAAACTGAAACAGTTTTGTCGTAAGAATAGCCTGCGTTTTTTCGTTAAAGGTTGGCCAAACTTTTCTTCCAAGTGTTTATTGTATTTGTTGTGGATGGGTGTAGCGAAGCGCACCGGGTATAGCTAGTAAATAATAAATACTCTGTGGTAATAAACAAAACTGTTAAATTACAAAACAAATATTTTAAAAATATGTAATTGCTTATATTTATTATTTATTAAACCGTCACATCATAATCATTTACATCATCATCCTCATGATTATGTTGTTGTCTACATGTCTGGTGACACCTAAACGCTGATGCTTATTTCGTTTCTTTAAAAATTCTTCCGCCTTTCAGACATTTACCTTCAAAATTACAACGTCGACTACAACTAAAACAAACCTTTAAATTAATGAATAAATGAATTTTATAATTTATTTTCATCCGATGAAAGAATACAAATGTTGTGACTAATATCGTTAAAAATGTGTGTCGGATTTTTCGCATATTTATTGCCAATTTAAGAAAAAAGCTGTATTATTTTTCTATATGATATTTTTTTTTTATTTTTATTTTCAAATATGTATGTAACGCCAACCTTTTTTTCTACTTTTCCTTCTATGCACATTTATTAAAATTTATGAAAAAAATATTTCATGTTTCGGCAGATGAGTGTTTTATTTGTTTGAATATGATTATAATGAAAAACGATAACGAGTTGGTTGAAAAAAATTTTCGCATGGCCTATAGGACTATCAAAACATTAACTGTTTTATAATCAATATAACCCCCTTGTGCAACAACAGTGTATTAACTCAATAATTTCAGTAGACACAAACTATTTTTTTAATTTTACAATAAATGTAAACTACAAGATGGTGTGATGTTCGATGGACTAAACACCTTTTTCAAGTTTCAATTGCATCGATTTTCTGAAACGGTGTAAAAATATCACTCCATCTGATCTCCATGCTCTTTATACCACCTACAACCGGCTAAAAATGTAATACAACTCTCACGTATGGCCGGTGGTCTATTTTTTTGCTACTCGACCACGTGCTGGAGAGGGCGAAGAAGCTCATTTGTATTCAACCCTATTGACTGTCGTAAACATCAACGCAATGTGGGTTGTGTTTCACTGTTCTATCGCTACTACAATGGAATGTATTCTGATGATATAAGGGAACTTGTTCCCGAAATCCGCACATTTTTGCATACAACACGCTTCTCATTAAGAGCTCATCCATTTGTGGTCGACTGGCCAATGAAGCGCACTATGCATTACACAGAAAATTCACTTTTCAGACGTACAGTTGGTATGCGGCATCATCTTCCTGCAGAGTTCTTCCCTGTCACTTACAATGTAGCAAAATTCAAATCGATTGTCCACAAGCACTACTCCCTCTATCCTCCTTTCTATAACCTAATTTCCTAGTTCTGGCACAATGCATTGCATGAGTAGGGGTCATCTCCTGAGTGCTGGTCCGAAGTAAAAATTAATCACCCTTTCGGAAGATGTTTTAATTTTTGCAAATGGCGTTGAATGTCAATCATATATGACATTTGCGAACTATACAAACAGACACGCACTGGAGCGCTATACTCCGCAAGAGCGTAGAATAATCGTGTCGATTTTTTTTTCACCAATAACCGGTCGGTGGCGTTATCGCAAATAGAGACGCGCCAACTATGTAACTGGAATCGTGTGGTTCACACAAGACTTTGCAGGGAAAGGGTGCCATCGGAGAATATCAAGGCTGTGGCTACCTTGGCTAATAGCGTGCTATCGTTATTTCCTTCGTTTTTTTAATTTATTACTCTAACTCCCACTAGAGCATAGGACGCAGTTAAAATCTGCATGTGCGGTAGGAGTGACTGGATTGTTTTTATTTTTTTTAGGACGGTATTGCCAGTATCGGTTACATTTATTGGCGAACGCTACAGGGTCATGATAAAATTCATCTTACTGCCCTAATCGCTTATCCGGTGCTTGGTGAAAATGTGTTTTTTAAGAAGAAGAAGAAGAATGTGTGAGAGCAGGACAGCAGCCTATATAAATATGTGAAGTAAACGTTTCCCTTGTTTTTGCATGGTCAGTAAGATCGCTTGATTTAACCATCCTAAACTCCACTATTTCTCTGAAGGCTCTACAGGTCATACCGTGTGACATAACAAAATTAAATTCAGAATGTGCCTCTGGTATGGCGATATGATAAGCTGTATAATGGACAAGGCTATTTTACTTGACACTCCAATTATGTGAATGCTTTATAGGTCATACCGTTTGACATATCAAAATGATATCCAGTATGTTGCCTTCAGTATTTAGAGATGAAGAGCTGTAAGGCGCTACAGGTCATACATACCCTTTGACATTAAAATGAAATTCAGTATGTAACTCTGAATTATGGAGATGAAGAGCTGAATAGTATTTGGGCATAACCGGGAGGAGAGATGATGAGCAGTATACTTTTTGAGCATAATTGGGAGGGGAACAAGGGGGTAGTTTACTTGATACCCAAATTTTGTAAAAGCTCTTTCGGTCTCACCCTTTCACATATCACAATAAAATTCAGTATGTGCCTTTGGTATATGAAGATGAAGAGCTGAATAGTTTTTGGGCTTAACCGGGAGGAGAGATGATGAGCAGTATACTTTTTGAGCATAATCGGGAGGGGACAAGGGGTAGTTTACTTGATACCCTAATTTTGTAAAAGCTCTTTCGGTCTCACCCTTTCACATATCACAATAAAATTCAGTATGTGCCTTTGGTATATGAAGATAAAGATCTGAATAGTTTTTGGGCATAATCGGCAGCGGCCTTTGATCAAATAGCTCAGAAAGCTTTCCCTGATCATAACTATTCATTAAAAATTTTCGTGTTATTTCTTTAACCTTTAAAATGTTATTGTCTTTAAATTCGAATGAATTAATTATACGAGTTTCTTACGGTAAGAGGTGCAGTGTCTTAAGTCGCTTTTGAGTGGTTTCAAACCTAAATGTGAATTTTAAAATAATTGATAATTTATAGAGCCTTTAGTTGTTACATTAATTTATAGTCTATAATAAACATTAAACATTAACGAATTATTAATTATAATTATTAATTTATATCTATTTTTATTTTCGTTGCAGGTATGTTTCTTCTTTACGAATGTAATGAATTTTTTAGAAATGTAAGTTGTGTAACACAAGCCAAACACTTGTGTGTAAAATAGTATTTTTATTATTAAATGCCACGATTTTCAAGATTCTTTAATGCCAAATAAAGTCATGTTTTTTTGCAAAAATGAATTTATTACACTCATTTCAGTATACACATATGGGGGAGTGTCTCGTTTTTTTTTTTCTAAAATAAATGTTTTTTTTTTTATTTGCTACTGTATATAATTTACGTTTTTCTCTTAACAAAATGGTTCAATTATACAATTATTTTATGTACAATTTATCTTTTTTATACCCACCCAAAGTGACGAATAACTACAGGGTAAACGTCAAAGTGATTAATCTTCCGGCTATAGACGTCGTAGTTCGAACGATATAAATTTGTAGGGAAAAACGTAAATGAATGAATACTCTTTTCTGGACCTTCACAATAAGGTCGAATAAGTTCGAATAAACTGGGTCAGCAGGTAACGGTCAACTATTTTAGCATGCTCGGAACGGCTGTGTGAACTACATCATATTTAAAGGAAGCACATTTAAGAGAGAATTTTCTGATGTTTTTTTTCTGCAGAGGTTGAGAACTTTAAATTGAAATAATTCTTCCAAAAAAAAACCGACTACAAAACAAATACTTATATGTGCATCAGTTCTAAACTAAAAATTTAAAAGGAAGTAATCTGTAAGAAATAGTACTCAATTCAAATACTTCTATACTTGTTGCTCTGACGGACAAGTAATATACGTTCTGTATATTCAAATGTCTATCCATAACTACAAATTACGTCAGATATGAGGACACCCTTTATTTTTTTACAGTTATTATTACTGGCACAGTAATAAAAATTAACGGTTCCAAAGATATGGCCATATAGCTTAAACAATATCACCTAGGGGACACCCTTTAATGTACAATTTTAAATTAAACACTTATTTTAAAGGACAGATTCTTTGTTAATTTCAAATGTCTGTCTAAAACGGTTCAAAAGTTTGGCCATATGCATCAATTTACATCAACTATTAAGACACCCTTTAAAATTTTAAATATTTATAAAGGTTATCATACGGGACATAGTAGTGGAGATTCTGTCTTATTTTCAAGTGTTTGTCTATAACGGTTCAAAAGATAGGGCTAGATAGGTTAAATTATATCAATTATGGGGACACCCTTTAGTTTCCAAATTTAAATTATATACTTGATGTTATAAAGGACTTAGATATATAGGTTCTTTGTAAATTTCAACCGTCTCTCTGTTACGGTTCAAAAGTTTGGCAATATACATCAAATTACATCAACTATTGGGACACCCTTTAATTTCTGATTATAAATATTGGACATTCTGTCCAATTTTCAAGTGATTATCTACAATGGTTCAAATATTTAAATTGACGTCATATATGGGGACACCCTTTAATTTTTAAGTTTATTTTTTTTATTAATTTCTGTTATTGGCAGCTATAGTGATATGCAGTTTTTTAAAATTTTAAAAAGGTGCTCTTTGCGGTTCATAATACACGTAAAAAACACGTATGTTGTATGGGGACACCCTTTAATTTTCAAAATTCTGAACTTCTTTTAAAATGGGACCAATCTGCATGTCCTTTCTAATAAAGAAAAAATTTTTAAAATCGGTTCAGAAATGCCTGAGTTCTGCGGGCACAAACATAAAAAAAGCAACATTCAGACGAATTGATAATATCCTTCTTTTTTTGAAGTCGGTTAATAATTATACAACTTTATAGCATTAATGTTTAAATATGATTTCGGGCATATAGTCCAGTTTGACATATGGCAATATTCTGTTAAAATCACAATAGTAAAAACCCCTCAATTGGTATATTTAGCCAATGGTTGGCAATAAAAATAACTTTTCTTGATTTGTTTTTTCCTAACAAAGTTTGGATTGACACTAGATTGGTGTCGGTATCATCTAACAAATAATGTTTGGGCAAAACCAAATAAACAAAACATGCTTTCATTGCTAATGAAAGGTTGGCCAAAGCAACAACAAATATATGATCATAACTATTAAAGAAAAAAAAAAAACAAAATTAGAGAAAAAGCTTTAAGTGGTGGTAGACTTCGTTATCACCAACTAACGATAGACAATTGAATTAAATTTCTCCTACTCTTTTATCTTAGTTTGGCTGGTTAAATAGATATTGTTTACAAATAAGCACTACCCAAAGAAGATAGATGCTAATTAAGCTGAAGTTGATGTAGCGACACAGAAAATGTTTCAAATTCTATTAGTGTCTAAAATAAAAAAAAGCTGGAGTGGCCTACACATAACTTTACCATATATAGGTTCAAAGTATATTCGAAAATTTATACAGCTCTGAATTTCATTTTAATATGTCATATACGGTATGACTTGTAGAGCGTTCACAAAATTTGGGGATAAGGGAACTACCCCTTACCACCTCCTGATTATGCCTAAAAACTATACAGATCTTCATTTCCATATACCATATAAAGGCACATATTAAATTTCATTTTGATATGTTAAACGGTATGACCTGCAAAAACTCTACATCATCGCGGAAATAGCCAAAATGGATTCAGGAAACCTCAAAACGTATAAATCCGTCGAAATCCCGACTTAAATTTTTTTTACTATGTATGGTAAAGTAAAAAATCTGATTTTTTCTTTAATATTAGTCATCACCTTGCTTGTGGAACAAGATTAATGTGAGTACCTGCCTAGTTGGCCTAATCTCACGGTGGTCTTACCACCGAGTGAAATGTAAGCGTAGACTAGCGCCCCCATTATGTAGCATAACAACACTTAACGATTGCCACCAATCGCAATTTGTGTGTGATACAGTCACAATGAGTAGCAATTTATATAATATGGCAAGCCTTATCCAAGGCAAGCCTAGATCCGTATTATAGCCTCTTGCTTAGGGGTTTTGAGACTATCCAAACTCCGTCTGTTGAGAGTGCAACAGCACACTTGATCGACCGTGAACCATACCTACATAAATCAATCTTAAACCACAACCACCACGTGTACCCCCGAAGGGGACCTCACCAATAACCGGTCACAGAGAGGATAGGCTCTCTGTGGGGCCACCGATTCCCGTGGTACCAGTCCTTTGTGCACTGGTCGGGCCTCGAAGAGAACCCGTATGTTTTAACACACAGACCTTTTCTTCCAGATTTAGGTTCTAGGAACCCTAGCGTCTGGTGCCCCTATTTTCCCCGAGTGAACCGCGTCAAAGCATTTGCCATTTCTACAGTGACCATTGGAACCCCCGGGGGTCATCACCTTGCTTGTAAAAAATATTCTTTCACCCTTTTGAGTGAAAATAACCGAACTTAAGCCTAACTTCAACGATTCATTCGTAGTTAACAATATCTCCGCCGCCCTACGAGTTACTTGTTCCATTGATCGAATGGTCCAATTTTTAACTACTTTTTCCCTATAGTGGCATGAATATTGACTTCACATTCGTAGATTGCTGGTTTGTCGGCATAAACCAATAACCTAACATTAAAGCCTACGGACGAGAGTCCCAGTGAACAGGATCAGTTCTTGAAATAAAGTTGTCACCAAATTGATTTTGCAATGTTAATGCGAGATTAATAGATGTGGAATACAAAATACGAATTTCTTTAATTTTTGTTGGTCTGTCCGTCTGTCTGTAGAGAGGTACCTTGGCACCTCGGTTCTAATATAGGATCCTTTTTTCCCGTAAACATATTTCATTTTCCAGAGAAAATAGTTATAAAATAGTTAAAGAAGGCAGCACTTTTTTTTAGGAAACTTCAAAAATAGAATTTTATATAAAAGCTATGCAACATCTTGAGTAATTACCCAGAAATGGATTCCTAAGTATAAGGACAATCTGCAGCGCTATCAAAGTTAAAGTTACTTTCTAACTGATGGTAACGTTATCCGTAAGTTATGAAAACCGCCCTTAGAATTTATTTACCGTTATATGACTGCTACTGTGCTGCAGATTAAGTGACAAGCTAGTATCATCCTCTTTTTAAAGTTTAGGGTATTGAATTGACGTAGAAAGCAATAACAGAAAAGATGGAAAAATTCTGTTTTGAAATTAACTAAACAAATAAATAAAATAAATAAATAAGTGACCAAAAAAAAAAAACAAAAGGAAATATTATAATATAAAAGGTATGTACACTTGTTTATTATGATAAAATAAGTGTAACGTCATATAATAGAAATTGCCTTAACAAAATGTAAACATTTATCAAATTTTTAGAACTTGTTTAAACGCATGTTTAAAATTGTACGGGTAAACGACAACGATCATTTTTTGAGCTATCAATAAAGCGAGTATGGCGTTCATTTTCATCACACATATTGCCAAGTTATTCCGCTTTCCAAATGATGCTTTCCTTCTCCTTCAAGATTTGCTAGCGTTCTAATATTGTTTGGTAGTCGACACTAACTAATTGAGCAATCACGTTAACGATCAGTTTTGAATGAACACATTCGAAAATGGACGGTTAAAATCTAATATCAGCAAAAATTTTTGAACGCGTCTAGGTTTGCTTAGGTTAAGAAGGATTGTGCCAGAAATGGCACATCCACTCGAAGACCATTGTGATTTCCATTGGCTAACTAAAAAAACTAAGAAAAACAAAAAGGAAAAAGGTAGAACTATATGCGTACTGCTACCCATCACTCGGCCACCCGTTTTACTTAATGAAACCGGCGCACAGTGGCTGAAAATCGTTTTTCGTTGGCCAAAATTCTGTAACTTTTGAACCGATCAAAATATTGAAATAATTTTTTTTCTAATGGATAGATATTTAGCTCAGTTTGATTCAGTTTTAATTACATTAAAATTGATTGAGGACTTTTTAAGGAATTCGAGGTCAAAGTTGAACATTTTAATTTTTTTAACTTTCAGAGTGAAATATGGGTTTATTCTGTGTGTAACACAGAATAAGATCCAAAAAAGTATATATATTCTTGATCAGTGATAAAATCTAAGACGATATAGCTATGTCCGTCTGTCCATCCGGCCGTCCGTCCATTCGCCTGTCTGTATGAACACGATACAGTCTAAACGAAAAGAGCTAGACCCTTGAAATTTGGTACATATATATCTTGAAGGATAGGGCAGGCTAAGTTCGTAAATGGGCCAAATCGGAACAGGGGGAAAAAATTCCCCTAAGAAGAACTAAACCAACCCCTGAAAAACTACACATTTTTACAAGTTTTTTTGTAAATTTGTTAAGCAAATGAAACATTTTTATGTCAAAGAAGGTTCAAGGTCTTTACCCTGGAGCCAGAAAATCATAAAAATTTATTCTTGGACCCCGCCCCCTTTTTGTGGGCGTTTATATAGCATATTATATGAAAAATAGTGTCAATAATTAACAAATTGTATTACCTAAGCCTAGATTGCATAAAAAATTAATTTTTAAGCTTTAATAACGGATGGAAAATGTACTCGGATCTTCTGCGCTACCTTCACCTCAACCCCCCCCCCCCCACAACAAAAAATTTTTTTTTTGGTTAAGCAACAAGAAAATATAATTTTTATTCATTTGACTTAAATATTAATTGCAAATATTCCATATTTTGTTCTGTGCTATTTCTGTTCTTTAGTAGTTTTTTAGCTTCTTCATCTAAATCCCGATGGTCCACTTTCCATTGATTTCGAATACTGGATAAGAACGGATCTGACGTTGCCAATAATATATTAAATAGATCTTCATTTGTTGAATTCCGTGAAATTTTCCCAGTATTGTGCTCTCTATAAAATATTTAATCCTTGCTCCTTTTTTCCTGAGCCTCGTCTGATAGATCTCCAAGTGGCACCAAATGATATTTAATGACATCTTCACCATGATAAAGGATTTTGTGAACTGTTGCAGACATATTTCTCCATGGGTAGTTAGTTGTATATATTTTTGCAGTTTCCTTAGCATAATCTCCAAATTTTCTACAGTCAATTTCTTCATTGCACGCAAGTACTTCTAGTATTATTTTAAATCTGAAAATAAGGTTGAAATCCACTCCTGTTATTTCAGATGCTGTTTCTGGATCTGAAAAGAATCTTCTTTCGGTATTGCCATCATTTGTATTGCCTGACCCTTGTTTTGGCTGATCTATAATCAGTCCACGTTTGCGATATTCATCTTCAACATGTTTCTTTTTTGAACTTCTTAACTCTTTGTTGGTCACGTTGTTTCTTATTGATCCTGAAGACCCGAAATCCAAATCATAACTGATTTTTAGTATGTGTTCCATAAGTCGTATTCTTGCGTGTAGTGGTGATAATCCAAATTCATATGCATCGGTATTATCTAATGATTTTGCTGGGACTTGGTTTAATTGGGTTGATGTTGCTTGGCATATAATGCAGCTGGATGCAGCCTTCGTGTTAGTCAAAGCCTGACCCACTTTTCCATCTATCATTGTCAGGACTAACTGGTAGCTTACTTCAATTTGCTGCCCATCTAACTGTAATTGTAATGGCTGTAGTGCTGTAATTTGGGCCTTGATATCACTAATTTCTTTATTAATAACATCATTTGTTTCTTTTTTTTAATTGAAATTTGATTGGCCTGCAGTATTTCGTAGAAGATGGTGTCTCATTTTTCCAAATATCCATTGTTTGCGTTGTACTAGTCGAAGGCTCTGAATCTTCCAAAATCTTTTTCAATCGCAATGGTTCAAATGATACCATGAACATATCTGAGTCAGAAATATTTTCACATACAGCTTGTTTATATTGTTTTTGTCGCGAAGAACCATCACATCCCCATTTACAAAAAAGAATTAACTTTGTGTTTCCGTATTTCTTCAACTCATTTCCTGTTATTGATTGCAGCAAGCGTGCGGCTGTGTGATCAAGTAGAGATTGTAGTTGTACCTCTGCCGAAATTGGTGTGATTGTAATAGTGTCCTTTGATGGCAAACAGTCCATTTTAGCAGCGGTTATGTGATGATATGCTGGATATATATTTGAGCCTTTTTCAATCGCACGCTGTCTGAGTTTAATATATTGCTGTTTTGTTAATTTTAAATCCAGGAATAATGCTAATGCCTCCTCATTTGTGTACTGTATTGCATCATTCGGAGTTGGTATACTTTTAAGAATCCGTTTTGTTCTCGGTGGACTAGCTTTAACAACTTTTTCAATGATATCCACTTTTGTAAATTGGTTCTGTGATCGTAATTGGTGTAGGAAAGATTCTTTTATATGTATTTTTACAATCAAAGGCATCGTTAATATCTTTAAGCTTCCGCCTCTTAGATCTATCGCTGCAATTGTCCACTAATGATTTGCGGCGTCTTCCAGCCTTATCTTGCTGTTTCTGCAGCGACAGTAAGTTGACCTTCTAACCACTTTGCACTTTTTATATAAAATTTTTGTTTACTGTACATAACTTCTTTGTAGCGTTTTTTAGTGCTTTGACGAAATTATATAATTGCTCTTGCATTTCGGTGCTACACGAATTTAAGTTTAATTTTATTTTAACGTAACTAAGAACATCTTCCTGATTTTTGTTTCTAAAATACACTTCGGCCAGTTCTTAAGCTCTCCATTTTCTTTTGAATATTTTTATTTGCGTTTGTTATGTTTTATCCGTACACTTAAAGGATTAAGTTATTACTGAGTAATCCCTTAACGAATCCGTACTTTTATAAATTATTAGATACATGTTCTTCACACACTGATCTTCAATTTCATAGCAGGTAGCGCTTAAATTGAACAAAACTGCACTCATGCGTCAATATGGGGTTGTTTTTTAACTTTAGTGGTTTAATGTCGCAATTATTGTTATAAAATTGTTTATGACTTTGGTTGACCCTAACATTTGATAACAGGTAAATTTAGAAAGAGATCATATGCTTCCTGTAGAGCCCATTGTGATAATTTTATTACTTATTTTTTGCTGATCAAAACAAAGCCATAAAACCCTTTCTAAGGTATTATATTTATTTTTTTTTAGTTATACGTAGCCTAAACTAAAAAAAATAAACTTTTAGGCAAAAAAGTGAAAATTTAATACACCATTGTATATGAATTTTTTTCGAGTAATTTCATTAAAATGAAAAAAGTGTTCTACAGGCGGCTCGTGGCGGGTGCAAAAGTATATATAGCCTTCAAGAGGACACTTTCACCTTTCTCGTGGTTGTATACGTTTCTTGTTCCCTTTTGTTCCCTAGAAGTTCTATTCCACTAAAGTTTAAATTTGAGGAAAATATAGTAGTTTCATAAATATTTCATAAAGCCCCTAATATTAAACGCTAAAGCTGTGTCTACTTACAACAACTAAAGACAATAATCCTACCAACATTATAAAAAAAAACCGCAGACCATTATCGATGATAGCTTGCGAGTAGTAACCATTTAATTTTGATAAAAAACCAAAGAAAAACACCTTTTTCTGAAATTAAAAAAAAAGTTGAGTTTGACAGCATGCCACGCCCACAATTATCAATATTTTAACATAATTTTTTGGCTACCTTAATTTGGATATATTAACTACAAAATGACGTAAAAATTTTAAAAATCGGTGACAAAAAAAAAATTTACTTTTGGCCAACGAAAAACGATTTTCAGCCACTGTGCGGCGACATCTTCGATTTTACACCGCGCGATATCGAAGAGCCCATCGATAAATCTCTCATCTAGTGGCGCAATGACCATTGATCACACCTATCGTGACTCTCAGAACTTTTCTGTGTAAATCCAGAAGTAACTTGTACTCTTCAATTCTCCCTTATTTCCCAATACAGGTTGGTTCTCTTTACTACTTAGTCAGATACAATATTATAGTAGCGGATAAGCGGTGTCTTAACCGATTCTACTCTAATCTATTTCCCTCCGAGCCCAATTTTGCAAGTTCTTTAGCAATTTCGTTGCCCTCAACATTGCAATGATTCAGGACCGAACACAGACTTACCCTATATTTTTCCGCCAGCACATCGATAGCATTTTTACACTCGCCTACCAGCCTTGATTTGACACTGTGTCCTTTCAAGACTCTAAATGCCGCTTGGCTGTCGATGTGCAGAGTCGACGTACAGAATCGACAGCCAAGCGAGTCTAAAACACCAGACACCAGTTTGCGGCTTTAAAAACCGCCATCACCTCTGCCTGGAACAGACTACATTCATCTGGTAGTTTGTAGTTCTAGTTCCTAGAATGTAGACACCAGCACCGCCACAAAGCACTCAATGGGGAGTAGGTGCAGTATGATGTCCAAAGCTGCTTAAGATGTACCTCTCCTTGCATCTGTGATGTGAATCGAAGTACATATCTGGACCTTAGCAAGAGTTTTCCTATGAGACTCCGTTCTCAATGCCTCCCACCAAACAGCACAACCGTAAAAAAGGGTCGTACAACTGACGTGTAATCCTATATACAACATTGGGGGCCGTAGTCCCCAGATGATACCTATTGAGTTCTTACAGGCGTGGTAGGCATTGAGACCCTTCTTCAGTCTCTTCTGAATGTTCCTACTTCAGATCAAGATAGTAAATCTAGATATACTACTAGCTATTTAGCCTCTCGTGCAAGTGGACGCGTCTAAGAAGGATAATTTGTTGCTCACATACCCGTTTTATGCCAAAACACAACGATGTGTATAGCCGCCTTTACATGTGAAGACACTCGCGTTCTCCGTAGATTGAGTCCATTTTTAAACAAATAAATAAATATCTGCTTAAGCAATTGCAAATTGTCACGATTTATTTTCAACGAGATTTAAATACTCGATATTAAAACATTTTTTGTAACTCTAATAGGGTTTCCAGATCAGGGTTACATCGCTACCGTTTCCCAAGTTATGAGCTTAGGTATCCTGTCTTAGACAACCATTGCAATGTGATTTTGTGTAGATATATTCGGCCCTATTCTTGTTGGCGTTGTAGTTTTAAAACGAAATAAAAACGACAATTTGGCATCACCGTTGGCATTAACGACTTTCGTCGTAAATATATCGGTATTCTCGATTTTAAAAGAAAGATAGAAACGACAATAAAACATTCGTTCTCTGTCGTCAAAAAAATCAAAATGAATAAAAGTACATCAAGCCAGTTCCAAATTTTAGTTTCTTAAATGGAAAAACATCGCGCTTAGTAATTCTTGAAGCGAAGCTGCCGGGAAAGTAAATCCGTTTGGGCCTCCAGTTCTCGATGGAGAAAATATCCATTAAAATGTTTTCTTATTAAAATAACTCAAGATAAAAAGGAAATTTTGAATCCAGAGCAACAAGGGAAGCCCATTATAAACAGGTGCACTTTCACCATTGGAGGAAGCGGTGACAAACCTATTAAAATTTGAAAAACAAATTAACCCGAAAGGAAACGTAGTGGTATTAGCCGACCAAAAGAAGTTGGATCGCTACTAATCGAGTTTCGTACTTAGAATCTGGGATGAAATGTTAACATTCTGTCGTAGCATCTTCCGATGTATATTTGTATCCATTATGTCATCATCACTTGAATCACTTGAACTTCAAAACTAAAATTCATATTTTGTTAAAACTTGCAAAGAAATAACAAACTTTTTAGAAATTTACAAAAATGTTATAAATAACAACACAAAAAATTGCAGTGCTACCACACTTTATTAGTTTTTCTCTTTGTTTTCCATAACGTTTCTTCATCGTTTCAATATATTTCAAGAATACAAATTTAGGAACGACAACGACATAGAAACGACTATTAAAATTAAAATGACAACGATAACTTTGTTAAATAAAGACTAAATTTTATTGAAGTTTTTTTCCACACTTTATAAAACCATAAATTGTCTGAATAAATAAAAAATAATTTTTTTTTTTTTTAATTTTCGGAATATTTTTTTCTACCATTAAAAAAAATTATTAAAATATATATTCTACAACCAGCTGTGCAATCTAACAGCTTTCGAGACAAATACAATTTTGCACACACGCTAGACAGACGGTGTTGTTTGCATTTGACACCTTGTCGCATTTAAATATTTCTTGCACGTTTTCGATTTTTAAAAATAAAATTTAAAAACAATAAAATTTTGCCAAATGGAAATATATTTTTGGTTTTTAATTCTTTGTATTTGATATTTACTTACTAAAATTAATTATACAATTAAAGGGTTATACATTGCCGGTGTGCTTCGCTACCCCCATCATTATAAAATTAAAGTAAACATTTTTAAGTAAGAGTATATGTAGCTAAGCTTTAAGTCTAAAATGCACGTTATTCTCAGAGTAGCCTATGTCAAATTTAAACATGATTTTATGCTATCCCGATAATAAAATTGAAATTTTCTGCGCATGTCGACCTAATGATGTTACGAAACTGTCTTCCTTTTGGTTAATAATTCTAATTGAGAGTATAAATAATGAAAAAATAAATAAAAAATATGAGAGTTTATTGGCAGCGTTCCCTACTACTTACACAGTCTGTTGATTATCTAACCCTTGCAATGGACTTCGACAAATCTTTTTTTTTTTAATATCGAGCAGTGATGAGTGGAAGAAGAATTCCGTAATTCGGAACAATGTTTCAATTATTATCCATGGCTCCAAGGCCGATACGGAAACTGGATCGGAGATTTTCTCTAAGGATCCTGATCTTTCAGCTTCACTCAAGCTACCCGATACCTGCACCATGTTTCAGGCTGAAATATATGGAAACGGAAATGAGAATTGAAGAAATTACAACGAAGGCGACGGCTGTTGATATTTTTGCGGACAGTCTAGACGCCATTGAGGCTGTTGATTCGAAAGTAGTAAAGTCGAGAAGTGTATTGATGTGTGTTCAATATCTGGCCCTACTTGGACGACATCGTATAAGTATAGTTTGGGTTCATCAAGGCATTTGTGGAAACGAGATGGCCCATCAATGTGCAAGGATCCACTCGAGCTTGGACGTTGGAAATGCCCAGGGGATAATATTACCCCCTTGGCCGAAATTTCTAACATGCTACTGGAATGGTCGCTGAAGGAAACGACTCTTCAGGTGGTTTCCTCTAATCGGTTAACCACTAAAAAAATCATAATGCTTCTCAGGAGGTTTGGTAAATCCATAGGACAGCTATACCCAAATAGAACGTTGGATAACGCTGGCTACAAGATTACAGAATATAACATGTTGTTCTTAATTAAATGTAAGGTGTAATAATGGCTTAATTTTGTACCTCAGTACCTTAGTTTGTTCGTTTACTCACATCCATTAAAACCGTACCCCGGGGGCATTCATTGTAGTTCATGTCTCTACATTAACGCAGTGCTGTCGGGAAAAATGGGGGCACCGGACGCTAGGTTCGTGGAACCTTGATCTGGATGAACAGGTCTTTGGTATACAGGGGCGCTCGAGATCCGATCAGTGTCCAAACGACTGGTACCACGGGAATCAGTAGCCCAACAGAGAGCCGCTGCCTTATTGGTGAGGTACGCTTCGGTGGTACACGTGGTGGCTGTGGTTTGAATTAGTACTGGTACACTCTCAATAAAAGAAGTTGAATGGTCTTCAACCCCTAAACAAGAGGTTAGGACATTGGTCCAGGCTTGCCATGTTCTATAAATAGCTACTCCTTTTCGTAGGTATTACACTGTGCAATATTGTGCGATGATGGGACAAGGTGCTATTGTCGCTTCATTGCTATTGTGCAGTATTCAATAGGGGTGCTGGTCTACACATTATTATTTCAGATAAGGGCCAACTAGGCTAGAAGGTGCTGACGTTAATCTTGATCACATCTTCCATTGAAACCGGTTTAGCGTATCACTCTGCTTGAGATTCAGAATATATTATTTTCATTCCCTTGAGCTGATGTTCAGGTTATTCAACGCATGCAAAGGTTCAAGCTTTTCTACCTGTTGTACACGGGCAGATATTTAACTCCCAAATAGCGAAATACAAGAGAAATTTATTTTAAACGTACATCTGTATATAATCCTGCTGCTGTTCTTTCGTTTTGTTTCAAGAAATAGATTCTTCAGTGAAGACGATGGTGATGTAATTCTCCACACACTATTGTGTGCTGGTCCGGTGCAATCTCCCGATTAGACTTATTTTGCTTAGGGAACACATTGGGCGGCATAGATTCTGGCTAACATTTTAGATTCCTCCTAACCTCGTTGTATATTAGTTTTAAGATACTTATATGACCCTCATTTACTCGTCCCTTTTTGTTATCAGTTCTGATAATGCCATCGTTTTCTTCATAAATATGTAAACAGTAAGATAAAAATTTCCATCATCCCTTAAAATTGATCGCGCTAGTAGTATATTTCCTTCTTTGATCATTAACTTACTTTTTTTATATAGTCTAGTGCTGTCAAAGTATTGAGTAGTGGGTAGTGGGTACCGGGTACCGATTATTTAAAGGTTTTTTTTGGGTACTCAGTACTCAATAATAAAGTCCTCAGAAATAATACAAATAAAATATTTGGCTACTACGACGACGGCTGCCGTTGCTCTTAAGTAAACAAAACTATTGAGTACTCAATTGACAAGTATTGAGCAATATCGAGTAATTGAAAGTAGTAGAAATAGCCAGCACTACTATAGTCACATCAATTAATTTATTTTTTAATTTTTTATTGAAAATTTCTGTTTATTTCATAGAAAGCAAAAAAAAAATGTATTCTTACTTTCTGATTTCTATTTATTCCGATACCGATAAGATAAAAACTTGTATTACATTACATAAAAAAAAAATTCGCAACTATTTTGAGTGGGTGCAAATAATTGGTAAAAGTTTTCCAACAAATAAAAAGTACAAAATCTTTTTTTATTTGTTTTATTTCTGATTGATAAGAGAAAAATAAATTAAACGCAAGAAAGCTCTTTTATCTATTATTTAAAAGGTTTTGTTGACTTTTTGCAGCTACTACTCGTTAGTTAAACAAATACTTTCATATATAAAATATATACAGTGGGCCATAAGTCCATGGAAAATTTTTTGAAAGCTCTATTCCACAATTTTAGTTATTTAGTTAGAGTTTTTAAAGAATAATAAATTATTGTTACTAAAAAGATTGCGAAAAAGCTTTTTCAAAAAAGTTTCCATTGAATTGTAATCCACTGTAGTTTTCTCTTTGAAATTTAGGTTGATTGGCAGAAAAAATCATATTGAAATTATCGATTTTTTTATCGAGAAAGTTATTAAAAAATAATGACATATTCTTACAGTGGATTAAGATGACACTATAGTTCTAAATCGCTAAAGATTTATGAAATACTTTTTTCTAAGGGTAGTATCACTATCACTGACATATAGTAAACAACCAGCTTCTGTCAAGAATTTTGTTAGTAATTTAGATTTGTAAATTGTAGCTTTTTATTTTAATAAAGAAATTATTCAAAAGTTTAGAATTATCAAATCAAATGCACTAGATACAAATTATTCGACAAACTGGTCTTCTGCCTTAAATTATTTATCGAAATCGAGGATTTTATTTTTATAGCCTTCACCATAGGTATAAATTTGTCACGACGTGTGTAATTTCTAGAATATTCATTTTCGACCTCATAAAGTATACATATTCTGGATCCTTAGGGAAGTTGATTAACCGATGTCCGTCTGTCCATCTCTGTTCGGGTTGAAATCAACTTTGCCTAGGCTCCAGAAGAGATAGAGAAAATTTTAAAGCCTACCAATCAGCCTGGCATAGTTTCAAAAATATCGCTATAGGAATTCAGCAACATCAGATCATTCCATTCGAGGCTGTGGGCTAAAAACCACGTCCACATACATATATTTTTCACGTTGTTTTTATTATTTTTCGGTTGTTATGACTCTCTGCCATCGCATAATACCCTGCGGGGATCGATTTTTGTGTATTCTAGGTTGGTAGGGTTTTTCTGCTTTGATTTGTATTAAATGCGTTTATAGAAAGCAATACGCATGGAGGTAGCCGATAGACCCACGGATGCTCACTAGGAACCAGTCAATAGGAACATTGGCCGGGGTCAGTATTTTTTTAAGGGATTATTTTGCTTTAGTCTGACCATTCTAATGCAGTATCGATTGAAGGAAGATCCGAATATTTACAAAATATTTTCTAAAAAATTAACAAAAAAAACTTTTCCAAAAAAATTTAAACACAAATTTTTCAAAAAATTTTTAACAAAAAATTAAAACTAAATTACAAGAAATTTTTACAAAAATATTTTACGAAAAATTTTCAAAAAAAAATTTTAACAAATTTAAAAAAAAAAATTACGAACAATTTTTAACATTTTTATAAAAATTTTTTACAAAAACATTTTAAACAGAATTTTACAAAAAATGTTTACAAAAATTTTTCAAAAATAATTTTGAAAAATTTTTTACACAAATTTTTACATGGTTAGACATTTCAGGTGGAAAGAATTGAAAAACAGCGTTCGCTGTTAAATAGATGACTAGAGTGGCAAAATATGGCGATTTCTACCAAAACATGGTGATTTCAAAACTTATTTAGATTTAATATTTGATTTCTCCACATAGCTAATTTTTCTTGACTTCTGGTCAACATCCATCCATCAGCCATAAAAAATTGTTTTCTAAAGTTGCAAAAAAAATCCCTTAAAAGTAGCTATTACTATCATGGGTACCCGAATAATATTGAGTACTATCGAGTAATTAAAAGTATTGGCCATTATTAGTACTACTGTGTTATATTTTTGTTATCAATTCAAGTTGAATGACATCATGGAAAACTATAATTTAGCGAAACTCATATAAAATCTTACTACCTGATATTTTCTTGTTTTTTGCAATATGCTAAAAAATTATAATAATTTAAAAACAGTGATCTAACAATAGACTTTAATTGTTGAGGAAAATTTTTTAAAATAACTTACAAATCCCAATGCAAAAAACTACCTGTCCTCAAATCTCTTGAACCGATTATTCGAACCTTAAATAGCAAAAACCGAAAATCGATTTTATAAATTAAAATTTTTCGAATTTTTTATATTTTAATTTAGATATAAATTTTAAAAATATTTAGCTTAGACACAAACCTGCTAATTTAACAGCTCTATTAAAATGTTAATATTTAGTATCGCTCTTTTAATGGAATAAATCTTTGGTTTAAACATTAAACTGCAATTTTCATGGAAGCAATGTAAAATGGCAAAATAAAAATGAATAGGTTTTATTCTCAGGGAGGCCTTTTATAATCATAAACACTTAGAACGAGATTTTGCGATTTCTTTTATTTTAAAATTTGAAATTTTCTAAGAGATGAGATCAGTTTTCTTGAGAACCAAAAAAGATGAGAAAATAAATTTATCCAAGTATGGATAAATAAAACAGGATACCAATATAACAAAACCTATTCATTTGCCATCTTACATTGCTTTCATAAAAATTCCAGTTTTAATGCATAAATCAAAGATTTATTCCATTAAAAGAGCTATACATATTACCATTTTAAGAGAGCTGTTAGAATAGGGGTTTGTGTCTAAGCTAAAAATTAAAAAAAATTTTTAACACACATCTTTTTGGAAGGAATTTCTCTACTATCATACTGTGCTCTTTAGAAAACCTGGTAGGTGAATTCCGTATTATAGGAGGGTCGAGTGTATCGACAATTTACTTTGTTAATTTCAGTTCAAAAAAATCATTTAGGTAGTATTTACTTCCGCTCTGTAACAGCCATAACCAATTCCAATTTTTTTTTATTGAAAACAAATGTAAATTAGCCTTTAGTAACGTTTTAGTTCAATTTTACTGCGCACAAAAATTATTTTTTTTCTACTTTTTACCAGTATTTTAATTCAACTTAAACATATTTTTTATCCCAAGTCATTCCTCATAATTATTTCACTGGAAATAATTGTTATTTAATTTTAAAATTTTAATTTTTTCTTAATCAATAAAGAAGTAGTCAATAAAGAGATATATTTTTATTTTGGTTATAGTCAAGTAGTCTTGTTTATTTGATTAACACAAATAAATTATATTTCATTTAACGTTCTTTTTTATTGGCTTTAATAAGAAGATACGTGTCTGTTGAAAACAATAATTTGGGTTAAAATTATCAACATGTATTATGAAAGAAAAGATAAACAAAATTATAAACAAAAATATTTTTATTAACAAAAAAAAAAAACAAGTGTTCAACAAAACAACAAACTTTTAAGGAAAAAATAATTTACTTTTGTTAAGCAATTATTTTGCTTATTTTTTATATATTTTTATTTCCGATTTTTCCGGTCGATAAGGGACCCATTTAAGAAGTGTTCTGCCTCGATATTTCCCCTACAATAATCATTCCGTTTTTCCAAGTTTATTAAGAAATAAATGTAAATATATTTTAGAATTGACGATTTTATATGAATAGTTTAATATAAAAAGTAACAAGTAACAGTGCTGTATTCGAATCTCATAATCCCCTAAACCACATTGATCTATTACCTTATATCCTTTCTAATGTTAGACAATTTCATTTGTGCAATCATAATACGGTGTCAATTGCTCGGTAAATATTACCATTCAAATTATTAATTGGCGATTTTAGGTGAAATCTGATTTTAGGTGAAATTTTATTCGTGTATAAAATAAACGTCTAGAAAGGCCCACCAGTTCTTTCTAGAATAGTCGTTTTTGTTCACCCAAAAATAGAATTAATACTTGCAAGTGATGTGGCAGTCTTAATCGGTCACTCCATACGTGATCAGTTGTATTGTATAGTTGAAAAGTTTTAAACAGTGTGGTAAATAAAATTTATACAAATCTGATTGATTAAGCGATGTCTGTCTGTCCGTGTTGATGTTGAAATGTAATTTGCAAAGGCACCACAGGATATACAGAAAATTTAAGCCCACCAATCTGCCAGGCATAGTTTCGAAAATTTTAGGATTTCAATTTAGCAACATCAGACCATCCCATTGGAGGCTGTGGGCAAAAAACCATGCCCACTTATATTTTTTCAAGGTGTTTTCATATGAGGACATTTTTTTAAGGATGGGATTTTTTTTGCTTTAGTCTGACAGTTTTAATATAGTTTTATAGATTGCAGGAAGTTCCTAATTAAAAAAAAAAAAATTAAAATACAATTTTTAAAAAAATTTTCCAAAAAAATTTACAAAAATTTAAAAAAAATTTACAAAATTATTCGACAAATTTTTAACAAAATATTTTCAAAAGATTTTTAAAAAACATTTCCAAAAAATTTAAAAAAAAAAGTTTTCCAAAAAATTAAAAAAAAAACCAAACAAAATGTTACAAAAAAATGTCAAAAAAAAGTTTTACTAAAAATTGTCGAAAAAAAGTTTTACTAAACAATTTCCGAAAATTTTACAAAAAAATTGCCAAAAAAATAAAAAAAAAATAAAAAATTTTCATACAAATTTTACAATTTTTTTTTAATTTACAAAAAAAAAACATTTATTAAATATTAAAAAAAAATTTATAAAATATTAAAAAAAAATTTATAAAATATTAAAACAAGAGGGAAGCTTTAGGTAGTGGTAGACTTCGTTCACACCAACTGACGATTGATGATCGAACACAGTTTTCTCGTATTCCGTTATCTGAGTTTGTTTTGTTAAATAGATGATGCTTACAACTGAAAACTACCCAAAGTAGCTGTCTAGAAAATGTGCATTTCGCTCTGCTGGTGTCTAAATTTTTCTTTAATATCATCACCTAATTTGCAATTGAATTTATTCTTTTTTAGAGAGAATAAAACAACCTAAAGCTCGACTACAAATTTCATTTTATGTATTTAAAGAAAATTTAAAAATGAAACTAAAAAATTTGTCAAACAAATTTACAACAAATTTTTAAAGAAACATAAGAGGGTAAGGGTGCGTACAGAGTGGCCGCTTGTTACCCAGCCGAGCCGACTGACGCCTATTGCGAGAACCAATGCGAGAAAACTGGTACTATACAAATAAGTACAAATAAGCGGGAACAGGTCATAGTGGGCGCCGAGCTAGACAGAGCGCAAATCTGATTGAATGCGAGACAACAGTTCCAAAGCGTATTTTAGCGCCGAAAACATTGTTTATTTTATGCTGTTATGATTTAAAACTGTTTCGAAAACATTTAATAAAAATTTAAAACAAAAACTAAAGAAAACGTAAATAAAACATGCAATCAAAAAATTAAAAAAATAATAAAAATTAAAAAGAAAATAAAAATTAAGAAATAAAAAATAAAATAAAAATTAAACAAAAAAAAAAAATTCAAATAAATAATAAAAATTAAATAAAATTATAACAATTATAAAAAAAATTAAAAATAGTTTATAAACAAAATTTAAAAAAATGTAATAAAAATTTCAAGAATAATTCAATTTTACAAACACGAACCCAAATGCATACAAACATACATAGAACACAAATACTAGATAAAATATCAGCGCTGATTCTCGCATCCACTATGCACACTCAAACTTGTTTCTCGCATGAACAAGTTCTCGCAATAAGCGTCAGTCGGCTCGGCTCGGCAACAAGCGGCCACTCTGTACGCACCCTAACACATTAAAAAATAGCATTACTATGGTCAAGGGTATATAAGATTCGGCATGGCTGAATATAGCGCTATAACTTGTTTATTTTGTAATTTAAAGAACCCAATCTTAAGTCTACCAAATTTTACTTTTGGCTCAGTACTACTGACTGGACTAGAATACTGAGCCAAAAATGTTTTTTCATTATGATTTTTTGGGAAATTTGAGTTATTTAATTTTAATAGTTGAAGCTCGCTTTTTGTGCAAAGTCACACTTAATTATGATTTAAGTGCTTCATTAGTGTATATTTTCCATAATCTATGTCGGTGTTCTATTAATTTTTTATTTTTTTTTTTTTAATATTTAAAAAAAGGTCTGATAGCATCACCATAATGAGAAAAATATAACAATGAACCTCTTAAGCTTATAAGTCTTTAATAACAAAATGTGTTAAATAAATTTGTTTTATTCAAATTTACAAAAACCCACAAGAGTCTTTATTTATCAAGGTCTTTATTTAGAGAATTTATTTTACAAAACAAAAATAAATAATTTTAACAAAAAGGAAATATATATTTTTTTCTTTTATTTTAGAAAGGAATTCTTGATTTTATTCTACATCATTCAATTTATTACTTAGATTAAAAGCAGACTTAATTGGCATTTTTAAAATCATTCTTAAAGGTATTTAGTTTATCGATGTATTTTTTTTTTTTTTTTTTGAAAGGCTAAAAAAATTTGAAAGTAAAAAATTTAATTTTTGTTAAAGTTTTCGGAAGTGCACTACATCACTTATCAGTGAACAGCCAATACAGATATTTATGTAAAATTATTCATCACAGAATTTAAAAAGCAATTTTAATATACTTTTGGACATGCAGTTAAGTTACCCATTTAGTTTTTCCGCTGAAAGTTCATCACTTTAAGGTTGGGGGTTCGATTAAATTCAATGACTCTGGTATTCTTCACTATAAATTGACAGAAAGATGATTGGATGTAATCGGGGTAACTTAAACTGGTTAACGGCGTTAGTAATAGATCATGAAAACTTCGAAGTATCATCTAGCCAAGATGAAAATCAAAGAAAGACAATAATTGCAGACTTTACTTTGAGGGATCGGAGATGGTAGCGCACATTGTGTATCAATGTTCACAACACTGGCTAACATTTGGTTTACTCAGGCAGACAAATATTAAAAAAATGTGAATGATATGGGGAGCTTATTTTTAGACACATACATATTAGCAATTGCGAAAACTCTGAGATGAGAATGTTTACAGTTATTAGTTGTCAGTCTGAAACCACCTCGCATGAGCGTAAAGGGCCAGAGACAGCACGAGACTTGAATTGTAGGTTACCAGTCGAGTACCAAGAATCGTTGAGAAACGAAGGCGGACGAAAAGATACCGTTAAAGTTAGTGGTCTGCTTTGGTATCCCCTCTACAGAAAAAAAAATGATGCCTAACTTAATGACCAGGCACATTCTGCTTTTGGTAAGATTACCCCGCCTTGTTTAAGGTCGATCCTGCTTAAGGTCGATTCTGCTTAAAGCTAATCTCTCACGGACAGTGGCCGCCAGGTGGACTGCATATAGAAATATAATTTGGAATCATATTCAGATCGAATGGAGTAACGTTACTGCTCAGTAGTATTGCACCCTTATTAAGAGCAATACTGACGGGCCGAAGTAAAGGTTCCTAACAAAACACTAAAGGTTCAAACTAATTTCAAATAAATAAAGAACAATTCAAACTACTCCATTCCTTTTATTTGGGTGATACTCAACATTCGTTTAAATAATGACATTGAGGAATTTAAAATTTTTTAATCTAAACTAAAGAAAACTTTGGCTTTTGGTGTACAGTTTTATATTAACATTCCGATCTGTTTCTAAAGAAACTTTAATATTTAAAATGGGGTTTATTTTACTCGCTAAAAGTTCTATTCAATTTATGTCTAAAAATACATCCCCATAAGAATTGAGTAACTACTTTTTAAGTACTGCGTACAATAAAAAGGCAAATACTCAACACCCGGTACCTACTACTCAGCACTATTGTAAAAAATAATAATTAATATATTTTGTTAGATGACTTAAATATATGTATGTCCTGTCGTAAAATTGCTCCGAGTGGATAAACATCGCCCGCGAGTCATTTTCGTTTAAGGGCAATCAGGTCATCCTTTTTTACCGGCCTTCGAGAGTTCTTTTTCTCTCTCTTAAATTGGCTGGTTGGTCTGCCTCGAACAGCTGTATTGCGATACAATAAGTAGTTGCATGACTTATCCATGAGCGTGCTTTTTAAAAATCGTTTATATACTTAGATTACTGGGGTGGAGTACCATATGAAACTCATTTTAGGTTTATTAATAAAAGCCGAATTTGGAAAATCTAACTTTTTATACCAGTGTATAGATCGAGTTGTAGGTCCTAAAGGAGGAGAGAAACATCTGTGAAAAAGAGGAATAACCTGGCAACTTTAAGCACAACATGCTCACACCAGCACCATATCATTTTTTCTTTAAAGACAAAAAAATAAAAAATTATATGTTCACACGAGTTAAAAAACTATGAGCCAAATATTTTTAATAATAAATAATTTTTTAAGCTTTTGTTTTTAACCAACTGCTGAATATTTAAACTAAATAAATAGAAGATGCTTTTGTTTACACTTTTTTAAATTTCTTTTATTTT
Organism: Phasia obesa; assembly: GCA_949628195.1. NCBI lineage: Eukaryota > Metazoa > Arthropoda > Insecta > Diptera > Tachinidae > Phasia > Phasia obesa. The sequence goes on along the minus strand of OX451219.1, from coordinate 92,348,814 downwards.
TACGAAGATAAAAAAGCATTGCAGAAGCCACCTAATTGTATGGCCACAAGTGTACATATATGTATAAGTTTCATTTCAAATTGTTATATCTGAAACTAATAAAGCAGCTTCTACAAGCGTTTATGTGTAGGAATCCTTTAGTCGTGCTTTCATAAATAAAATGCAAAAAAGTTATTGAAAAATATTTTTTTTCTCGTTAGAATTAGTAACTAAAAGTTGCTATTGCTTTCTTATTATTATTAGCTGCGCCCGCCACGTCGTGGGCGTCCTGACAATATTTTGCTCGATTTTGCTTTCAAAGTATTTCACACCATTTGTAAGACTCTTACTTTTATAGTGCTTCAGTTATGGTTTATGTATTTACTTTATATAAAGGTAACCATCCCTGGATAAAATTCTAAAAATTGTTGTAAACCTCTGCAAAAGTAAAAATACAAATCAAATACAAGTTTTATTCAATTGGCGCCTAATTTTGCGCAATAGTTTTTAAAATATCCAACTTTCAAAAATAAAAAGGTGTGTTGAATATATAACAGTGTTGAAAATATCCCAGTTCTAAACCGAAAATTACAGTACCTTTAAACCGGAAATTGCTTTTTCACTGCTTTTTCTTCACTTTCTCTTGGAAATGAGATATTTTTGCGGAAAAGGAGTATCCTATATTGGAACAATTATGCTATAGTACCTCCTCACACAATTTCGTTAAAATCCATCCAGTAGTTTTTATGTGATGCGAACACAAATGAAACGCAGACAGACAGGCAGACGGAAATGAGTTACTATTTTATTATATCTATAGATATTGCTCTAAAAATTTTCAAACATTAGCTAATGCTTATGTTATCGGCTAATCATTTCTTAATAATATTAAAAGACATAAAATACTTTATAAACCATTTCTTTCGGGACTTTAAAACATAGATTCGTAGAACCATAACCATAATCAGTTATTAAAGTGTATTTGTCTTTAGCATAGTTATTGACTTCATCATAGCTCTTAGTTTGTTATTTTATTTTTAAATTGAAGCGTATTATTACAAAGTTTCCTTTGTGTATGTCCAAATACCAAATTAACCACAAATCTCGCTCTTTCATTTGTAATTAAATATGAATTAAGAAATTGTATTTCAATACAACTGTGTCTTACAATGTTTAAACATTTTGAAGCTTGTTAAATAATAATAATAAAAAAGCTTGTTAAATAATAGAAAAAAAGTTAAACAAACAAGCAAACAGCAACTAAAAATCTACACATCAAAGCCAACAACTGCATAAATAATTACAAAATAAATATTTTTCCGTATTTTATTTAACTTTTTTCTTTATTATTGAAATATTATGAAATTTTCGCTATAATTCATGAAGTTATAAAGACTTTCGAAAAGTAAATTTACTTAGAAAATATTAAAAATTTTTTTGCCATTTGTTGTTACCATTTTTTTTCTTTTTGTCTTTAAACAATAACTAAGATACTAAATACTAAAGCAGATAATTTAGGCTGAAAAAAACAGTCTGGTTAATATTAGTTTGTCTTTAAAAGTATGTATGTGTTAGTAGCTCATTTTTTACCAAACATATGTCTGGCAAAGTTTTCTTTTACAGAAAATATTTCCTAGACAATTCCTTGTCGTTTTCCATATAGAAAAGATACTTTTTCCATATGGAAAAACAGATACTTTTTTTCTATAGAAAATATATTGGATAGTTTTTGTAGTTTTGTTTTCCATATAGAAAATGTATCGAACAGTTACTTTTTCCATATAGAAAATTTATCGGACAGATACCTTTTCCATATAGAAAATTTATCGAACAGATACCTTTACAATATAGAAAATTTATCGAACAGATACTTTTTCCATATAGAGAATATATCGAACAGATACTTTTTCCTTATAGAAAATGTATCGGACAGATACTTTTTCCATATAGAAAATGTATCGGACAGATACTTTTTCCATATAGAAAATGTATCGGACAGATAAATGTATCGGACAGATACTTTTTCCATATAGAAAATGTATCGGACAGATACTTTTTCCATATAGAAAATGTATCGGACAGATACTTTTTCCATATAGAAAATGTATCGGACAGATACTTTTTCCATATAGAAAATGTATCGGACAGATACTTTTTCCATATAGAAAATGTATCGGACAGATACTTTTTCCATATAGAAAATGTATCGGACAGATACTTTTTCCATATAGAAAATGTATCGGACAGATACTTTTTCCATATAGAAAATGTATCGGACAGATACTTTTTCCATATAGAAAATGTATCGGACAGATACTTTTTCCATATAGAAAATGTATCGGACAGATACTTTTTCCATATAGAAAATGTATCGGACAGATATTTTTTCCATATAGAAAATGTATCGGACAGATATTTTTTCCATATAGAAAATGTATCGGACAGATACTTTTTCCATTTAGAAAATGTATTGGACAGATACTTTTTCCATATAGAAAATGTATCGAACGGTTACTTTTTCCATATAGAAAATTTATCGAACAGATACCTTTTCCATATAGAAAATTTATCGAACAGATACCTTTTCCATATAGAAAATTTATCGAACAGATACTTTTTCCATATAGAGAATATATCGAACAGATACTTTTTCCCTATAGAAAATGTATCGGACAGATACTTTTTCCATATAGAAAATGTATCGGACAGATACTTTTTCCATATAGAAAATGTATCGGACAGATACTTTTTCCATATGGAAAAACAGATACTTTTTCCCTATAGAAAATATATTGGATAGTTTTTGTATATAGAAAATGTATCGAACAGATATTTTTTCCATATAGAAAATGTATCGAACAGTTACTTTTTCCATATAGAAAATTTATCGGACAGATACCTTTTCCATATAGAAAATTTATCGAACAGATACCTTTACAATATAGAAAATTTATCGAACAGATACTTTTTCCATATAGAGAATATATCGAACAGATACTTTTTCCTTATAGAAAATGTATCGGACAGATACTTTTTCCATATAGAAAATGTATCGGACAGATACTTTTTCCATATAGAAAATGTATCGGACAGATACTTTTTCCATATAGAAAATGTATCGGACAGATACTTTTTCCATATAGAAAATGTATCGGACAGATACTTTTTCCATATAGAAAATGTATCGGACAGATACTTTTTCCATATAGAAAATGTATCGGACAGATACTTTTTCCATATAGAAAATGTATCGGACAGATACTTTTTCCATATAGAAAATGTATCGGACAGATACTTTTTCCATATAGAAAATGTATCGGACAGATACTTTTTCCATATAGAAAATGTATCGGACAGATACTTTTTCCATATAGAAAATGTATCGGACAGATATTTTTTCCATATAGAAAATGTATCGGACAGATACTTTTTCCATTTAGAAAATGTATTGGACAGATACTTTTTCCATATAGAAAATGTATCGGACAGATACTTTTTCCAGCGAAGGTAGCGAACCGATATCTTTTTCTATATAGAAAATGTAGCGAACCGATACCTTTTTCTATATAGAAAATGTAACGAACCGATACCTTTTTCTATATAGAAAATGTAACGAACCGATACCTTTTTATTTATAGAAAATGTAGCGAACCGATACCTTTTTCTATATAGAAAATGTAGCGAACCAATACCTTTTCCATATAGATAATGTATCGGATAATGTATTGTATAAAACTTCTATATTGCAACATCCAGAGTAGCTACCCAGAGATGGGTAACTCTATAGAAAGTAAATATGCATATAAATCATATCAGCAGCACTATGAAAGTAAGAGTCTTGGTGTGAATTACTTTCAAATCAAACGTCAAATTAGAACAAAATATTGTCAGGTTGTTGACGACGCCGCGGGCAGTGCTAGTATATAATAAATAAAGTCCTTGAATTTTTTGAATATCTACAATAATGTGAATGATAAATACACTTGTATGTAAGTGTAGTTTTCTATATCTATAAATATGTAATTTATCACCATAAGCAAAATGCTGGCATAAAATGAAAGTGATTATACTCGTACACGTGCGTATTGCGATGGTGCGGAAATAGTTTTTATCCATGTTTGTCTAAGTTTTTGTATTTTGGCATCATTACTTTTATTTCGTAGTACGTTTCTTAGCGTTTTATTGCTAATTTTTAATTCAGTGGTATTAACGAGTACATATTTGTGTCCATATGAGTTTGATTTCAATTTACTTGGTTTTGAATTTTGGCTCGTTATATATAAATGCAAATTGGACACCCAATCGATTTTTTTGTTTTTATTTTTATTATTATTTATTTAGCGATTTCTGTTTGTCTGTTTGTTTTTTAATCTTGACCCGGTCTAAAACGTGACCACGCTTCTTATTGTCTGTGCACATTGAAATAATTTAATTACTTTTTTTTTTGCTATTGTTTTTTGTTGTTTTTACTTATTTTTAGTTAAACTGTTTGTTTGTTTGTGTATGTGTTTTTTTTTTACATAAAATATATTATTTTCTTTACATTACGTCAAACTATGTGACATTAAAAATAGTTTTGTCGCAAAAACAGTCATTTCGTTTATAACATGAGTTATACATACATATGCATACTCGTATGCTGCTGCTTCAGGGAGCATTTTTGTAAAGTTTTCCTAAAGCAGTCAAACACATGCTGAAAACTGGCTGGTCTCCCTCTCTCTGTCAGCCCTTATAAAGAGTGGTTAAATTTCTAGGGCCGATGTTGCTTTTGAATAAACACAAATTATTTAGGAAATTATTGTCATTTCTTTTTATTTTCATTTAAATATTGGCCACCTCCATCCGATGCTCCAAATGTTCGATGACGCTGAGGCATTATTGAAGTTCTATGCCGTTAATGTGCCGAATTATCTCATCCTTTAGCTCTTACCCCCCGGGGTTCCAATTGTCACTGCAGGAATGGCAAATGTTTTGACGCGGTTCACTCGGGGAAAATAGGGGCACCAGTCGCTAGGGTTCCTAGAGCCTAAATCTGGAAGAAAAGGTCTGCGATAAACATTGCGGATCCTCTTCGAGGCCCGACCAGTGCCCAAAGGACTGGTACCACGGGAATCGGTAGCCCCACAGAGAGCCTATCCTCTATGTGACCGGTTATTGGTGAGGTCCCCTCCGGGAGTACACGTGATGGTTAGGGTTTAAGATCGATTTATGTAGGTATGGTACACGGTCGATCAAGTGTGCTGTTGCACTCTCAACAGACGGAGTTAGGATAGTCTCCAAATCCCTAAACAAGAGGTTATAATGTGGATCTTGCCTTGGAAAGGCTTGCCATATTATATAAATTGCTACTCATTGTGACTGTATCACACACAAAAAGCGATTGGTGGCAATCGTAAAGTGTTGTTATACTACACAATGGGGGCGCTAGTCTACGCCTAAGTTTCACTCGGTGGTAAGACCACCGTGAGGTTAGGCCGACTAGGCAGGTACTCACGTTAATCTTGTTCCACAAATCTTTTAGCTCTTGAATTGTTGCTGGCTAATCGACGTACACCTTTTCTTTCAAATAACGCCAAAGAAAGAAGTCCAATGGTCAAATCATATGATCTTGGCGGTCAATTGACATTGCCACCACGTGAGATAACACGGCCATTGCTATGCTGATGACATTTGCCTTCTCTCTCACCGATACTCCGATATGAATGTGCAATTGCAATGACTTACGGAACTGGCTAAGAATGCTGGTCTTAAGATTAATATTGGCAAAACTAAAGTTATGCGAATAAACACAGAAAGCTTAAGCGTTTTTGCAATTGACAATGTACCGCTGGAGAAGGTTAATTCGTTTTGTTACTTTGGAGCTATCATCACAACATCTGGCGGTTCGGGTGCAGATATTGCCAATCGAATAAAAAAGGCGACTCAAGCCTACGGCCAACTTAATAAGATATGGAACTCTTCTAATCTCTCTCTCTCTCTCTCTCGTCATCTTAAACTAAATATCTTCAACTCCAACGTCCGATCTACATTATTATACAGATGCGAAACGTGGAATGCGGACCTTCGTGACATGCATGCGCTGCAAGTTTTTGTAAACAAATGTCCATGGCATCAAACGAACCCAGCCCCAATAATTGTTGAAATACAAAGGCAAAAATGAAAATGGATTGGTCACACCATACGAAAAACGGTCACAGATATTGCCAGAACAGAGATCGAGTTGAATTCTTAAGGCAGCCGTAGAAGAGGTCGACCAGCTCATACATGACGAAGACAAATTGTAATCGAGAAAAAGAAAATTGGTGAATATATTGCAAACCAATAATATTTGAATCTATAAATAATAAAACAGTAACACATATCCTGTCTGTCTGTCTTTCTCTTCGTGTTCGCATCACCTAAAAACTACTGGATGAATTTTAACAAAATTTTTTGAGGAGGTACCTTAGTGTCTTGATTCCAATATATGATACTTTTTTCCGCAAAAATATCTTATTTCCAAGAAAGTGGAGAAAAAGCAGTGAAAGTACGCCGATTTTTTTGACCGATTTAAAGATACTGCATCTTTTATTTTTTAAAGCAGTATATTTTAGCAATGTTGCGCAATAGGTGGCACTGTTTTTTTACAGAGCTTTATAATAATTTTTAGATTTTTATACAAATTTTAGGATTTTATCCAGGGATGGGTACCTTTATATAAAGAAAATACGAAAAAGTCTTAAAATTTGGTGTGGAAAATATTGTGAGGACGAACACAACGTGTGTAGGCACAACTAGTAAGCAATAAAACTAACAAAAACGAAAGGGTGTTCCCTTAAAGTGGGGATTTTGACGAATTATCTTGTAAACGTATAGGCAAAAGTTAATGAATCGTATGAAGTAGTACTATGCTCGTTATAATAAAAAGTATAAATAAAAGTTAACGGGTGTTCCGATATCTTTTAAACCCTAATAAGCAGACACTTAAATGAAATAAAATTTAAGGTAAATCTTGTACTTTTGAAGTCATATATTGAACGAGTGTGGAATGCTATATGTGTGGGTCGGTCTGACTCGCACTTCAGTAAATAGTGTTATTTTAGTGAAATCGAAAAATATATTTCTTTTAATTTTTGGTTAAAAAACTTTCAACATGGCTATGAATGAGAAGCTTGAAAAGATCAGGCTACCCGTCTAATAACTACAGATTTCTTTTAATTTTGTCTAATCCCCCACTATGCAACGGCACGCGATTTGGCTATGAAACAGTAAAAGTTGTATGGTTTTTGTTGATGGCTGTAATTTGGAATTTGTGTAGCGCCTGTCATATGCCACATCTTAATATTTAAATTTATAACGGAATTTTCTAAACAAAGCCATTAGTAAAAATTCAGTTCACAAATGAATGGCTTTGCAATTTGCATTGTTTGGCCAACTTTAGACTGCATTGTGTGTATTTTTACATCTGTTAATTTTACATAACATTAATCAACACTAACTTCTGCACTTATATACGTCTCTTAGGACATTCCGAAACGTATGCACGTTTCTACCTGACTCAGAAAAACTTATTTGCAATTTTTTATTTTACTTGCATTGAATCGAACGAGGACATTTAATAGTTTTTCAATTCACTGCCTTCTTAACACTAATTTCAATGTCTTATTGTAAAAAAAAAACAAATAATTATATTGGAGTGTTATCAGGAGCCTAGACTATGCTCGCCCTGGGGCCTTTTATACTTTTATAACTTTTTTTTTCGCAATTTAGTCTTCCAACTTTTTTAGTTAAAAAGTCATTTAAAATATGCATAATTTTCAATTTCCATTATAGTCCACGATTTTTAACGAATCTGAGACATTGATAAACGAAGGCAGTTTTTAAATAAATAAAATTTTGAAAAATTAGGTTCACCCGTGGCGTTGTTATCATAAGAATCTATACATTTGCAATGCAGCCATAATATTCGAAAAAGTTGATTCTGGCATATTAAAAAAAATCAGTTTGTATGATTGTCCGGCCGATACAATTTTATTTCTTCGTACAAGCTTTAATTATAAAATAAAGTACTCAAACCGTCCATCTCCTCCATTAACTTAAGTTCAATATCCTCGAAATTATTTGCTATTAACTTTGTGCAATCCTCTCTAATTTCGTAGTCAGACTTTAATAAAAATCTTTTAAACAAGCGAAAAGAGAATAGAAGTGTTCTTTTTAAAGACATTACAACAAACTGCGAAGATTCTAGGTCGTCTGCAGAAAAGAGCCGAAGTCTTTGGCAGGAATTGAAACCGCAAGTACCAAACTGATAGACACTAGCACACTACCTACTAGCCTACCGGGGCACCCCGATAATAAAACAGTAACTTATTTCTTGCCTGTCTGTGTTCGCATCACGTAAACACTACTAGACAAAATTTTGTGAGTAGGTACCTTAGTAACCTGATCCCAATACAGGATACTTTTTTCCCCAAAAATATCTTATTTCCAAGGAAAAGAGGAGAAAAAGCAGGGATAGAACGCAATTTCACTGCTATGCATAATTTAAGGCGCCTTTAAGCGGCATATTTTAGTAGGGATGAGAACCTTGATATAAAGTAAATACACAAAACCACAAACTGAAGCACTAAAAAAGTAAGGGACTTTGGTGTGAATGGCTTTCAAAGCAAAATCGAAAAAAAATACTGTAAGGCCGCTGACGAAGTGGCGGGCAGGCACAGCTAGTTTAAAATATTTTTATAACAGTATTGTAATATAACTATCCAATTAAAAAAAGATTACAATACTATAAAAATTTATTTTTTTAGCCTAAAAAACATTTGCAAACCAAAAACAATGAAGGCCCTAGACAGTGTGGGCCCTTAAGTGATTGCTTACACTGCCTAATGCATGATCCGGGCCTGTGTTTTGTACTTGTACTTAAAACCTAAAACCTTTTTTTAAATATTTTGTTATAATTTTGGTTTAATTTAAATTTATTGATTGTCTTTTTATACAAACCAACCATGCAATATAATCAAAATGCGATCTAATTTTATTATTTCATTTTGTGAGCGACCCAATCTGCAATAAAACAAAAAAACAGCGGCATTCAGACCTGCACATATTTATTTAGGATTTTTTTTTTAATATAAAAACTGCATAAGTACGCTCTATATTCAGATTATTTTTGTTTTATTTTTTATTGCTTATTTATTACAGCAACACAATTTTGTTATCTTTGGGCATAAATGTGTGAGTTTTTGTTTAATCAAAATGCCAATCATGAAATTCGTTGACGAGTAATAATAATGACTTTATAAATTGCATATCAGAAATATTTTAATTATATTAAATTCGAATTAAAAAAAAATGTTAGGACCTTAAACTAGTAAATAAATACTGGGGACCCATAATGGATATAGTTAAGATGGTCTCCTAATCCAGTCGTGCAACTGAAATTGCTACTTATATGTGCATTGAAAACCAATAAAGTTTTTAGTAGTGGAATTTATTTCGTCCAAACAAAAGACCCTGACAATCATCATGGAGTTTTCAGTTTTTGAGATATTAGCGCTACATCTGGGTTTACAGCATAGTTGAAATTCTTCATTATCATTGAATTTTATTGGCATTGAATTTTCATTGGCATTGAATGTTCATTGGCATTGTATAGTCATTGGCATTAAATTTTCATTGGCATTGAGTTTTTATTGTCATTGAATTTTATTTGAAGTACTGATTCTTTCAAATACAATTATTTTACCAATGGTAATGACCAATGGTAATGTAATGAAAACTTATAATTACTATTATAATTGATGAAACGGCAATTGTTTTACAAACCCAAAATTTATTATAAATAAACATTTGCATACGGAAAAAAATAAACATTTGCAAATTTAAAAATTTTATAAAAAAAATTTAAAATTATACATGAATGACACCTACGCAACACTGATGCTGATTATGTGAAATGATTAAACAAGCGGCGCTATTAAACGACTGCTTGACATGATCACTGTAAATTCGGTCATTTATCCGAAAACTATTTTTGTGGAATTTGTACAGGTCATACCGTTTGACATATCAAAATGAAATTTAGTGTGTGTCTTTGGTATACAGAGATGACGAGCTGTATAAATTTTGGTAATAATCGGGAGGGGGAAAGGGTTAGATTTCCTATGAACGCTATATACATAGGTCATTATATATTTTATGAAATTCAGTATTTGCCTTTGGTGAAGGGTGATGAATTTTGGGAATAATCGGGAAGGGGCAAGGGGTAGGTTACTTAACACCCCAAACCGAGAATAATTAATTTTCCGATTCGAATATACTTTGAACTTGTATATCAAGTGCTACAAACAACCTTTACTCTTCTTTATCATCACGGAGTCTCTAATTATTTGCTAACATTTGCTTATATTCCCCATGGCATTCACATTTAACAAGTTTCTGCCTGTGGTCCTAAGTCTTATGCTAGCCAGTGCCGGATATTCACCGTCCTAACCTCTTCCAGGCACAGTATCATCTTATTCGATTTTAATTTTGGCTACTTCAAGTTTCCCTGACCTTTCGCTAACACAGTTAGTTATGCAGCTTAAGGAACTTCTATTATATCTGAGCACCTTACTGGCCTTCCTGCCATTTGAGCCTGCCTAAGCCTATTGGCCTTCCTCTATCTTTTGAGGTTTAATGACTTCACTCATTGTAGGACCTTCACTTGCATTAGGCCATTTTCCAGTGCTACTCTGGGATATGGTCCACAGAGATTTACAGCAGATCTTTTGCTAGTTAGTCTGCTGCTTTATTCCCAGCTCTGTCTATGTGTCCTTTAAACCACAACAAAGGTACCTCATCAATCGAGGTACATCTGCTATCTGGCCTCAAGTGCACTGAGAACCTTTCTTCCATATTTCGGCTTAATCGACTTAAATTTAGCCACGAAACGACTGATTACATTGACCCGAAATACACAGACAAATTGTTTTATATACTTCGACAGCAGCAATATTGTACTAGATTAAAGAAAATAATATGAATTTTTCTTTAATCCATTACAAAAGTGTTGAAGTTCATTAACGTAATAGGCCTGATTAAATCATCTTGCTGTCTGCGCTCGGCTTTATCTTCAATCTCAACATCATTCATCTGGAGGACAAGACTAATGGCAAAACAAATGTCCTTAAATGCGTTTTAAATGTTAAGCAACAATTAAACTTCGTGGTTGCTAATTTATATATAACCAAAACGGATATATCAAATTGATTAAATCAATCAATAAAAAAAAAATATAATTTTTGATTTTAAGCACTAGAGAAATACATTTTTTTATTTAAATATTTAAATTTTTTATTTTTATTATGGCCATTGAGGAGATTTAAAAATTCGATAGATGCAAAGTCATGACAAGGCGTGGAATTTTTTATTCACAAAGACATTTTATTAAACAGAAACAAAATAATAAAATTAAATATACAGACCAAACAGCACAAAAACACAATTTAAAGAAGCAAAAATTAAAAAAAGAAAAAAATGTAATTGTATATACTTTGTACAAAATCATATTACATTTTGTTTTGTAGCAACAAAAAAACAAACAAACAAAAATAATCATACATTATAAATTTTTTTTTTTCATTTTCACCTGAAGATTTATAACAATTATAACTACAGTAAGTGGTTAAAGTTAATGGACAAATAAAAAGTAGTAAAAGAATTCTTCGTTTGAAATGCTCAATTATAGTGTATGCTAGAGTATCCATTTAATAGGGTTTTGATTTTATTCGAGAAAAAAATTAATCGATTTTGCAATTCAAATAGTTGACGACTTGTATTCCATGAGACAACCATACAACATTAATTAATAATATATTAATATTTTATTAATGACAACTTGTAGATGATTTTCAAAATGTTTTTATAAATTTGTTTATTTCAGTGAAGGTCTTTGTTAGTATGCTCAATAATTAATTTAGATTTTAATTTGTAATTGTATTGTAACATTAAAAAAATAATATGCATGAATCTTCTATCTACATATATAAAGCACAAAATGTGTTTGTTTGTCGGAAAGCTATATATAAGGGTGCTGTAGCTTAAGTGGTTAGCACGTTGACTACTAAGCAATGGTCACGAGTTCAAATCTCAGCCGTGGCAACATCAATTTGTCTAATATGTATTAATTTTTCTTTATAATAATGCATATCACAGCGCCCTCCTTCGCTGGTATTACCACATAGCACTAAATCGCCGGCGAAGTAAAATAATTATAAATTGGCTATGCTAGCTTCGAACTAATTCGCCTAAATAACACCAGAGGCTCTGCAATACTGTTCTAAAAATAATCATAACGTGCAATTGCAGTGCTGCCAGAATCGAAGCTTTACTATCACTAACCATCTGTCCTATCTACTACTATCCCTTTCCAAAAGGAAGTACCACAGTTAATGTAGGCATTTACTGCCTGAGAGGTACTTCTCTTTAAAAAAAAAAAACAAAAGCTATAGCTATAGCTATAGCTGCCTAAACAAGTGAACCAATCTTTCTAAAATTTTCACACTTCGTTTTTGGGTACACGGATGGTAAAATAGGGTACTTATTCTTTTAATATTGGACGAGGGTGTGGCACCTCCCATACAAAGTAAATATTAATCATCGTATATGTTGGTAACAGTAATAGGTAGCGCCATGAAATTTTGCAACGGGAACCTCTATATTAACATGCATAGTTTATAGAAAAATCCAGTCTATAGTTATATAGACTGGATTTGAATAGTGGGCGTGGTACCTCCCATGCAAAGTGAAAAGTTATTATCGTGTTCCTGGCGAACGACAATAGACAGAGCCTTGAATCTTTGCACCAGTAACCCCTATGCTAATGTGCATAGTCTACCAAAATATAAAATTAATTGGGACAGTGGGCGTGGTACCTCCCATACAAAGTGAAAAATTATTATCCTGTATCTAGAGAACTTCCATAGGTAGCGCCTTAATTTAGCTAAACATAGACTGAATTGGAATAGTAGGCGTGGTACCTCCCATACAAATTGTAAAATTATTATCGTATTCCTGGCGAACTGCAGTAGATAGAAAATATTTGACCATGCCATTAAATGGTTAAAGATTAATCGATTATTCGCTTATAATTACAATTAAGGAAATTAAACGATTATAAGCTTTTCAAAATTGATTATTCGCTTAACAGCAAATACTTTTTTCAGAATTAAATTAATTATTCGTTGGTTCAAGAACTTTGCATGAGTAACCCCTGTGCAAATGCGTATTATCTACTAAAATGCCGAATGACAGTGGGCGAGGTACCTCCCATATAAAGTGAAAAATTATTATCGTATACATAGAGTACTATAATAGGCTGGATTGGGACACTGATCACGGTACCCCCAATACAAAGTAAAAAAATATTATCCTGTATCTAGAGAACTGCAATAGGTAACGTCTGGGAATTTTGCTTCAAGAACCCCTATACGAAGAAACATTGTTTAGAGAAACACAGACTGAATTGGAAAAGTGGGTGCCATCTGTTGCGCAACCGTGTTTAAAATACTCCGCTTTTAAAAGTACCTTTAAATCGGTAAAAAAAATCGGCGTACTTTTGCTGTTTTTCTTCACTTTCTGTTGGATTTAAATTATTTTTGCGGAAATAAAGTATCCTATATCTGAATTAGGATACTAAGGTACCTCTTCGCGAAATATTGTAAAAATCTATCCAGTAGTTTTTACGTGATGTGAGCACAGACAGACAGGAAATGAGTTACTGATTTATTATACTATGTATAGATTATAAACTATACACTACTAAGAAAATTTGAATTATGTATAAAGTATGTTCATATTTTTTATTTCGATGTAACTGGCTACTAAGTTTTCCCGGCACAAGTATAATTGAAAAGCCTTGGGGTTGGCTTTTCCACAAATTAGAACTCTGTTACCATGTCACAATGCTTTAGCCTCCAATTTAACGTCCAATACTTTAGCATAAGCATCGCAACTAACCCTTATTAATACGTTTCGGTTTTCGACAAATATGTACTCTGAAACGCAAAGGCAACAATTTGCAGATAACAAGATCATAAAGACAAACATTTCCCGCTGCAAGTTCCCATAGTTTTTTTTTTTTCTGTAATATTGAGATCTTGCGACTTGACGAACAATTCAAAACATGCACTTGCCAAACAAATTTTCGCGCTCCATAAGACCTTGTGTTACTGTTCACCAAATCATTCTTTATATTGTTTCGCAAAGTGAGAGGTTCTCCTTTTATTGACTCTTAGAACGAGTGGTTTCTGCTAGGGTCGTCTTGCGGTCAAATTTGCTTCTATAAATCTACAAAGCACAGAGTTAATTTTAATAAAAATAACATGGTGTTCAATTGCAAAACTAGTTATACGACGGCTGTTGTCCTTTTTCGCAGAGCGGTGTTAAACCATGCTTTAAAGTGGCATACTACCAAATAAACCTTTCTTTTTGATCGAAATTGGACCCATTTAGGAAGTGGTCTGCTTCGTTCGATATTCCCCTCGACATTAATATAAAATTTTCTTTTGACCATCTAAAATGTTTCTATCTTAGGACCAGAGATTATCAGAGTGATTATCACAACAAAACCATATGTCTGACATGTTAAGATTGAATACCACAATTGTCTGGCAAGTTTGTAGTCATACATGGTGGCCCATCTTGTCCCATATCCTTTCAAGTCTTGCACATCCACGCCTACTAAAATCTGTAGAACCCTGATATAATGTGGAGCCCATACGACCTATTGTTACAATAAATGTTCATAAAATTTTTACAAGGCTTTTCGAATGTTTTTTGTCGGAGGTGTTACCATTTAAAGCACTGTACATCTAGATTTTGAAGGAATAGTGCTTATGAGAATTTTTTTTCATTTTGTATATTTATTTTCAACCTCAACCCTTTCTGTACATTTACTTTTTCCCCACATCATCTTGGTTATTTTTTTTTTTCGCTTTTTATAAACTGATACATAAACTTCAGTTTCGACATTGTATATCAGAAGAAGAAGAAAAAAGAATGCTACAAAGCCAAAACAAAGAGAGTTATGCGATTGCGCGCATTTATTAGGTCATGGTCGTAATACTAACAGAAACATGAAAAAACAGCAAGAAAAAAAAACAAAAGAAAAATCTGTAAACAGAAAATAATATTCAAAGTTAAAGAAGACGAAAGAAGAAATACATAAATGATATTATGGTTCACTCAGTTACTGAGATCTACTGACATACAGGCAGATAAACATATACATACATACCGACATTTGATCTTTTAAACATCATTATTATTGTTGTTACCACACTAACAACAACAATTACAACAATTTAAAAGTCTTAATGGTTTTAACTTAAATAAAAAAAAATATTTTAAATTTTTTTTAAATAAAATGAGATTAAAAGAATTTAAGGCGACATTTAAAAGAATGGTTACCTTACACTTCGTGGTAGTTACATTGCCTTATTTAGTATTTAGTTACCTTGAAACCAAAGGATTTCTTCTGTTTCAATTATGACCTCTTCGTTTGTCCCATATCTCTAACCATTCAGCCAACACTTTTCAATTTGTAGACAGAAACTAGTTGCAAGGGGCTGAATCTGGAGATGGATATGCTGGACGGGGTAACAGTTCGAAGCCCGAAACATGGAATTTTGCAATAGTGATAAAACTCGTGCATTGCCTTGATTTCGGCACATATCGTGAGGATACCATGTTTTTATCCAAATTTTCATGCAAAATATGGTGTGTACCTGCTCGGTTGAGATGCCTACAATCTCATCCACCTTATGAACTTAAATTTTTCGAATGAATTTTAGCCACTATTTCTGGCGTGACGATCTCTATTTTGCGATCGGAACAATTGGCGTAATTTCTGCTGGTATGACTACTACGAAATTCAGTAAAAACTGATGAAACATAAAATCTTATGGTGCCGAGACCCTATTTGATTTCGGTGATAGTTAACGTAAAAAGAATAATTTTCAATCAGCTTAAAATTGATTGCTTTCAATGGATCTCAAACAGGAGATCTCTCAGGAAACAGTTACGTGAGCAGTGTTGCAGTAAATGTTAGTGCGCTGGAAATACAAAGAGTCAAAGCATTATCAAACTGCCCTCGTATGGGTCTTTGAAAATCCTTGTTAACCCAAACGGATATAGATTTTCTAGTCTCGTATCTGCTTACATACATATCTATACATCTATATCTATACATATAATAAAATAGTAACTCACTTCCGTCTGTCTGCTTTTCATTGAAGTTCTCATCACGTAAAAACGACTGTATGAATTTTAATAAAATATTATGAGGAGGTACCTAAGTATCCTGGTCCCCAATATAGGTTACTTTTTTCCGCAAAAATAGCTTAGAAAGTGGAGAAAAAGCAGTGAAAGTACGCAGTTGAACTAACCGGATATGAATACTTTACATTTAATAAAGTACGAAAATACATAAACTGATACGTAGCATATCTTAGGGCGGCACTAAAAACGCCGGTATTACCAAATAGCACTAAATCGACGGCGAAGTAAAATAATTATTAATTGGCTATGCTAGCTTCAAACTAAAAAACTAAAATCGTAAGGGTCTTTGGTGTGGATGGCTTTCAAAGTAAAATCCAACAAAATATTGAAGGACGCTGACGAAGTGGCGGGCACAGCTAGTACATACATATAATAAAAAAGTAACTCATTTCCTGTCTGTCTGTCTGTCTGTCTTTCTCTTTTTGTTTTCGCATGACGTACGCAAAGTTGCGTACCGAGATACTAAGGTACCTTCTTACAAAAGACGGACAAAAATTCTAAAAAGTACGGTTTTGTATGCCATTTCGATTACTATTTCATGTACAGAAATGGTCCTGTTACAGTTTTATTATATGAATATACATATATATTTATTCCTATGGTTCGTGTGTGAAACAAAGGGCCGCTAAATCGGTTTCGTTTATAATAGTTTGCGCTTAAGACGAATTAGTTATTGGCCAATGGCATTCTAGTCTGGTACCGGGACTGCCGATTAAAGCATAACAGATACGACTCTATTGTTGGGTGGTTATTTGTTGGCGCCACCTGCTCGCCACAGCGCTTTCAGAATCATTGGAACTCGGATATTAAGTACGAGACTCTCGGCTTGGAACCGCTGGAATTGTCCGGGACGGCTTTTTTTGTAAGTGAGTGAAGATAAATATGTCGAGCTAAATATGTTTCGACGTAACGACTTACGTAATTACATATTTATAAATTCGTTTTTAGTATTTGTGACATATTTGCAAATATGTTTTCGTATTTGTGGACATATTTGTAAATATCTTTTCATATTTGTGACATATTTGATAATTTTAAATATCTTTGAAATATTCTCACATATAAGTGGTGTTTCTCTGAGGGATTTTTGGAAATTGTGGACAAACTAAGATCGATTACGGGATGGGATATACTTCATTTTAAAGCTAATGAATCACAGATTTGTAATCTATCTTGGTTTGTCCACAATTTCCATAAATCCATCAGAGGAACACCACTTATATGAGAGAATATTTCAAAGATATTTAAAATTAACAAATATGGAAAAATATTTATAAATATGTTCCAAATACGAAAACATATTTGCAAATATGTCACAAATACTAAAGACGTATTTATAAATATGTTATTACGTAAGTCGTTACGTCGAAACATATTTAGCTCGATATATTTATCTTCACTCACTTCTTTTTTGGTATTATTCCCAGCTACCCAGTGTATCTTCTGGGCGATTCACCATTCTCAATCTGAGGTCGCGTAACACGGTGATTTATCAACGGTTATGTAGTTGATCTTAAATACTCGCTGGCAAATATCAGCCGGACTTATTATATTATGATCATAATTTATTATAATATGTTTATGTTTAAACATAATTTTGTCATATTTAACTATAATATGGTTTAAATAAAGCAATATTGTTAATTATATGGTTTGACTATAAACATTCAATTTAATCATAATATCTTGCTTTTAGATTATGGCTACCTTCACCCTGATTTTTCTTTGTGTGCATAAAGTTTAGGGTATAACAAAGTGATTTTTTATTTTCCTTCAATTTTCCAAAAAAAAAAAAAAAAAAATAATAATCACAATCTAACTAGAAACACATGTCTATTAAGTAACAAGTTAATTGATTTTTCTAGTTTATGGCCAATAAACATTTTAGCTCTTCTTGTCATTCACCTCTAATTGTTACTTTATTTCTAACAGTCTTATCATTATAAAATATTGTTTGTCATTTGCCAGAGGAAAAAAACACCAATAATCTTATCAAAAATACCAAGCTATTCTAAACAACAACAACAACAATACTACAACATCTCGCATGACAATATTAACTGCAATAGATATAAATAAATACTCGTCTGTATAATAGGTATCTGTTCTAAGTTATTTATTTCGAAGTATTTCATAATTTTTAAGAATGTTTTGCAAACAATGTGCATATCGTTGGTCTCAAATAGAAAGGCCCTAACACGCAGAATTGTAACTTTATTCACAATGCACAGTGGGGCAGAATCAAAATATTTTGGAAATAACCTAGTCATTTATAAACGGCTAGGCCGATTGATCCAAAATTTGATATGAGCATAGCAAAGGATTATCTGAACTTAAGTTTTAAAGGCGGGTACCACACACCGTCCAGGGGTGGCGCTATGTGGTCTCAAAGTTGGGAACCTCGCACCTGGAAATTCTTTTATGGCTTGCCATTTCTTTAGTTTTATTATGATTTTTTTAAAATTATATATGGTCTTAAAGGTCTTATCACTACCTACAAAATTTGCAAATAATAATGTAAAATGATTGAGTTATAAGCATTTTAAGAAATAAAATTTTTGATTTATCTCTAACCTGGTCCAGTTTTTTTGAAAATTTTCAACAAATCCAAATTCTAAATATTTTTAATAAATTTGCAGATTGTATCTTTACTGAGTTAAAAACTAGACGACTTTCAATTTAGAAAATCCAAAATTATTGCATTTTAACGTTTACGGCCCAAAAAACGCCGTTAACGTTTTTTTTTTTTTTTTTTCATAGAAAAAATATGTAAAAATTTTACATTTTGGTATTAGCTAACTATATGTGTGTACGCTTAATCAAATTTCGTATAAAATTGATCATCCTTGTAGAATATGGGGGATTTTACATCGAAATTTTGACTTTAGCCTATATATTCTAAAATGCCAAAGCTTGGATCGAAAACAGAAGACTGCTGTAATAAAGCTATGTATGCTCCAAATGGTTTTTAAAAATATTTTATGAGCCCTAGTCCCTATGTGGAATTTGTGGGGAAAAGAAAAAAAATTCCCAATTTTGGGATTTTTGGTCCTTATTTTGGGAATTGTGAAATTTCTTTTTTCTTAATATTGCAGATTTTTGGTCATTTTATTTTACTTGATCAACAACACATGCACAGAAATTTTTATTTGATTTGCTTAATTAATAAAAAATTGTAATTTCCCTCAAATTTGCCCGTTTTTACCATAATTTTTCGAAATTTTCAGATATCAACAAATTTCAAAATTTTGTGGTAATAATTAATTTTTTTTATATATATAAATATAAATGATGTAATATCCTATCAAACAAAAAAAACATTCACCTCAATATCATTTTTACGTTCAAAACTATGTGCTTTTAAATAATGAGTATTCCCATATTTATCACGCTTTTATCAGTTTATGTTACCATAACAGTACCATAACATAACATAAATCAGTATAATAAGAATAGAACTGGAGAAATGGCAAGCCGTAAAAGAATTTCCAGGTGCGAGGTTCCCAACTTTGAGACCACATAGCGCCACCCCTGGAGGGTGCATTATACCCACCTTAAAAACTTAAGTTCAGATACTCCTCTGCTATGCTCATGTCAAATTTTAGATCAATCGGCCTAGCCGTTTATACATGACTAGGTTATTTCCAAAATATTTTAATTCTGCCCCACTGTGCAATGTAATGTGTAATATACAGCTGTTTGTAACATCGTTATTTTGGTGTTAAAGGTGTATTTGTGTAACTAAAATTTATCAGAATCGCTAAAAAACTCAATTTCATAAAAAATACAAGTTAGGGCCTTTCTACTGGAGACAATCGATATGTAGATACATTTGTGTAAATTAAAAGCAAAAACAGAACAAAAATAACTTGTATCCAATGAGTTGAGACAATTGTCTCATTAGGAAGTGTGTTGTACCGGGTATGTAATTGAATCAATAACTAACGCATTTGATTAAAAATAAAAATAAAATAAAAACAATTAAAAGGTTTCATCATTTAAGAACGTTGAATTGAAGAATGAGAAGTCATGTTATACAAACGATTTTACTTATTTACAAATCAAATGCATACGAGTAAATGTAAGAAAAACAAAATTGTTACCTACTTGACGAGTATGGAAATGGCATGTTTGCGTGAAATAAAGAAAGAAACAGATTTGTTTTGCAAATCATTGGAAAAATATATAAGCCAGCATTGATTCTAATGTTCATACTTAGGTTTAATTTGTTAATACTTCCTAGTTATTGGACATGATGTCCAATAAGAATTGTTCCACATTTTTCTTCTCATTCGCCTCTTAATTTAGCTACATCTAGCTTTGTAGTTTTAAATCCTTTATTTGAAGCCAATTTTTGCTTCTGCATGCAAGGAAAAACTATAGTTGAGGTAATTATACTTCAGAGCAACATATTATGATTAAATGATTAAATAAATAAACATAATTACAATATTGTTATGTAAGCAGCATATTGTTGATAGTCTTGATAATGGCATTGTTAAATATAACCAAAATTATCTTAATATAACAAACATCTATACAAGAGAAAGTACGCCGATTTTTTTTTACCGATTTAAAGGTACGGCATACTTTAAAAATACATTTTATAATTTTTAAAGTAGTATATTTTAAACACTATTGCGCAACAGATATCGCTGTTTTAAAATAATGATAAAAAATATGAATTACTTACTTACTGCCAAATAGCCAATTAAATAAAATGTGTATTTGATTTGTATTTTTACTTTGAACAACTTTTACAGAGCTTTACAATAATTTTTATAATTTTAGATTTTTATATAAATTATAGAATTTTAGAATTGGTACCTTTATATAAAGTAAATAAGGCGACGTAAAACACTATAAAATTAAGAGTCTTAAAATTTGGTGTGGATTACTTTCGAAGCAAAACACAGTGCAACACGGAAAAAAATAACCATATACGGACACCACTACGTGATAAAAGACCAAAAACAAAAAGACCCCTTTCTCCCAGTTTTGCCCAAAGTCCTCCAGATTTTTTTTATAGGCCCTCAAAGATGTGGGGCCTCGATGTAATTTTTGCAAAAAAATGATCATCATGATCATTTCTATAATACGGATTTTGCAGATCCAAATGTATTGAATTTTGGTAAATTTCAATATATTTGGATCTGCGGCATTTGGTTTTGCGGCACCTCTTACCATACTCTAATATTTTTCAAACTTTACAATTGACTTAACAATAGCAAATGAGAACTATATATATACTGTGAAATCTCCCGTAGGCGGACACCGATCGTCACAGCAGATTTGACCGTTGACGGGAGGTGTCCGCTCACGGGATAGGTTATTTAAAAAGGACAGGACTTTGTGCTATTGAATATGCAATTATGACTAATAAATAGACAAATTCAAACACAACTTAAGTATGTATTTTTATTTGCTTTTTTAATTCAATCATTCAAACGCTTCATCGAATGATTTAATTTGAACGATTTTGTGCTCTACAAATTCCTCTACTGAATCACTTGATATTACCTCTGGAATTTTTGCATCTTCGAAATTTATTTCAATGTCATCATTTTCAGTATATGCAATTTGATCGATGTTTAATAACTCTTCAAAACCAGTCTCGTTATTTTCTAAAACTTATGTGTATGTGGAGTTTGTGAACGCTCTACAGGTCATAGCGTATGACATATTAAAACGAAATTTAGTAGGTGCCTTTGGTATATGGCGATGAAGAGTTGTGTAAATTTTGGGCATAATCGGGAAGGAGTAAGCGGAAGTTTATTTAACACTCCAAACACGGTAAAGATGAGTGTAGGCCACTCCAGATTTTATTTTTGTGCTAACGATTTTGTCCGTCTACTGGAGGTATTTTATAGGCCCAAGGAACCATACCTCTAAAATTAATTTTGATTTCCCGGAATTTGACCCGAAGGGCCAAATTTGAATCCCAATTTGACCCATTTAGTGTGCCCCAATCGAGTCCAAATGTATGACTTAAATATATATATATATATATATATATATATATATATATATATATGCATACATATATAACAATAGCAACAATATTCTTTAATATATTTATATGCAACAATGATAGCAATAATAATAAAAACAACAACTAATAACGTTATTAATTATAAAAGAAAGAAAGAAAAAAATAATGGAAAAACAAAATATCTGTCACTCGGTGAATCTGTTACGCAGTCAGTCAGTCACCCAGCCAGTCAGTTAAACAGGCAGATAAGCAAACTGCAAATATGCTTGACGGCCGCTTGCCAATAAAATTTGTTCAAAGAGTGTAGATTTGACGAGCAAACTAGTAGCAAAAAATTACAACAACAATAATAATAAAAAAAATTTCAGAAGAAAAAATTAAAGCTACAAATAAGTTGTTCAAACTAAACATGAATGGCAATAACAACAACAAAAGCATAACAATGTTAATAAAACACAGTGGGCCTAAAAAAATAAAATACATAAAAATTGGTGTATTGAATTAATTTTTATAACGGATCTTGTGATTTCGACAGAACACCTAACTAAAATATATTTATTCTCGAGGCCTGTGTCATATTTTTTTAAATATATTATATGAATTTTAATATATATTATATGAAATTTTTTATTGTTTATGACACAAAGGATTGTTCAAATGTCCTCCATGGGTTATTTACCGAGCTGAATGCTTTAGAAAACGAAGCAAATATGTAATAGGTCTGCTATGGCTTTTAAAGCACCAAGAATAGGAGAACTAAATTTTTTGGAAAACATTTTTAATTAAAATCGTGTAACAAATTGATAGTATTAAGGAATATGTACAACGATAGATTGCTTTAGTATGAGAGCAGTTTAATAATTCCAGCGCCGTAATTTTCAATTCAACTCTGCTCCATTCAAGATTAACTATTCATCCCTATCGCGAATAATTATTCCCATGAAAAAAACTCCCAACTTTTCTATCGTGAATGATTTCTGCCGTAAAATACAAGTGAATTTGTTATTTGAATTATTCACGATAGAAGATTTGAGAGTTTATTCGTAGGAATAATTATTCGCGACAGGGGTGATTATTTGGGTAATGACGAATTTTAAGAATTCTGAAAGCCTTTGAAAGCCAACAGACAGCATTGTTAATTTGTACGTAAATGAAAAAGAGTGAATTTTGCATGATACTTAATCAGTTTTTCTTCGTACATCAGTGTCAATTTATACGAGAGCCAATACGCCAATAAAATTATGGATATTGCAAAGACGATAATAAAACAGAACTATTTTAGATTTAACAGCGCCTTCTATAAATTACCAGACGGTCTCGGTATGGGAAACCCAACATCCGCAACCTTCATAGACTACAATTACTCAACACAATCGAAAAGGTTTGATAATGCTATGGGAACTTTGCACCATCAAATCCATTTCAATGGTCGTACCAGAGCAAATGATGACAAACGTTCAGGTTAACCAAAAGAGATCGTCAGGACAAAAACAGTCGATAAAATCCATGCAATGATATTAAACGGAAGATGATTGAAAATGTGTGACGTGGTGAAGGCTGTAGGCATTTTAGCCAAGCGAATCAAATTTTTCATGAAAATTTGGATATGAGAAAACTATATACGCGTTGGATGCAACAATGAACAATGATGAATACACGGAGGCACACATGTATATTCACTATGACAAAAATCCAGGATCATTATAATTAGTTCCAGATTTACCATACCTGATGCGACGCGAACTCAAGTTGAAATACATACGTCTACTTAAATCCAAGTGTTGTTCGATGGACAACATTTCTCTACCAAATCGCCAATGGTAGGAAATAGTTCGTCGAGAGTTACTGACAAGTTTTCACTATTTTTTAATCTCAAACTTATTTATAAAACTTTCAATTACTGTTGCCACATGTAAGTTTAGCTTATTCTTAAATACCTACTACCCACTGTGCAAAACGATGATTAGAAATCCAACTAAGCAACAGCAGTTTTTAAAGCCAAAAACAAAAAGTTTGAGCTTTTGTGTTTGATTTCTTCACATTACAGGTGATCAGGCATACACACAAACATTTACACACACACACACACACACTTTAAAAAAGCTATGGTTAATGCAACTACAACAACAAAAACAACTTTATTAAATCCCCTGCAAAAGCAACAATTATAATAAGAAACATTATTGAATATTCACACACCTTCAAACTCACAAGCAGTGTGACCATTTGAGCAAATCTGATTTAGCTGTAAATTTTTTTGAGAAACTGCAATGCTTTTGCGTAATTTTAAAATAAAATTTTACGAAATTGGATCTTTTTTATTTTCTACTGCAGGCTTGTAAAGTGTACTTTGGCCTTGCGGAATTTTATATTTCCTTCCCCTCTTACTGTTATGTTTTCGTAACATTTTTATATTTCAGTGAAATTTCGATTAACTCGCTGCTGCCGCTATGCGTCATGACAATATTCTGTTCAAAGTTGCTTTTTGTTTTGAAAGTATTTCACACCAAATTTTAGGAATCTTACTTTTATAAATCATATCTGCAGGATGGAAATATTTGCTTTGTATAGAGGTACCCGTCTCTAAGTAAGTGACAAAACTGATGCATGTTGTTTTATATAAAACTAGCTATCCCCGGTGCGCTTCACTACACCCATCCACAAATAATACAATAAACACTTGGAAGAAGAATATGACCCACCTTTAACTCGAAAACGCACGCACGCTATTATCACGTGAAAAATGTTTTAGTTTATATGCAAGGTACGAAGCCCACTGTTCTCATCCAACATGTTTTTTGCTAAACTATACGTATTAACACGATAACAATGTTTAACTTTTTATGGGAGGTATCACTCCCGCTATTCTTATGCACTCTGTAGTTTGCTAGACAATGCTCATTACTGTGAGGGTTACTTGTGCACAGTTTCATGACTCTACCTACTGTAGTTCTCTAGGTACACGATAATAATTTTTAACTTTGTATGCGCGGTACCATGCCCACTGTCCTAATGAAGTCAGTATTTTGCTGGACTATCCACTTTACTCTGAGAGTTACTTGTGCATAGTTTCCAGACTTTACCTAGTGTAGTTTTCCAAGAACACGATAATAATTTTTCACTTTGTGTAGGAAGTACCAAGCTTACCATTCAAATTCAGTCTGTGTTTCTCTACACACTGTTTCTTAATATGAGGGTTAATGATGCAAAATTCCAAGGCGCTACCTATTGCAGGTGTCTAGATACAGGATAATAATTTGTATGGGGGGTATCACGCTGACTGTCCCAATTCAGCTTATGTTTTTCTAGAGTATGAGGGTTACTTGTACCCACTTTCAAGGCCATACTTATTATAGGTCTCTATGTACACGATAATAATTTTTCATTTGTATAGGAGGTACCACGCCCACTTTCCCAATTCATTCTGTGTTTTGGCAGACTATGGGCATTAGGACGGGGGTTACTCATGCAAAGTGTTAAGACGCTATCTATTATAGTTCGCTAGGAAGACGATAATAGTTTTTCACTTTGTATGGGTGGTACCACGCCCAATATTCCAATTTAGTCTATGTTTAGCTAAACTATGTACGTTAATATGATTGTTATTGGGGCAAAATTTCAAGACGCTACCCATTGCAGTTCTCTAAATATAGGATAATAATTTTTCCCTTTGTATGGAAGGTACCACGCCCACTATTCCAATCCAGTCTATCTTTCTCTAAACTATGTATGTTAATATAGAGGCTACTGGTAAGGCACCAGCTATTACTGTAACCAAGCAACACGATGATAAATATTTACTTTTTTTGGGATGTGCCGCGCCCACGCCGTATAACAAAAATATAAGTACCCCATTTCACCATCCGTATATCTAATTACAAACTGTGAAAATTTCAGATAGATGGGTTCATAGGTATAGGCGGCTATAGCTATACTATAGCTTGCAGACAAATATACCAACAAACACATTTTGTGCTTTATATACATAAATACATATGTACATATATAGTTTCTATTTATTAGTTTAGAACTTTGGAAATATTATTTTGTATATTTTATTGCCTTTGTTTATAGCAGCTCACAATGCGATAGCATTAGCTACAGAATATGACACCTGGTCACACTAATCACAATTCATGGTTGTTTAAAACCCCTCTCACATTTACTTTACAAACACCAGTGCAATTGCTAATGCAACAATAACAATAACACCAAACTAAAGCATCGAATAACAACAACAACAAAAATTGTATACAATCTGCATGTAAAGTGCAACAACTTGTGGTAAAACGAAAATAACTGGTTGCAACGATTTTTTTCTTAAATTTTCGATATTTCTTTGATTTTTTCCAGTTTGTGTTTTTTTTTAATTTTGGTATTACAAGTTTTTACTTTTATTACTATAGTTGTTGTTGTTGTTGTTGTTGTTGTGGCTGCTTTTTGTAAGCCACCAATTTGACGTATTGCTATTTATGTTCATACATACATACATATGTGTGTGAACAATAGTAAAAAAGGGAAAGGCAAAAATTTTGTGATTTTGATTTAGACGAAAATCTACAAAAAAACAAAAAAAAACAACAACAGCAACAGTAATAAAAAACTTAAAAAATTTTTGTTAATTATATGAATTAAAGCAATTTTTAAAGAAAAAATTCAAAAACTTTTTGGCGTATAAAAAAAGATATAAAAATAAATTTCAACACCAGAATAAAGCGTTGTTGGTAAAAGTGGTTATGACTTCTTGCAACATTTATACAATTTTATGGCAAAGAAACACGTTTGTATGTATACATTCGTCATTTCACTCTGCTTAAAATCTTTAACACAATTGGATTAAAACATTTGGAATTGAGATGTCATTTGCACGCACAATAATAGTGCGCCTTTAAATTCAACAAAGTCATATCTCAATGAAAAAAAAAATAAAATTCAAATGCTGTTGAAGTTTTCGAAATACATTCTTTATGGTATAAATTGATGAAAACTATTTCTGTATAACTTCGTTTTAGCTTGAGATGAATTTTTGAAAAATTTTTTTGCAGAATTATGATATTTTGAGATATGACAATGTTGCACTAAAGGGTTTGTAAATACTAGTGTAAATACTAGTAAAAAATGTAAAATTTACAAAGAGCTTCATTAAACGTTGCTAGTTTCGCAAATGGTTTCAATGGAAAAAAGTTCCTACCTACCTATTGCCATCCCCATTCATTATACTCAAAACTTTGTACCTAGTCCGCAGACGATTTGATTATTCGTCATGTGTTGTTTATTGGTAAATTTGACATAAAGTAAACTTTAAGTAAGCTTTAATTTATTATGAATATGGACAAAATACTGTACTCTGAGGTGAGTACAAGTGAGTGTGTGTGGCATAGTAAATCTAACGAACAGAAAATTTTAACCTACGGAATTGATGTAGTTTTTTAATTTGCTAATAGATACATCGATTTAGAACTGTTTTCTGAAATTCAAAGAATAATTAAATAATAAATCAGTCAAGTGCGAGTTAGACTCACACACGTAGGGTTCCGTACTATGTTTAGTACGATTTTAAAAATTCAAGTTGTTAATTTTTTATGTCTTATGGTACACGTCTCGAATAGACACGCATAAGGATTTTTTCAAGAAGTAATATTAAGATTAAAAATAGTATAGATTTTTAAATGCAGAGAGCATTTCAAGTAGTGGCTTTGCAAAGATTTTTTTCTTAAATTAATTGCGCGTGATCGTGCGTGAGTAAATTTTTTCTCACCGTGAGTTTGCGTGACCGTGAGTCAAAAACAGTCATGTGCACTTCTGCACTAATAGGTATTTATTAGTTTCAGGAAATTCAAATAATTTTTGTAAGTTTTAATGCCTTTTTTCTATAAAGGACATTTTTTGAAAGGATCAATAGTCCCTTTTTCAAGAGCGACAATGATGGGTGTTATTTCACATTTTTGTTTTTTTTTTTTTTTTTTTTTAATAACATAGCAAATATAAGAACATTTGCTTTTTGGAACATGGGCGGTAGTAGTGTCCTTGTTCCGAATTTTTCAAAAACTAAAATTCGCAAATAATTAATTCACTGTTTATGCGGAAAATTGCACGTATTAATAGTTTTATATTTGTTTTATATTTGTTTTTTTTTTTTCTAAGAGAAAAATTGCACGTTATAATTATTTTTAGAACAGTATTGCAGCGCCTCTGGTGTTATTTAGGCGAATTAGTTGAAGCTAGAATAGCCAATTTATAATTATTTTACTTCGCCGGCGATTTAGTGCTATGTGGTAATACCGGCGAAGGAGGGCGCTGTGACATGCATTATTATAAAGAAAAATTAATAGTTATCAGAAAAATTGATGTTGCCATGGCTGAGATTTGAACGTTCTAACCACTTAAGATACAGCACCCTTCTGTTTCTTAGTGCTGTTTTCTTAAATGTTTAATGTTGTGATCGAACATAATAATTGTTTTTACAAATAAATTAATGCAATGTGGGAGCAAATTTTCTATTAATTCACACAATACATTTTATATTTAACAGAAGTTACGCCATACGGGTTATTCGCAAATTGTGTCATTATTCACAAATTGCTTTAGTGAGTTAACTATTCGCAAATAAAAAATTACTTCACTGTTTATACAGCAAGTTTTTCTATTTGCAATATTTTTATTTGTGAATAAGTCCTGCGTATAAACGTAGTATATAACTACCCTGTAAAGTTTCAAAAGTCTGTGTCATCTCCTTCTATGTTTGACAATATTTTATTCGAACTTGCCCTTTGCATTTCTCACACAATTTTAAGACTCTAACATATGGCTTAAAAATTTCCTTTAGATAGAGGTACCCGTCTCTTGGTAACTACTAGGATGTTGCAACATACATAGATTTTCTTCTAAATTCTATTATTGTAGATTTAGATGTGTCTAAAATTTCCCTTTTACAAAAATACAACGTTCTGCCAAGTTTAAAAACCATTAAATCAGTAAAATTGTGTACTTGCACTTTTTTATATCTATATAAGCGTGACACTAAGGCAAGTCAGCACCAATTTTTATTGCTATTATTTTTTCTTCTTCTTGTTATTTTCAACAACAAAAAAATTGTTAATTCCTGATGATGATACTAAGCAAAGGTGCGGAGAAATATCTATACATATAATAAAACAGTAACTCATTGCATGTCTGTATATCTGCTTGCGTTAGCATCACGTAAAAACTACTGAATGAATTTTAACAAAATTTTTTTTGAGAAGGTAACTTAGTATCCTGTTTCCGATATAGGACACTTTTTTCCCGCAAAAATATCTTATTTCCAAGAGAAAGAGGAGAAAAAGCAGAGAAAGTACGCCGATTTTTTCTACCGATTTAAAGGTACTGCATACTTTAAGGCGTCTTTTATTTTTAAAAGCGAAATATTTTAAACACGGTTGCGCAACAGATGGCGCTGTGCTGAAGTAATGAGAGAATGAATTGTGAAAGCGGGATATTTTAAACGCTGTTGCGCAATAGATGGCGCTGTTTTAAAATAATCATAAAATATGAATTACTTACTGCCAGATAGCCAATTGAATAAAATTTGTATTTGATTTGTATTTTCACTTTGTGGAATTACATTGTTATTAAAATATTTTAAACACATTTTACAGAGCTTTACAAAAATTTTTAGAATTTTATATAAATTTTAGAATTTTATCCAGGGATGAGTACTTTCATATAAAGTAAATACGTTTACGTGAAGCACTATAAACGTAAGAGCCATAAAATTTGGTGTGAATTATTTTCAAAGCAAAATCGAACACGCACAACGTGTGGGCCAGCTAGTCGAATATTAAAAAAATATTCAAGCCTGACAAAAAATGGTATTCTTCAATCTCTTAAAACAAAAATAAATAAATATGTATGTAGATACTTAAGTACTAGTCTGATAAAACCCAGCGTTGCATTCTTTTTGATCGAAACTGAAGTACATTGGTTTGCTGGCGATTCAACTGTCAAGTTGTATAATTTTTACGATTTCTTTTGCGACTGGCCTCACATATCGCTTACGCCGTAATCTTTAGTTTGCCTAAATGTATTTAATGGTTTCGTTCACAACTTAAAAAAGTTGTTTATTTTATATTAAACAAATTTATATTATTATCATCTTTATTAACGAATACTTTTTTGTTATCTCTTTTCAGGTACGATTAATTTTACATGTTCTTAATTTGTAAGTACACAATTTTTGTTGTATTTAATTTTACTTTTGGTGTATTAAAATTAAGCCTTACGAAGGGCATTTCAGTACTTTAGCAATTTGAATAATACTTACTTACCCAATTAGCTGCATAACGGTGTGTCATTTATCAATCGTGGTACTTTTGTATAAATGTGCCTCTTTTGTTAAAGTACCCTTTATATAAAATGAACTTTTATGTAAGAGGTACAATTTATATAAAATTATATTTTTAATTAAGAGTACCATTTATATAAATGTCGTTTAATCTCTCTTTTTAAATGAAATATATTCAAAGGTACTTTTTATATAAACGTGTCTTTTTATGAAGGATACCTTTTTATATGAAACAATGTACTTCTTTATTTAATAGCAGCTCTTATAATAAGGAGCCTTTTTATATAAAAGCACTTTTTGCATATAAACGCTGCTGCTTATCAGCACATTTGTGTAAAAAAGTATATTTTTGTATATAAGTACCTTTTTATATTTAAGAGCATTTTTATATAAAAGTACCATTTTATATAAAAGTACCATTTTATATAAAAGTACCATTTTATATAAAAGTACCATTTTATATAAAAGTACCATTTTATATAAAAGTACCATTTTATATAAAAGTACCATGTGTATAAAAGTATTATTTTATATAAAAGTACCATTGTGTATAAAAGTACCATTTTATATAGAAGTACCATTGTGTCGTTTAATAACGCTTTTGATATAAGGTATATTTAAAGTTTCATTTTATATAAAAGTACCTTTTTATAAAGCGTACCTTTTTATATGAGAGTATTTCTTTATTTAAAAGTACATCTTATAAAAAGGCGTCTTTTTATATAAAAGCACTTTTTGTATATAAACGCTCCTGCTTGTATCAAAGCACATTTGTTTAAAAAAAGTGTATTTTTGTAAAAAAGTACTTTTTTATATTTAAGTACTTTTTTAAATAAAAGTACCATTGTGTATAAAAGTATCACTTTATATAAAATTACCATTATGCATAAATGCATCATTTTATATAGAATTACAAAAGTACCATTGTGTAAAACATGGTACTTTTATATAAAATTACTTTTTTTATATAGAAGTACTTTTTTCATGAAAAAGCCTTTCTATATAATTTTTTTTTATAAAAATATATACCTTTTTATAAAAGTACCTTTTATATAAAATTGCCTTTCTATAGAAAATTGTCTTTATATTTCAAATCTATACATATAATAAAACTGTAACAGAACCATTTCTGTATATGAAATATTTTTTGATAATTTTGTTGCTGTTGGAACACAAAACAGCAATTTTTAGGATTTTAGTCTGTCTGTGTTCGCATCACGTAAAAATTACTGAATGATTTTTAATAAAATTTTGTGAGGAGGTACCTTGGTATCTTGATACACATATAGGATACTTTTTTCCCGAAAAATATCACATTTTCAAAAGAAAATAGAGAAAAAATAGTGAACGTACGCAATTTTACCAATATAAATGTAGTGCAAACTTCACAGAACCTTTCATTTTTGATTTTTTAACACTACAGAACTCTACAATAATGTTAGAACTTTATTTATGGATGGGTACCTCTATGCGTGCGAACATTTGGGAAAAAAACATTTTGAATGCTATTTTGTTATTTCATTTTCGTTCACACAAACGAACATGTTGTCGGCAACATTTTATTATTATTGAAGCAAATTTCAAAAAGCAAAAACAATTTAAACAAAGTAAATGTCAACAAAGCGAATCGCCGAGTACCGAACGCAAAAACTGTATTCTCTTTTCCACCCGTAATATGCTAGCCAAGGCATATTTCAAAAGGATGATGGCATAAGGGAGAGGAAATTTCAGAAAAAAAATTTTTTAATTTTTTTTATATGGATTTTGACAGTAATATCTATTTTATTCTCTCTTAAAATACCTGATTAATGTCAAACTCATTATAAAAAAAATTTTAAAAATTTATCTTTAATATTAGCTTCGCTTTGTGCAGTCACCTGGTTAAATATGCCTTGATGCTAGCAAACTAAATGTTTCCTATCCAAATGTTTTCGTGTTTAAACTCAGACTTAGGTGTCTACACCGCATTTCTATTCCAGGAAATCACGTGCTTTTACAACATATGGAACATATAGTTTTGTTGTTGAAAAGTGGAAGTTCCTCGGGAGCAACTACTATAATTACGCGGTGAAGTAGTGCTTTGAAACACTTCCTCCGTTATTGATCGGTGGGATTTTCCTGCCATTCGATTGATGGAGACTAATTATATAGTGACAATAAATTTATTTAATCTGGCTTCAGGGTGGTTAATCTCTGAACCGAGCGTAGGTTTGTAGGATTTCATAAGAGAGTCCACGTCTTTCCAACATAACCTACCCCAACGTTTCGATTAATTGTAAGTTTATTGTTTTTGTTGTTGTTAATGCCAATTAGCAACAGCCAGCCATTTAGTAATTTGTTTATTTGAGTATATAAAAATAAGATATATTCTCTACGATAATATTTTGTACTACATTTGATTTCTTGTTGTTTTTGCCAGGGATGGTAAACGAATTCTTTAATTGTACAGTTGGCTTCCAAAATTATACTTTTTGAACTGAAATTATACTAAATGATTTTTAGTAAATTTAAATATTTTATTCATATTAAATTAAAGTTAAGATAAAATTGTTTGATTCAAAACAAAAAATTTACATAGAATTAATATTTTTTTTTTTTTTTGTGTTTATCGTTAAGTTTCAACATTTATCATATAGTATAAACTCATCAAACATTTTTAAATCAAAATTAAATATTGGTTGCTGGCTCGTGTTTATAAAACAGAACCCACCCAGTCGAGAAGTGTCGGACATTTTTAAATCAGATATTGCTGTATGCGCCAATCGCACTCATCTGTGACTAAGGCTCTGCGACCGTATGGCTGATAAACTATCCAAAATGGACACATTTTTACGTGTCTCGGAAATCAGGGAGTTATATGGAATCCCAACTTAAGCCAGAAATTAACGAATTAAGGATATCTATTCAATGAATACTAAACATTCCTAAATCAGATGACACGATATTCCTCAATCATTCTTATTTGTGAGTGCGCATATGCAACCAATGTAGCTAAAAAACTGTACAGTAAGCTAATCAATTGGCACTCCACTTTCACATTACAATCTACGAATCTATCGCAAATCAGGTGTCTAAACGAGCCAGCTTGGCTGTAAATTAATATGCTGATGTGGCGTAGACTAGATCAAAGTCCTTATTTTACCTTCTGGAAAAGTTGTCGCATAGCTTTAAGCCGAACATCGGGCATACTGCACCTAGTTAGTAAGAATGTTAGGGAAGCCCAAATGCCGATGGAACGCATGAAAAGAAGAAAGATAGTCGAAAGACTGCATCGGACACTCCTTGCCGAAGGCGTTATACACAATGAGTGGATGGATAACGACTTCAGCATTTTTACTGATGGTTCTCTTATGGATGGTAGAGCAGGTGTATACTCAGCTGAGGTGGACTTGTCCTGTAGTCTCCGTTTGGGGCATTACTTCTCCATTTACCAGGCAGAATTGCTTGGGCTGCTGGTTGCATTGGATCACCGGCTGGAATGTCGGGTGCAGCGAAGAAAGGTACTCATTGCGCTCGACAAAAACGCATGAGGCAGTTGAACGTGTAGTGCAAACTATAGTGCTGGAATATGTTTTAAAACTTAACAGATGTGCCTCGGTCAATGAGGCACCATTAATGTGGGTTAAGGTACACATAGGCACAGCTGGAAATGAAGCGGCAGACAACTTGCACTAGGGGCATCTGCTGTGAATTTCTGTATACCAGAACCCAGAGGAGCGATGGGTAATGGCATAATGTGAGCTAAAGTTCTACAATGGGGGAACTCACAAAACATAATAAGATGGAGGGAGGCCACTACGTGTAGGCAGGCTGGAATGGTGCTCAAAGAGCCCCATGGGCAGGAAGGCCAGTAAGGTGCTCAGATATAATAGAAGTAAATTAAGCTGGATGACTGCGTTGGTGACAGGTAATATCTCTTCTTGTGGTTCGTTTAATGAAAATAAGAATAGGAAATTTAAGCCACAGAGTACTTAGTACCAGTCCAGACATTGAAACTTTTGTTTTGCAACATCTAAAGTTGTTAGTGGTGTGAAGAAAGACGAATGGCAGCGGGTACAACTCTGCTTCGACTCTCTCTTGTTGTTGATGTTCGATCCTTCATTTGCCAGAGAATTTAAGAAAAGTCCAGAAACAATTACTGGTCTGGACGGGGACTTTGAAAGTAAATGGGCAGAGGTTAGTCCTGATATTAAGGATTTTCTTACTACAACTGCAGTTTTTTTCCAGCTTTTGACGGAGATTTAATTTATCATGTTCTGCAGTTGATAGTCTGGTGTTGCTGTCAGTATAGCGATATTGTAGGCTCAGGCTTACAATCTATGAAGAGGGGTCTCTTTTCGATCCCCTTCCGTCCTTCATGATTTTAGGGAACCGAAATGTAAATTACTGAAAACTCTTTTCATTGAGTCACGTGCAACAACTAGGCTTTAATCTTGACTTTAACGATTTCAGGCTGTCGACTGATCACTGTCGGACTTTTTTCTCATCACGCAGTCACTAGTAATTGCTAACATTTATTCAAGCCTCAGGTCCCCCATGGCATCCACATTTAACAATCTTCTACTAGTGGCCCAGAGTCTTATGCTAGCCAGTGCTGAATGTCCAGAGACAGACACCTTAAAGTACAGGCAGATACGTCAAATATTTAACACAAAATAGCGTAAGTACTATTTTTACAAATGTTTATTCAATCTTACCTGACCCCTGGGATCTTATATTTCTTATTCGAAATTTCATAAGAACAAACATGTGTTTACACATTTTAGTGTTTACGTCTTGTTGGTCAAATATTTGACATATGTAAGTATGTATCTAAAGGGGCCTCCGAATTCAGTTGGTTTGTAAATCTAACTTGAAAAAAAATATAAATATTCGAATTATAAAAGTTACTATTCTACAACTGTACAATTGAAATCTTTAAGATGGAAATATACAAAACTTGCCATCCCTGGTTCATGCAGTTGTTTACTATTCCAACACAGATTACAAACACAATTACACAATAACCCCCCTTTCATTGTACTCGAAATTTCTATAAAATTCTAATAAGTAGATAACAACAACGAAAAACAATCACAACAACTACAAACTACAATGAACAGCAACAACTTGTTTAGAAGATGAGTGTAAAAAGGAAGAGCCGAAAATCTCTCCTCTCTCGCTGTTAATAAATAGCAATGTCAGCTAGGGAGTGATGAATTTTTATCACAGAAATGTGTGTGCATGAGTGGTGATAAGTACGTATGAATGTTGGGTGTTGAGGTTGTTGGATGTGGCCTAAGGAGGAAGATTCTTTAAGTTAAATATTTTTTTTTCCAACAAATAGATAAAAAAGAAAATTTTGTACATATGTGGGCTTGAAATGTGACGTCATTAATTGAAGAAAAAAATAAATAAATGACACGCAATCTAACAGAATAGAATAAAGTAAAAGTTGTTATTAACAAACTGTACCAAGTATGAGAATATTTTTGCTAGTAAGAAAAAGAGAGTGAGAAAAAACTACTAGTGTTTTGTTGAGTGAGTTAAAAAAAACATGTACATGAGTTGTGCTTTCAAAGCTTTTTTTGGAGGCATTGGAGTGGATTTTTACTTTTTGCATTTGTTCAATGAGTGATATTATTTATCAGCCATTTACTTTAACTCAACTGCTATTAAGCTCAACAATTGGATTTTAGTACGATTCAATACTTGCAACGTGACGGTTTATAGTATTCTTAGAGTCTACGCTGTTTTAATTAAATTGACTTAAAATCTAATTTCAAAATATATTGCAATTTGCAACTGTTACTAAAGTTTTTACAAAAAAGAATTATTTAAAAATTAAAATAATTTTCATCAAATAAATTTTCGCTTATTTTTTTTCTTTAGTTTTTATAAAAGGAAAAATTTAAAAAAAAGCTTGTGCTGCGTTTCAAAGAAAAATATTTGAAAATAGAAAATTTATTTCAATTGCACTTGACGTGTGAGTGTGTTAATGAAAAATTAAAGCAAAAAAATAAAAACGAAAAAAAAACAAGTGTAGAAAATTGCAAAAAGAAAATAAGAATAATTTTTAAAAAGAACACAAGAAAGCCTAAAAAGAAAGAAATAAGAAATAATTTGTTTAATTAATTTCAATAAGAAGAAGGCAAAATTTTGACAAGCAGCTACAAAAGGAAAATAATTTTTGTTTTGCAACCACGCCCCTGGTGTTTAAAATAAACCATAAACGGAACCCCCACCTTTAAACGCTCAGCAACATTCTACCATATTTTTGTTTAAATTTTGTCAATTTTTTTTTTCTTTCCCATTGTTGCAATTCACTCAAGTGGTGTAGTTATTGTTGTTTTAAATAATTTCTTCTTTATCATCGGTTAAACAGAAAAGAAAAGCAACAACAACAAAAATCTTTTTTTTTTTAATATTTTTCTTCATTCTGTGTCGTGTATCTCTGTGTGTGACGTTTAATTGCAACAGTAGCAAGTAGTAGCAGCAGCAGCGGCAGACGCAGCAGTAGCAACAAAAAGAAGCTAAGCAACCTGTATGTGCAACCAGCCCCTTAGGCCAATGTTTTAAAATACGGAATCCACAATAATCTTAACGGTTGGTCTTTTTTATCTGTTTTTCTATGTTCGAGTATGTATGTATGTATGTATTTTTAAAATAAAAAATGATTTTTTTTTCTACATCTTCATCCATTTATTTAAAAATAAAACATGAAAAATAATGATTTCAAACGTGTTTGTGTTTAACAGAAAATTGAAAAAATATATAAAATACATTAAATAAAATATAAAACATATTTTCACTTTTCTTTTTTTCTTTGTGCTTTTTTGAAAAATGCAAGCGTTTCTTTTAAGCTGTGTTTTGTACATTTTGAGTTCAAATTTTTTTGACTGGTTTAAGCTAAAAACTACCCCACGTTTTATTTGTTGTTGGCTTAAATTGAAATTTCTTATTCTGGGCGATTATTTTGCGAAACATATTGTACAATATGTTGGTTATTTAGAAATGGTTTAAAAAAAGCTGAAAGATGATGCATTTTTTTCACTTTAAGTCACTAATTGGCATTAGTTTAAAGCTAATGAAACAATAAAAATAAGAAGAAAAAATTTAAACAAATTATTAAAAAAATGTCATTAAATGAATTTTATTAAAAATTATTTAAATAAAAAATATTTAATGTTTAAAGTAAAATATTCTTCAAACAGGAAAACATAAATTCGATACTTAATTTTATCCAAAAAACTGCAGAATTTTTTTGGTATATTTTGTTTTAGTTTTTATAAACACTTTCTTTATAGGTATAAAATAATTGCTACATTCAAAATAGAAAAAAGAATAAGGCATAAAAAATAAAATTTTACAAAAATATAAAAAATAAAATTAAGAAAACTTAAAGCATAAATTTAAATAAAATTAAACATAAAAAATACTATAGAAAAAATATATCACTCGAAAAAATAATAATAATTAGAAAATAAAAGCGAAAATACTATAATAAATTATTTTTTAAAAAAATAGACAACAAAAATTGTCAAATATGTAATTTAAAAAGAATTAATGTAAAATAACATATACCTATGTATCTTTAACTTTTTATGTGGTTTTCGAACTATTTATTAATATTCAAATGAATTATTCTTAGTAAGATTACGTTTGTAGATTATAATAGCTGCAGTTGAGATGAAACAACATTTTTTATACAAATTAGGTGATAAATTCTGAGAAAACAGTTTATATTTAAATAAACAGTTTATATTTAAATAAATAAGGTTTATCACCTAATTTGTATTTGTAGTTAAAATATATGAAATAAAATAACATAAAATAATATAAAATAAAATGAAATAAAATGATAAAATAAAATAAAATAAAATTATACAGAATAATACAAAATAACATAAAATAAAATAATATAAAATAAGATAAAAAAATAAAATGATACAAAATAATATTAAATAATACAAAATTATATAAAATAGAATAAAATAATACAGAATTATATAAAATAATACAAAATCATATAAAATGAAATGATATAAAATAAAATAAAATAAAATAATATAAAATAAAATAAACTAAAATAAAATAAAATAAAATAAACTAAAATAAAGTAAAATAAAATAATATAATATAATACAAAATAAAACAATATAAATTAAAATAACATAAAACCAACTAAAAGAAAATAATACAAAATATTATAAAATAAAATAATACAAAATAATATAAAATAAAATAAAGTAAGCTAAAATAATACAAAATAATATAAAATGAAATGAAATAAAATATTACAAAATAATATAAAATAATATGAAATAATATAATATAAAATGAAATAAAATAAAATAAAATAAAATAAAATAAAATAAAATAAAATAAAATAAAATAAAATAACATAAAATAAAATAAAATAAGATAAGATAAAATAATACAAAATAATATAAAATACTTCAAAATATTATAAAATAAAATAATACAAAATAATATAAACTAAAATAAGATAAAATGAAATAAAATAAAATAAAGTAAAATAAAATAATACAAAATAATATAAAATTAAATAAAATAAAATAAAAAAAGATAAAATAAAATAATTCAAAATATTATAAACTAAAATAATATTAAATAATATAAACTAAAATCAGATAAAATGAAATAAAATAAAATAAGAAAAAATAAAATAAAATAATACAAAATAATAAAAAATATTTAAAAAAAAGATAAAATAGTCTCAAATAAAGTAAAAATAAAATAATTCAAAATAATATAAAATAACACAAAGTAATATAAACTAAAATAGGATAAAAAATAAAATGATAGAAAATAATATAAAATAATACAAAATAAGATGAAATAAAATAAAATAATAATAAATAAAATAAAGTAAGATAAAATAATACAAAGGAATATAAAATTAAATCAAATAAGATAAAATAAAATAGAATATTATAAAATAATACGAAATAATATAATATAAAATGAAATAAAATAAAATAATACAAAATAATAATATAAAATAATGCAAAATATTATAAAATAAGATAAAATAAAATAAAAATACAAAGTAATATGAAATAATACAAAATAATATAAAATAAAATAATATAAAATAAAGTAAAGTAAACTAAACTAAAATAAAGTAAGATAAAATAATATCAAATTAAATTAAATTATCAAAACAAAATAAAAAATAACGTAAAATATGTACAAAAAAAAGCAAACATTTATATGACAATAAATAAAAAAATAAGAAATTACCAAATATATTAAATAAATAATATAAAATAAATTTTTTTATAAAAATTACAAAAATAAACTTAAATTTAAAATGCATTAGCAAAAATTTAAAAAATTAAAAATAATTAAAATAAAAATAACTAAATTTAAAAAAAAAATTAAAAAAACAAAGTCAAATAAAGTACAATAGAGTAGAAAAATAACGTAAAATAAGGTAAAATATGTACAGCAAAAGTGTTTACTTTGAAAATATACAAAAAAGAATTTAATAAATATATTAAATAAATCACGTAAAATAAATTGTTCATGATATAAAAAAAAATAAAAATAAAATTAATAATTAACAAAAAATAATATTGTAAGTAATAAAATGAGAATAAATTAAAATAAAATAAATTTTAATAATAATATAATAAAAACTTAGTATAGTTTATGGACGCCTTGATAGGCTAATAGTCAGATCGATTTTGCGGTTATGGGTTTGCTTCTCACTAAAGATTCTGGGTGTTGCTTAACAACGAGTAAAGATATTGAAAAAAAAAATAAACAAACAAATTAGAAAATTGGACACATAAATTAAAAAACTAACAAATATTACAAATTTCAAATATTTTATTATTAAAATTTATTAATAAAAACAATTAAATAGGGAGAGATGAAATATAGAATTACATTAGATGGAAAAATTATTTAAAAAAAAAATTAAATAAAAAATAAACATAAAATAAATAAGAAAACAAGAAAAACAAAAATTAAATAAAAATAAATAAATCTAAAAAAATATAATTCTTACAAATGTCCACAAAAATGACAAAATAAAATAGAAAACTAAAAGTAAATAAAAATTTTAATATTTTTTATTAAAGAAAATAGAAAATAATTTTAAAAAAGTTAGTTATTTTTATAGTTATCGATATGGAATGCAAAATAACAAATTTTTTGAATTTTTGTCTGTCTTTCCGTTTATGTTTGCATTACGTAAAAACTACAGCATAAATTTTAATAAAGAGGTACCCTAGGTATCTCCTAACAAAACTCGGTTCAAATATAGCACACTTTTTTCCGAAATCTAACTCATTTCCAAGAATAAATAAAGTTATTACAAAAAAAAAAAAATAATCACCAAAGTTCCCAAATTTACAGAAAAAATCTAAAATTACCTGCAAACGAAAACTTTACTTAAAAACAACTCTGAAAATTTCAATAAAAAAAAACACTGAAACCACTAAAAATTTTCAGATCAAGCATTTCTTTTTGAATGACCTTCAAAACTTAAATAAAAGCGTTTTAAAAAAAAACTATAGCCACCATTTATTAGATATAAAACTTGCCACGCCACAGTGGTTCGAGGAGATAAAACTTCTTGTAGTTGATAATACTTTTATTGCAACAACTATGCACAAGTTAGTTGAAAAACATCAGTTTAAACTTTTTTCGTGAATTAATATGCAGATAAGATTATTTTAATAGTCGCATTCATCACCATAAACGTCATCATCATGGCCACCATCATTATTACCGTAAACATAATCTGTGTTTTTATTATCCAAATTAGAACTAGAACTATCACTATCATTGTTATCGTATTATATATCTTATTGACTGTGATAAACTTCATTTTTTCTTATTTATATCGCTTCTTAATACCTGATATCAAAGGAGAAGAACTCAGTAAAAACTTTAATTAAATAACAAATTGTTTTTTATCATTTATATAAAAAAAGTATCTAATCATGACTATTTGAGGATTAGCCATCGGTGATACTCTGCTTAAAATGCAAAACAAACACCTGAGTTTGGCAACGTTTTTATTGCTTTTTTGTTTTGGTAAATTTATATCAAGAAGTAGCTATGGCCACACACGTTGTATGCGTCCTAACAATATTTTGTTTGATATTTTTAAAGTAATCCACACAAAAATTTTAAGACTCTTACTTTTATAGTTCTTCAGGTATACGTATTTTCTTTTTATAAAGGTACCCATCCCTAGATAAAATTCTAATATTTATATAAAATTCTAAAGATTATTGTAAGGCTCTGTAAAATGTGTTTAAAATATTCTGCCTTAAAGTATGCATTCCGAATACATTGCGAATTTTTCCACTTTCTCTTTGAATCAGGATACTGAGGTACCTTCTCACAAAATTTTGTTAAAATCCATCTAGTAGTTTTTACGTGATGCAAACACAGGCAGACAGGAAAAAAGTTGCTGTTTTATTATACGTATAGATAAATGCGGAATAAAAACAATTTGAATACAGCTTTTCTCCAGATGAACTTCCTAATGATTATGATAATAGTGTTAGTGATGGTAAATATTTATATAATTTTAATGGAAATAATGATGATAATTATTATTTTTGGTGGTCTTTATGATTATGATACAGCTTATTAAAATAATCTAATCAACATGATAATTATTTTTTAACAATAAAAAAAATTCCATAAGAAAGTTTATAACGATGGTTCTAATG
The DNA here is from genome assembly GCA_949628195.1 of Phasia obesa. NCBI lineage: Eukaryota > Metazoa > Arthropoda > Insecta > Diptera > Tachinidae > Phasia > Phasia obesa. Next base: position 92,306,522 of record OX451219.1, on the reverse strand, counting down.
AAATTAATGCGGAAAAATGTCGCATCTTTAATAATCGTCACTTTTGGTATAATTAAGCACACTGTGCCTCATGAGCGTAAATGATCAGAACTCATCTCTAATTAATATCAAAACATTTCGACAACAATAGTATATATATATATATATATATATATATATATATATATATATATATATATATATATATATAATGAATATTATATAATATATGTAATTAATTGACAATTTCATTACCATTGTTTTCATTAATGGTAATGGTTTTTAATGAAAAAGTTTCATTAGTAATTATTTAAAAAAAATCATTACCATTAATCAATGATTAAATTATGAAAAAGCATTATCATTATTGCCAGCATTTACAATCAACTTTTTTATAGTGATCTTTTTAAATAAGTTACACCTTTCTCTGCTCTCCTATTATGTGAATTTTTTCAAATAAAAACAATGAAAACTGAAATAAAATAAAATATAAACAATTTCTGATAAATAAATTTTTATGACAAATTTTTAACGAGAGTGAGTGCAGTAGTAGTAGTAGTAGTAGTGCCACACTAAATTAAATAAAAAGTTACAGATTTAGAAAAAGCATAACCAGACATGATATTGATACCTCATAGCTATTAAAACCTATTGTGATCAGAAATTTGTGTTTAATAAAAACAATGCTTTTTTCATCAATTATAATTAGTAATTATACAATTTCATTACATTTGCATTACAATTGTAATTAAAACAAATGTAATTAAAAGCAATTGTAATTAAATATAAAACAGTAGCATTAAATGGTAGTTACATTTTTTTTTCATTGTAACTACTTGAAATAATGCCAATGAAAATTTAATGCTAATGAAAAAATCCCAAGTATGCCATACATGGGACTAATTAATTAGATTGAGTAATTAATTGACAATTTCATTAGCATTGAATTTTAAATAATGCTAATACATTTTTTTTCATTAATAGTAATGGTTTTTAATGAAAAAGTTTGATTAATAATTATTTAAAAAAAATCATTACCATTAATCAAATACCAAATTATAAAAAAGCATTATCATTATTGGCCACATTTGCAATCAACCTGTTTGTAGTGATATTTTTTTTCATATAAAACAGAGAAAACTCAGAAGAAGATTAAAAACCCTTTTAAAAAAAAAATTTTATACCGTTGGAGATTTCATAGTACAGATTTCCAAAACTAGAGTGAATATAAAGTTATTAAAGCCTACAGCAATAATTAATTTGTGTTTAATAAAAACAATGATTTTTTCATCAATTATAATTAGTAATTATACATTTTTATTGCATTTCCATTATCATTAGTAAAAACAAAATAATTAAAAATAAATCAGTAGCATTAAATGGTAGTTACAATTTTTTTCATTGTAACTATTTGAAATAATGCCAATGAAAATTCAATGGCAATGAAAAAATTCCAAGTTATATATACAGACACTGTTTATTTAACCACTTTCTGGACCGAGTGATCTCCCGTTTTAAAGATGGCGTCAGACTTCTTGCTTTGGAACTTTTTAAATCTCGCACCTATCACCTCAAACTTTACAAGTCTTGACAGCTACCAATTAAACAAAAATTGCCAACTTGGATTCAGATGTTTTGCGAGCAAGCGGAAGGCGATCATTTGACGGATATATAATTTTTGCAGCTTAATTTCAATTATGAACTCTTCGTGTATGCATAGCTCTTTTTATTTAAAATTACATATAGGAGAATTTACGTTCTGATATGACTTTTATTAATCGCCACCTGTAATGCTAATAGCAAAAAACAAACATTTTTAATTAATTAATTTTTAAAACAAAACTTCACAAAAAAAATTTGATTAGCAAAAAAAAAGAATTAAAATAGAAAGGCAATCTGCTTTGATATTTTAAGTTAAAATTCCTTTGTTTTTGAAATTACTTAGTTCTAAGTACTACACAAATACCTAAAGAGTCCAAGGGAAAAATAGGGCATACTTTAAGGCACATAACTATCACTATAGTTGAATATAATTACTTACTTAGTTTATGATTAAGGTCAATATAGTTATGCTTGTCAACGTTGCGATCGGACATTTATTTTTTGGGCTACTGTGCCCAAGGGGTAAAAATAAACCGTCGATGTCACAGACCTCTCTCTGGAACCGTTAGACACTTAAAAATCTTTACATATAATAAAATAGTAACTCATTTCCTGTCTCTCTGTCTTTTCCTTTGTGTTCGTATCACGTAAAAACTACTGGATGGATTGTAACAAAATTTTGTGAGGAGGTACCTTAGTATCCAGATTCCAATATAGGATAAAAAAATATCTTATATCGAAGAGAATCATATTTCGTGGAGAAAAAGCAGTGAAAGTACGACGATTTTTTTACCGATTTAAAAGTACTGCTTACTTTAAGGAATCCTTTATTTTTAAAAGCAGTATATTTTAAGCAATGTTGCGCAACAGATGGTGCTGTTTTAAAATAATGAGTAACTCATTTACTGTCTGTCTTTTACAGAGCTTTTCAATAATTTTTAAAAGTTTATCCAGGGATGTGTACCTTTAATAAAAGTAAATACGTAAGAGTCTTACAATTGAGTGTGGATTACTTTCAAAGCAAAATCGAATAAAATATTGTCAGGACGCACCCAATGTGTGTGAGCACAGCTAGCTTAAAAATAAAAACCCAAATTTATTAATTTGATATTTTAAGTTAAAATTCCTTTCTTTTCGAAATTACTTAGTTCTAAGTACTACACAAATACCTAAAGAGTCCAAGGGGAAATATAGTGCATACTTTAAGGCATATAACTATTACTATTGTTGAATATATGTAATTACTTCGTTTATGATTGCGATCAGTACACTTATGTTTACCATCGCAAAAATGTGACTCTCTTAACATCGCTTCGATGACACAACTCTCTCTTTATCTTTGGAACCGCTAGACACTATAAATTTATAGTTCAGAATAAAAGTAAATATTTCATTTTAAAATCTTTAAGTTTAAAAAAGCTTAAACACTTGCTTTAATAATATTTTCTAGAATTTTAATTGCAGACAATTGCGTTGCATACCTTTAGGATCATATATCAACAAAATAGTATAACGTTATGTGTGTGGGAATAGCATATTATTGTTTTATGTTTTTTTCTACATTTTTTCTCATTTTTTTATTATTTGTGGGTACAAAAATAAGTGTTGTTAACTACCTAAAAAGCAATTGATAAATTTGCACAATTTATGCAACTTTTTATGTAAAGCTATATTTGTCCGGAACTTTTCATGAGCAAGTCCTGGATTTCCAGATCCCAGGAAAGCTGATAAAATAGTAAGAACTTTAACATGTTTGTAAAGAAAGTTGCCCAGTCATTTGTAAGTAAATTAAAAGAAAAAGTCCTTAATCGAAATGCTAAAAGAAAGTAGAGATGAAAAAAAGGGCGAACATTTTTCAAAAGTACTTTTTTAATAACACTGTACAACAAAAAAAAATATTCCTTTAAAAAATGTAATATAAAAAATGTAATATAAAATATAATCTTTTTTTATATTAAGTAGAGAGTTTTTTTTTAATGGGCGTGGCGGATATTACTTCTTTAATCAAGGACTTAATTAGTCAATTTATCATAACTCGAGAAAGGTTCTTCCGATTTAGACAAGAGGATGCTCGGAAGATTAAGAATATTATTATCTTCGAGTTACTTCAATACAATTTTTTTACCTGTTCAACAGTTCTGAAAATATTCGGAAATTGGATTCCTTACTAGTTTCCGAATAACTACAGAAATTTTGAACGGATAAGAAAAGTGTGTTCGAAGATTTTGAGTTGAGTTAATCGATTATATATGTATGTATACTGTATAATAGTTGACGAAACGTATATATATAATTTCCTACTCAAGAGTTCTATGTAAAGAATACTATTGGCAATTTTTAACACAATATCTTGCTCAACAAGATATTGTAACGCCCTAAAAAGTCGTACATACGTAATGAACAGCAAAACTCATTCATAACTAATGAACTGAAAAATTTTATTTCTCAGCTAAGACCCTGATACGGAGATTGAAAGCTTCCTAACAAAAGGTTATGAAACTTCAAGTGGATGTTGCTCTATTTCTCTGGAGTTATAAAAAATGGAATATATGATTAATCTTACCTTATTAAAAGGTACTTGAGACCAAACAGCTAGTGTTTTTTCTTCTATACATATAATAAAACTGTAACAGGGCCATTTCTGTATATGAAATATTTTTGAAATGGAATGTAAAACAGAAATTTTTAGAATGTGCTTCTGTGTTAGCATCACGTAAAAACTAGTGGAAGTATTTCGATAAAATTGTGTGAGAGCTTTCCTTCGTATCTCGCTTCAAATATTGGATATTTTTTCCTGTAAAAATATCTCATTTCCAAAAGAATATAGAGAAAATATGGAGAAAGTACGCAAGTTTGACGATTTAATAGTACTGAAAACTTCTATGCACCTTTTATTTTTATCAGCGGAAAATTTGTAACATTATTTACAAGACTTTTACATAATGCCTATGATCCTGAGTAATTACTCAGGGTTGGGTACCTTTACATAAATTAATTACATAAACCATATCTGAAGCACTATAAAAGTAATTGTAAGGACGCTGGCGAAGTGGCAGGCACAGTGGGCACTATCTGTAAAAAGTAAATTATATTTTTAATTTATTTTTAGTTTTTAATTTAATTTAAAAAGAAAATCTTTTTTTTTTAATTAAAATAATTTTTTTTTGTGTAATAATCAACTTTTTTTTCGCTTATTGTATTTATGTTGTTTATTGTTGTTTATTGTTTTTTCTTGTAACAATTGTTTAAATTTTCTTATCGCTTAAAATAAAAGGTCTTCAATTTCTAATTTTAGAAAATATTTTCAAAAAAATAAACTGTTCGAAAAAGAAGCACAACAGCTTCAAAAAAATTCTTATTTTGACTACAGGAAAAAAACGACACCCCTGTGATAAACTTTGTGCATATATTTTTTTTAGAAAATAAAAAAAAATCTTTATCAAAATTAAATTTAAATTATTTAAAATTCAATAAACAATTTTTATGTTTTTTATGAAAAAAATAATATGTCTAGTCTTACTATGTGTGGGTAAATTATAAATACATAGATGTACATATGTGTGTGTCTTGTTCCACATTAAATGAAAGTGAATTATTTTGTTTTAATTACTTGAATTATTGAAAAATCTATAATTGAAAATTAAATATTTCATTTATTAAAAAATTAAACTAAAATTATTTGTCTATGATATTTTTGAATTACTTATTTTGGAAGCCAACCATGTGTCTTTAATTATTTGAAATTCACATTTGTCATGCAAGTGGCAGACGGCAGCAACACTGTTTGTAATTTTATAAGCAATGCAAAAAGAGTATAAAAAGAGTATAATTTTTTTTTTTCTTCAATTTAAGTGTCAAATCGTGGATAATCTTAAATATTCATTTAATGACATTCTCTATGTTCAGAAGTGTGTATATATGGGTTAGTGACGTTACCCAGCAAACATTTGGGTATAACATGAAACAGGCTTTGAAATCAAATATTAATTAGAAAATAATTAATTATCTCATTTAGTTTTGTGGATTTTAAAATTTAGATTTTCTTCAAAAACAATTTCTTCAGAAATACAAAAAACCAATTACTAAACAACACACACTGAGTGTTTCGAACATGAGACGAATAAATACGGCGACCAGTAGAATAGAAAGTTCGTTTTATATATATATATATATATATATATATATATATATATATATATATATATATATATATATATATATATATATATATATATATATATATATATATACAGTAAGTTAGTTTGTGTTTGAGTATGAGTATGAGCACTTGCTCATGAGCTTGCTCTTGCAACTGTTTATTTGGATATCCAATTATTCATAAATGGGCTAAGAATGAGTGGTATTGAAACAGATGTGATGTCCATTCCTATATCATACTACACAGAAAAAATTTAAAATTAAAGGTTTTAATTAGTTTGAAATTAAAGTTCAATTAATTTTTTTTAATTGATTCAAAAATATGTATGTTTAAAAAACCAGAACTAAAAAATTCTTAATTAAACAAATAATTGAATCAATTAATTATTTTATTAAATTTTAACCTGAAAGCAATTAAAACCTTTACTTGGTGAAAATAATTTTTTTTGTGTAAAAATCAATAGTAAAATTTGGTTTTTTTTTTTTTTTGTTGATTTACATGTCCGGTAAAATCAAACTAAACTTAGTGGTTAGGCGTTTTTCGAAAAATATTTGCCTAGTCTGAACGCATCTTTACAATTTACCTTTTCTGGCAAATCAAATATTAAATCTTATTTTTAAGTTTCAAAAATGCGAAGTTAGCCAAGCGAACTAGTAAATGAAACCTTTTTACAAAAATCATCTATTTAAGTCAAAAATTTAGTTGGTGGGAGATTTAAGTATAATTTTTAAAATGTTTGACATTATGTTTGTTGGGTATTTGATTTGTGGCTTTGTACGTGTGTGTGTGTGTGTGTATATGCTGTTTAGTCTGACATTGTGTTTGCTATGTTGTAAGGTGCTGACAAACCGAACAATTTTAAATTTAAAAGAAATAGGTATTTCTTTAATACATTTTTCATGTAGAAAACAAAAATTGTTGTACCTAAATGTGTGTTGTTAGGCAGAGAAATTAAACCAAATTAAAAAAAAATATACACATAGTATACATACATAAGTATATTTAAATGAATAAAGAATTTTTTTTATAAATAAAAGGCAAATTTTTAAAAGTACCAATAATGCAGGTACTCGAAGAAGAACGCGGCAATACCAACGAAAAAAAGCCTGCAATTAACTTATTGTTTGCTTAGGAAGCTTCCATACATAATCGCGAGGCTGGTATGGCTTAGACTAGATCAAGCCTTAACAGTAGTGTTTAAATTGATGAAAATCAGAATATTTCATCGTCAAAGACTACGGCGGTATGGGGATTTAATTTTTTTTATGCCTTTGTATTGCCCAGTATATCTGAAGATCCAACTGGTTTGAATCCATATTGAACCCATATTATCATAATTTTACTTTAATCTTATTTAACGGTTTGAACAAAGTCTTATTCCTTTTTATTCGTAAGTCAGACTATCCTTACTTTCGATTCCCACCAAAGACTGTGGAAGTGATGACCACGTTGACTACTAAGCAATGTTCACGAGTTCAATACTCAGCCAACACCAATTTTTGTATTAATTTCTCTTTATAATAATGCATATCACAGCGCCCTCCTTCACCGGTATTACCACATAGAACTATAAATTGGCTATACTTGCTTCAAACTAATTCGCCTAAATAAAACCATAGGCGCTAGCAACACTGTTCTAAAAATAATCATAACGTGCAAATGCGGTGTTACCATAACCAAAGTTTTACTATCACACTAACTAACTATCTGTCTTACCTACTACTACTATCCCTTTCCAAAGGAAGTAACACAGTTAATATAGGCATTAATTGCCTGAGTGTTTCTTCTCTAAAAAAAAGGAGCTTGAATATAATCTGTGTGCCAACAAATGATTAATTGCGTTACTGACAGGAGAGGAACTCCAAAGAATTGTCTGGCCAAGTAAAAAAAATCAAGGTTAGATGATAGTTGCAGGCTAGGCCTGGAAAAAGGCTTTGAACCACGGGCAGACACATATTATATGTAGATGCTGTGGAGACTTAGCCTTAAGCAAATGTTACCAATAACCATAAATTATGTGATGAGAAAGAATGTCGCCAGTCTAAAATCACAACAGTCGAGAGTAAAAGGCTAGTGACAGCACGAGACTTAATTAAAGTAAGGTATTTGTAATTTTCCAGTCGGATTCCAGAAACCATTGAGAAACGAGGGAGGTCAAAAAGGGACCCATGAAGCTAGAGGTTTGCTCCGGTACCCCGCCTACAAAATAAAAATAAAATATCTCGAAAATGAGTCGTTTTTACGCTGTTTTCGTGTAGCGCAGAAAATTCTAATTTTATGTGTGGGATGGCGCAATCTTATTCCTATCAGTCTTGGTGGGTCCTTACCAGAAAGGGGCTGCTGTGGCCGAAAGTATGCAACTCAATACCAGGATGTAGAATTGCCAGTGATCTCAATAAAATTTCGCGCCCCAATGGCAATTTTGCATTAACATCACGCTTACAAAGTTCAATTGATTCAGAAGTCATTTCAATACGGCTTCTCAGATTGGGCCCTGAGATGCTGCAATCGGTCATCCAATGATTGTCGTCATCACGTGATTGTCTAAAATCTAGTGTATGCTTAGTGACTGACATTTGGGTATAGATTTTGGAAGGTGGCTAATTTTTATTTTTTCAAAAATGCAATAGTTTTGGCTTAAGAACGAAGACTTTAACTTGGATAATCTTTGGCTCAGCAAGCAATCGGTCTTTTGTGTACTAAATAGTAATCGTGTTATCAGCCGTCTTGACGATCTCAATTTGCCGCCTCGGAGCTGAAATTGAATCCACTTAGACTTTTTGTTATGGAGTGCTACGCAAATACCCCAGACACTTTCAAAACCTTTAAGGCAAGACGTTCGAGCCAGTCGAAATCGAAATCGTGTTCGATAAATAATAGTAATATACCAAAATAAATTAAGTTTAGTTCATTTTATTTAATCTATACATATAATAAAACAATAACTTATTTCATGTCTATCTGTCTGTTTGCGTACACATCACGAAAAACTACTGGATGGATTTTAACAAATTTTTGTGAGGAGGTACCTTAGTATCCTGATTCAAATCTAAGATACTTTTTGTCCACAAAAATATCTTATTTCTAAGATAAAGCGGAGAAAAGTCGGTTCAATTACGATATGTATACTTTAAGGCGGCACATTTTAGTAGGGATGGGACCCTACTAAAATATGTAATGAGTAAATACATAAACCATAAAAAGTTAGGGTCTTTGGTGTGGATTGCTTTCAAAGCAAGAACGCTGACGAAATGGCGGTCACAGCTAGTTTTTAATAAGACACTTGTATCTGGTAAATGTAAAAAATAAAAAATAAAAATTATAAATGAAACTAAAGGTTAAAGTTTATTCTATTAAATGTTGAAAAACAACAAACTTAAAAGCCACCAAATATAAGAAAAAAACCCATTCTAAATTTGAATTCGTTGTTTATGTTTTTAAAAATGTTCGCTCATATTAGATTAAATTTTTAATTGTTTTGTTTATATAGAATTAACTTTGAAATTATGGGGTTTCCACCAAAAGATAATATATTTTTTCACCATTATTTAATTAATTTTTATATGTAATATTTTTATTGTTTTTTTTGTTATTGTTTGTCACATTACAATTATAATTAAATTACACAAACAGAAATAACGTTTTGTTTGTGTTTGTAATTTTGCTAGCGACTAGGAAGGAGTACCCTACCAATTCACCTTTTTTTTGAGTAAATATTGATGTACATGTGTTCGTTAAAATGCACTTAATTGATGACACATTTGATCAATTCATAACTCAATACAAGGGAGTTGTATACGTTGTATTATTGTATTGCAATACAATAGCATAAATTTGTTGTTGGTTATTTATATAAATAAAATCAAATGTCGTTCGTTGGTATTCGCATCGATTAAGAACGACTGCACCGATTTTAGCAATTTTTTTTTTCTAAATTTTCATCATAACCCAACCTAAGTTTTTTACGGAAAGAAATATTACCACGCCCACTTTTATACCCACGTTTTAGGTAGCTAGAGAACTATAATAGGTAGATATTCTGCACCATTAACCCCGTTTTTAATATACCTAGTTTAGAGAAACAAAGGTTGTATTAGAATATAGGGCGTGGTATCTTCCATACAAAGAGAAAAATTATTATCGCCTACCTTATTAATTATTATCGCCTACTTACATAATGTTTAGCACCTACTTGCACAAGTAACCCTCATACAAATGTGCATAGTCTAACAATACACCGACTGTAACACACTGTGTAATTTTTTAAGTCATGGCAAAATAACCATATACGGACACCACTACGTCATAAAAGACCAAACAAAAAAAGACCCCTGTCTTCCAGTTTTGCCCAAAGTCCTCCAGGTTTTTTTTATGGGCCCTCAAAGATGTGGGGCCTCGATGTCATTTTTGCAAAAAAATGATCATCTCCTCAAGCTCATATTTTGCAAACCGTTTGAAATTTTGATATACTCTCTGAGGCAAAGTTGTAGCTATTGTCATAAAGAACAAAAATTGTGAACATATAAAATCAAAAAAACTTCATCTTCAAGGTCAAAATCGCAAAAAACTTTAAAAAATTAAATTTTTTTTACCTTTTTTCCCCTGTTCAGGTCCATAGGTAGCAAACCGTTCAAAATTCTAGGAAACAATCAACTACAAATGAACCTAAGACCTCAATAAACAACTTTCTAGAACACATGAACTTCCTAGGAATGATTCTTAACACTGTTTAGGTAGCCGCAAAAGTGAAAAATTTCCCGAAAATTTTTTAGCTACCTAAGCGCTACCTAAACGGTGTTAAGAATCATTCCTAGGAAGTTCATATGTTCTAGAAAATTGTTTATTGTGATCTTGAAAAATTATTACCTAGAGACAATACAATTTGCAGAGTCTTGAAAATTTGTACAAGTAACCCTCATACTAATATGCTTAGTATATCCTAATACAGACTGGATTAGGATAGTGGGAGTGGTACCTCCCTTAAAAAGTAAAATATTATTATCGCGTTGTTACGCAAAGTCTAGCAAAAAAGCTGATTGGATGGGAACAGTGGGCGTCGTAACATTCATATAAACTGAAAAAGTTTTGTAGTGAGAATAGCATGCGTTTTCGTATTAAATGTTGCCCATACTTTTCTTCTACGTGTTTTTTTTTAGATGGGTGTAGCGAAGCGCACCGGATTTAGCTTGGCTTCCTGACAATATTTTGCTCGGTTTTGCTTTGAAAGTATTCCACACCAATTGAAAGACTCTTACTTTTATAATGATTTAGTTATGGTTTATGTATTTTATTTATATAAAGGTACCTATCCCTCGATAAAATTCTAAAATTTATAAAAAATTCAAAAATTCTAAAAACCTCTGTAAGTGGTGTTTAAAATATTTTAATAACAATGTAATTCCACAAAGTAAAAATAAAAATTTTATTCAACTGGCGCCATCTGTTTCTCAAATATCCCACTCGAAAATAAAAAGGTATGTGGTGAATATATAACCGTGTTGAAAATATCACAGTTTTAGGGCGAACATTTTAGCACCTTTAATCCGGAAATTGCGTTTTTTGCTGCTTTTTCTCCACTTTCTTTTGGAAATAAGACATGTTTGAGAAAAAAAAAGAGAAAAAAGTATCCTATATTGGGACCAGGATACTGAGGTACCTCCTTACAAAATTTTGTTAAAATCCATCGAGTAGTATTTACGTGATGCGAACACAAACAATGAAGGACAGACAGACAGACGGAAATGAGTTACTATTTTATTATATGTATAGAAGATTTGACTATTTGCTTAAAATCTTTTTAACGTGTAGTCAATATCATCAGATTTTTTTTGCCTTTACCAGCATATATAATTAAAAATATGCTTCAGAGGCAAAATAAATTAACACTTAATTGAACTTAAAAATAAACTTAATTAGAAAATGTTTAATCTATTAAATTTTTTTTCTTTTTTTTTCTTTCAATGTAATACATTTTTGTAACTCACTGTACCAATTAGCATCTCTAATTGTCTTTCTTCAGAATAATTTATTAACTCGTAAAAAAAACGAATAGCAACTATTTTATATAGATTTTAAGAAAATTTTTAAACAAAAATTAAAATTTTTCTATTTAATTTTGTCATTTTATTAAATGTTTTGTATTTGTTTTGACGTAAACAAGCAAGGAAAGCGTATTTAATATGCTTAAAGATGTTCATTTCATATATGTAAATACATATGTTTATATTTTTTTTTTTTTATAATTAAAACAGAAATTTGTGATAAACAATAAATAAAATTTATGGTCAACGATTAACGAAAAAATAAACAAAAAAAATTTTGTCGAGCAATATGAGGTTAATCACAAGTGGTTTAAATACTGAAAATATAAAATATATTTTAAAATCATTCTTAAAGAATATTTATTTGGTTTTATTAAACATAAAAAATATTACCAAAAAAACAAAAAATATGGTTGACATTGAAAATTACAGATTTCAAATTTTTCATTTTAAAACGCGTAAAATAAAAAGAGCCACATAACCTTGGTTATATTTAATGGAATTATTTATATAACTCTTTATGTTAAATAACTCCTGTAACGTTTTCTTGAAACTATTTCCTATGTTAACTGGTTTTCTCTTTACCTTCTTCACATGAACTTTGTACATCTGATTCAATTCATGGTATAAACATAACTGGAACGAACGACGAACTTCGCACTGTACGACGAATTCGTCGACAAAGATTTGTTCCATAGATACGTCAATTAATGATGACAAGTAAAATTTAAAGAATTGGCAATACTTTACTAAATTTCCGTTTTTCTCTGAACATTTTTATATTCTTGGGTGTCGGATTTATAAACAAAATTGTTTTTTATTTCCTCGATGATTATCACTGTTATGCATTTTCATTTAAATTTGAATAAATTACGCCAACTTGTATAACTAAATTAATTAAAAAAAAAAAAATTTTGTTTACTGTTACTGTGAGAGCATTCTGCTGCTGATAGGGTAAGAAGAAAATTATTAACAAAAAGTGAATTAAAAGCAAAATAATACAATTAAAAAATTATTATAGTAATTGTATGATTACATAAATAAAGAAGAAAACTATTTTTAAAAATAACCTAATTTTATTGACTAAAATACTTAAAAAATTAAAGCAAAAACTGGCACTCCATACCAATTTGGTCGTTGTTTGTCGGCATAAGAAATAGAAACAATTCTATCGCAGAGTTCGTGACGCACGACGAATTTCGTCGACGGTTTGATTGTGATCATTTTCATATACACAAATGTATTTTATTTTTTTGAACTAATTTCGGAACGAAAAATTCGTTGTTCGTCCCAGTTGTGTTTATAGCATCATTTACAATGAATCTATTTTTTTTACGTTTTTTATTTAATAATAAAGTTGTTCACGATTACCTGGTTATTGGCTTATGTACTTGAAATATTAAAAATTATCTCTGTGCCCGTTAGCATATTTTTAATTAGGTTATCTGCTTATTTTTATACAATCAGTATAGCTTTCTATTTTCTTTCTACTATTTTCTATCTGACAAAATAAATTCAAAACATTTTAAAATTAAAAACAACAAGTTGAAAATAATAAAGACACAGCCAATATTGTGTTGTGGTTTACAGTTACTTTAATCGAGTGCCTCGATAAGTTGGTTGGGTGTTGCAGGTTCGATTCCCGCCAAAGATTCTAGAGCTTCTACAAGCAGAAAGCCTTGCAGGTAGTGTTGCCTTTAATCGGATTTTTTACGTTGCCAGTTAGTTGATTTTACAATATTTTCCAGCTCTTTATAGAGCACTAATTTTAAACGAAATCTATATATATGTACATACATACATACATACATACATACATACATACATACATACATACATACATACATACATACATACATACATACATACATACATACATACATTTACATATAATGAAATAGTAACTCATTTCCTGTCTGTCAGTCTTTCTGTTTGTGTTGGCATCACGTAAAGACTACTGGTTCGATTTTAACAAAATTTTGTGAGGAGGTACCTTAGTATCCTGATTCCAATATTGTGGAACAAGATTAACGTGAGTACCTGCCTACTCGGCCTAACCTCACGGTGGTCTTACCACCGAGTGAAACTTAGGCGTAGACTAGCGCCCCCATTGTGTAGTATAACAACACTTTACGATTGCCACCAATCCCTTTTTGTGTGTGATACAGTCACAATAAGTAGCAATTTATATAATATGGCAAGCCTTTCCAAGGCAAGCCTAGATCCAAATTATAACCTCTTGCTTAGGGGTTTGGAGACTATCCAAACTCCGTCTGTTGAGAGTGCAACAGCACACTTGATCGACCTTGCACCTTACCTACATAAATCGATCTTAAACCACAACCACCACGTGTACCCCCGAATGGGACCTCACCAATAACCGGTCACAGAGAGGATAGGCTCTCTGTGGGGCCACCGATTCCCGTGGTACCAGTCCTTTGGGCACTGGTCGGGCCTCGAAGAGGACCCGCAATGTTTATCGCAGACCTTTTCTTCCAGATTTAGGCTCTAGGAACCCTAGCGTCTGGTGCCCCTATTTTCCCCGGGTGAACCGCGTCAAAGCATTTGCCATTCCTGCAGTGACAATTGGAACTCCCGGGGGTAGCTGATTCCAATATATCAAATTATTGTTAATTTCAGTATAGCAATTATCAAAAATTTCTTATTTCCAAGAGAAAGTGGAGTAAAAGCAATGAAAGTACGCCGATTATTTTTACCGATTTAAAGGTACTGCATACTTTAAGGCAGCTTTTATTTTTGATAGCGAGATATTTTAAACACGGTTGCGCAACAGATGGCGCTGTTTTGAAATAATGACAGAATGAATTGTGAAAGCGGGATATTTTTAACACGGTTGCGCAATAGATGACGCTGTTTTAAAATAATCTCAAAATATGAATTACTTACTGCCAAATAGCCAATTGAATAAAAATTGTTTTTACATTGTTATTAAAATATTTTAAACACCTTTTACATAGCTTTACAATAATTTTTATAATTTTATATTTATATCAATTTTAGAATTTTATCCAGGGATGGGTACCTTTAGATATATAAAGTAAATAAGTAAGAGTCGTAAAACTTTCAAAGCAAAATCGTCGGGAAATATTGTCATGAAGCACACAACGTATGTGGGCACAACATGTATTTAACCAGCTCCTTAGTATGTCTTTTGTGGATCTGCTTTTAGAGAAAGACGTTTATCTCAGCACGCAATTTAATTCCAATATACACTTGCATTATTCATAACGTCGAGTTTTAAATTAGTTTTTAATAGAATTTAATAGATTCAACGTGTCACAGAAAGCTAAATTTTATCAAAACCCTTATTTTATCAAACATAATTTTTCGCAACACAATTACATTGACAAACTTATAACTTTATGATAATTTTAATAGAAACCTGAATTTGAGACAATTAAAAAGGTTTGCTTAATATCGTTTTATATTAATTCTCAAGATCACTTATTTTGCATTTGGTAATAAATAACTATAAAAATGTTTGTAGACTGTATAAATTTGATCATGTATTCTTGAATTTTGTTTAATTGAAATTTTCTCAAAACAATCATAAAATAAATTAATAATGAAGGATATTTATTTCTATATTGTTTATGCAAACAAACTTTACTAAATTTTGTGTTATGGAATTGGTTAAAAATTTTTCACATTGGTTTTGTATAATAGAAGGATACTATTTTATTTTGAAAACAATCCACACCAAACGCTCTTACTTTTTTAGGGCCTCAGTCATGGTTTATGTATTTACTTTATAAATATAAAGGATCTCAACCCTACTAAAATATCCCGCTTAAAAATGGAGCTTTAAAATATGCAAATCGGTAAAATCTTTGAACTTTCACTGCTTATACTTCAGTTTCCCTTGGAAATAAAATATTTTTTTTGAAAACAAGTATTTTATATTGGAATCAGGATATTAAGGTACCTCCTCACAAAATTTTGTTAAAATCCATTCACCAGATTTTACGTGATGCGAACACAAAAAAAGAAAGACAGACAAAAAGGAAATGAGTTACTATTTTATTATATGTATAGATTGAGACCTCAAAACTTTCCAGGGCAGAGAAAAAGAAACAGAAGCATTCTTGACCGCCCTAGTAACACAGTTCAACGGACACGGACTTGACTGGATAGGTTCGATTCTCCGACCAAAGGTTAGTAAAATCCTAAATGGGTGACCAAATTTTATGTTCAGACACGTTCAGATTATATTAGTATGTTAACAAAAGTTGTTTAGTTTTACCGTGGCTACAATTTTCCCATATATTGTTAGTGAAAATTTAGGAGTCCCTGTAATTTATGCTGAAAAAAAATTAAAAATAATTTTAAAAAAAGTGCAGGAATAAATTATTATTTTTTTTTTTTTTTTTGCCTAAAATTTGTTCAGCGATTCCTCTGCTATATTACTGCTGAACAAAGTTAAGCGGTATCGCCTAGTATGAAAGAGATATTAGACAAAACCTGATGACATATTTTTTAAAGGGTCCACTGATTTTCAGAATATTTCGAGACCCATAAATAAAAATTGGTTCACAAATTCACCAAACCGAGTATAGGGTTTTACTACCCTTTGGTTGCAGAATCGAACCTATACTGTCAAATTCGTGTATTTTTCGAAAAGTTTTTATTTGTTGCCCTGTGTAATAAAAGACTATCTGAAGTTATTGCAAAGACTATTTAAAAATATATGTACTTTTATTTATTTATTTATTATTATTTTTTTTATAAAAAAACATTTTCACTAAACTCAACAACACAAAATTGAAGAAAAATTTTATAAAACATATAATATTAAAATTGTATTGCAGTACATTAATACAACTGATACAATAATACATCGACTTACTTTTAACATGGTAACACATTTTTTTAACGTATTTTTTATGTTATCAACACAATGATTAATGCACCAAGTATTATTTATATAAAAAAAAATTATTAAAAAATGTATTTCAATAAAATTATCAAAGCATGTCATAAATAAATATTATTTATTATATTATCTTAGTCGCTTTTTAGTCGTATCATTATGATATTTTTTGTTAAAAATATACCTGCATCATCAAGCTTGTAGGTACGTACAGGTGCTTTAAATGGCAACAACATATTAAATTATTATTTTTTTTTTAATAATACATTTTAAAGAAATAATAATTTATCATTTAAATCAAATAAAAAGAAATGGAAGCTGCCAATTATAAAAACAAAGATTTAAACCTACATGTATGTATATTTATCAAGGCTGATAAAAAAAAAAAATCAAAGAAATAATAATAAAACAAAAAGAAAAAAATTGCAAAAAGTTAACTGGTAATTAATAGTCGTTTTTGGAGATTTTATACAAGATTTGGCACATTAACTAAATAAAAATCAATCGATTTTTTGTTTCAATATAAATATTAAAAATCGAAATTGCTTTTAAGAGATTGAAATATTTAATCAATTTTAGTTTGATAAATCTAATTAGCTACGAGATACATAGATGTACAAATGGTTGCCAGATTTAACGCTTTTTTAGCCAAAAATAGCTTATTCATGACTAGCAGTGCCCGCCACGTCGTGGGCGTTCTTACAATATTTTGCTCGATTTTGCTTTGAAAGTATTCCACACCAATTAAAAGACTCTTACTTTTATAGTGCTTCAGTTATGGTTTATGTATTTACTTTATATAAAGGTACCCATCCCTGGATAAAATTCTAAAATTTATAAAAAATTCTAAAATTCCAAAAATTATTGTAAATCTCTGTAAGAGGTGTTTAAAATATTTTAATAACAATATAAATAATACAACTGGTGCCATCTGTTGCGTAGTAGTTCTTAAAATATCCCACTATCAAATATAAAAAGGTTAGTTGACAAAATAACCGTGTTGAATATGAATGTGTTGAAAATATCCCAGTTTTAAACCGAAAATTTCAGTACCTTTAAAAGGGAAATTGCGTTTTCACTGCTTTTTCGCCACTTTCTTGTGGAAAAAAAGTATCCTATATTGGGACCAGGATACTAAGGTACATCCTCACAAAATTTTGTTAAAATCCATCCAGTAGTTTTTACGTGATGCGAACACAAACGAAAAGCAGACAGACAGACAGACAGACAGACGGAAATGAGTTACTATTTTATTATATGTATAGATTTGACGATTTTTTCAAAATAATTCTATTAAGGTATAAATTGATTTTGCGCCATGTGAGTTGATAGCATTTAATTTCTTATTATTGCTTTATACTTTGATTACAATTTTTTTTTAAGTATTCTTGAAATCCCCAAGGCTTCTTACGATATTTACAGGACAATATCAATGCATTTCGAAAGAAATCTGAAATGTAAAAATAAAGCCTAATAAACACAGTTGATATTACGGAGAGACTTTCTCTTCTTCAAATAACCAACTAAATGATACTTCAAATCTTGGAGAAGAAATAACGTGGTATACATCTTGATCGACACGTAACCTGATCCAGCCACATAGAAGTAAAGTTAACATAAAATGCTCTGATTCACTTTAGACACATAGCCCAATAATGGTAGAAAACAAGATTACGCCATGCGTATGTTTTCCCGTTGGATAACGTTGTTCGGCCAATTTAAAATTGCCAAGTGTGTAATCAACAAATTGCTTAAAATAAATACGTACAAAACCCTGCAAATAAACTCTCAAAATTTTTATTAAAAACTCTCTTTATAGTTATACTCTCAGTCCGAATTATTAGCCAATAGGAAGACATTTTCGTGACGTCATTCGGCCGACATGCACAGGAAAGTTCCATTTTATTTTAGTGATGACTTAACCTTGTCTTCTATCATCCTTGACATAGTCCGTCTACATTACCCAAAGTTGCTCTAAAGTACTAACAAAAGCTTTCAAATAAACAGCTAAATTATTTTATTTTTATTATATTAATTTTAGTTCTAGAAAGTGTAACTAATCCGAATAAAAACATAATTCTTAAAACAATATCAAGTTCATATCCAAAAATGTTATATTTGTATTTAGTGAACAATAAAATTTCCTTTAAAAAACAAATTTATTAAAACTGCTAAGCAAAAAAAAAAAGCTGTAAGCTTGGTACAAAATGTTTAAGCGGTAAAAAAGGAATTGTCACGCCAAAAGCGTGCTGTCTAGTCGCGTTCAAAATTACTTTAAATATTGTTCAATGGACAAAAAAAAATTACGTTCAATGCGGATAGTTTTAATTATTCAGAAAAGTTATTGCAAATATAAAAGCAAAAATAATAAATCAGTCAAGTGCGAGTTAGACTCACACACGTAGGGTTCCGTACTATGTTTAAAATGAAAGTCATATTCAAGAAAATTGCATCACTATGAGAACACTCTTTAAATTTTAGTAATTGTTATTATAGCGGCCATATTAAAAAATACGTAGTATACGTGAAAAACATGTCACTGAAGGAACACCCTTTATTTATTAGTAATTGTTACAGAGGCCGAAGTACAACATTTATTTTAAACATTTCAAAAGTCTACCCATTACGGTAAAAAAATAAGGCTATTTACGTACAAATCATCGTAACACCCTTTAATTTTGTTATTTTTTATATCAAGAGTCTACCTATTACGATTAAAAAATTAAGTCACTACGTGAAAAACACGTCACTGTCGCATCACCCTTTAATATTTAGTAATTGTCATAGCGGCCGTGGCAACACATCACATTTTCTATGAAAATTATAAAAGTCTACCTATTACGGTTGAAAAAATAAGGCGATATACATGCAAATCACATCACTGTCGGAAAACCCTTTAATATTTACTGTTTTTTATAGGGGTCATAGTAATATACCTCCTGTAAAAACTTCAAGAGTCTACCTCTTATCGTTCAAAACTTAGGCCATATACATGTAAATCACGTCACTATCGGAACACTCTTTAATTTTTAGGTTTATTTTTTAATACTTGTTTATATAGCGAACTAAGTTTTAATTACTGTTTGTAAATTTTAGGTGTATGCCTCCTATAGGTCAAGAAATAAACACATATACGTAAATAACACGTCTCTATCGTACCACCCTATAAGTTTTAGTATTTGTTGCTATAGCGGCAACAGTTATACATCTTCTGTGAAAACTTCAAGAGTATACCTATTAAGGTTGCAAAGATAAAAGGCGCTGCCAGACGGACAGACATTGTAGCGAAAACAATAGGGTTACGGTTTTACCCTTTGGGTACGGAACCCTAATAACAATTAGATATTAAATTTATCTATACATGTATGTATGTATATCTATATAATATTTTCGAAACAAAAATTTATAATCTATAATAAAAATGGCAACAAATTGTTGAAAAGCGCGTGTAATTACATTGTAATCAGATGTTCGACAGGTGACTATAGAAGTATGTATCGGTTATAGCTTTTCAACGATATGTGGTGAAGAGCTATGACTTTACAGATTTCAGAACTGTATCGGTTATAATCAATTTTTAGAACCCTATAACTCCGATCTGAAATAAATTCTGAATATATTGTAGACGCCGCGGATAATCCGCAAAGCGGATAAATCACCCACGGATAATAGAGAGCAAAGCGAATCCATAACAGGTGATTGCAGTGGCGAAAAATTCGTCATATATTTGAAATCAAATTGTCAAACTCCATATAAAAAAAATTTAAACATTTTTTTAGACGATAATGCCTGAATTCGCCCGTGCAATTACCTAGTATTAATTCACCTTGATCGAGAGTTTACTGTATTGTATATTCCGAGAACTTACAACACCTACAGTTGATGGCGAATTGATCAAATGTGTTTTGTTTTTAAGAGTTTAAGAATGGGATGATGTTAATGACAAAAAAAAATTGATAATATCTTCCGATATATATCGATACTGCTAAAATGTGTCGATACATATTGTATGTACATATGTATCTATACATATAATAAAACAGTAACTCATTTGCTGTCTTTTTGTCCGTCTGTTTGTCTACGTTCACATCACGTAAAAACTACTTTCCAATTTGACCGATTTGTGGATACTGCGTACTTTGAGGCGTCTTTTATTCTTAAAAGCGGGATATTTTTAACACTGTTGCGCAACAGATGGCGCTGTTTTAAAATAATGACAAAATATGAATTGAATGCGGGATATTTTAAACACGGTTGCGCAACAGATGGCGCTGTTTTAAAATAATAACAAAATATTTATTACTTACTGCCCAATAAGCCATTTGAATAAAATTTTTATTTGATTTGCATTTTAATTTTGTGGAATTACATTGTTATTAAAATAGTTTAAAAAACTTTTACAGAGCTTAACAATAATTTTAAAAATTTTATCCAGGGATGGGTATATTTATATAAAGAATACGTGAAGCAGTATTAAAGTAAGAGGCTTAAAATTTGGTGTGGATTACTTTGAAAGCAAAATCGAACAAAATATTGCCAGGACGCATACAACGTGTGTGGGCACAGCTAGTCGAATATATGTATATATTTTTTTTCAATAGCTCGTTCCTAGTCTACACTAAGTAAGGAACTATTTGTAAACTAAACATGAAAACATACAAACTTTAACTTTTATAAAATTGTTAGGATATTTACCCCCATTATTATAACTTGCCTTTAGCTAAAGTTAGAATTTTTTTTTTCGTTATAATAATGAGGATAATGCTCATTGCTCACAACTTTTTATCGCTCCAACAAAATCCTAACTTTAGCCAAAGGCAAGTTATAATAAGGGGCCTTAGAATTGTTTTAAAATTTTGATTTACCTCACTGTTTTTGTTGAGCGTTTAAATATTTATTTAGAATGCTATTTAATCATTCCCGGTTTTTTCAATCAAATGATTCAACTCAACTGTCTGTTTAGCATGAAATTATTTATTTAGGATTTGAAAATTGAATTTTAAGACATGCAATGTATTTTTTTTTTTTTTTGTTATACAAATGTTTTGTTAATTATTATTTTTTTTACTCATATTGTGTTTTCAATTCAAATAATAGGCATTACATTTCAATTGTTTAAAGCAAAGGTATTATTTAAGCTACAATATAATTAAATCGGAACCTGTTGTAGGTGTTTTTTATATATTTTTTTCTTTTTTTGCAACCTTAACAAAATAAGTATAATTTAATTTAACAAAAAAAAATATTTGTATTTTCGCTTTTTAATAGGAATTCGTATCTTTAGTTTAATATTTCAATCAAACCTTTGGAATGCAACAGCGTTTTTTTATTTTTTATAAAATAAATAATCAAACAAGAAAATGACGTTTGTTAAAATTTACATAAATTTTAATTAAAATGTGACCAGTTCTTTGGACAGAAAACAGTTAGAAAAGAAACAATTTAATTCGTATTTTATTTTCTAGATACAAAATAGGCAATGGATAAAAATTTCACATAAAAATTGTTTAATTCGTATACTTTTTTATTTATGGAAATAAATTTAATTAGTAAAAATATTCCATTACAAATTTTAATTTATTAACTGATTCTGTTGAATTAATTGAACGAAATTTTTTTTGTATAAATTAGAAGTATATTTTTTTTTTTTTTTTTAAATAATAAAATAAAATACTTAATAAATATATTATGTTATCATATAACGATAAATTAAATTTTAATCACAAGATTTGAAAAAGTGTATTTATTTCACTTAGCTGTGGGATGGAAAAACTTAATGATGCAATTATAATTATTATATAACAAAACAAAACCAATTTTATTGGAAAATAATATTCTGAATATCATAAATATGTAGCACAATTTTTAAAAATTCTGGTGGGGACAACAGCAAGTCTTGAGAGGCTATTGCACCTCCGAGAATGGCCTTTCTACACCAATGGCCACAACTTATGTCATAACGCTAATAAAAACCATAGTTGAAGGTAGCATAATCTAAGAGCAACATATTAGGATTAAATCATGTGGTCGTAGTCATCTATACATATAATAAAATAGTAACTCATTTCCGTCTTTCTGTCTGTCTATCTGCTTTTCATTTATATTCTCATCACCCCAAAAACTACTGGATGGATTTTAACAAAATTTTGTGAGGAGGTACCTTAGTATCCTGATTACAATATGGGATACTTTTTTGTCCGCAAAAATATCTTATTTTCAAGAGATAGTGGAGAAAAAACAGTGAAAAACGCAATTTCCGGTTTAATGGTACTGAAATTTTCGAAAGTGGTGTATATAAAAAACGATTGCGCAACATTAGGCGCCAATTGAATAAAATTTGCTTTGTGTTTTTACTTTGTGGAATTAAAATCTTATTAAAGTAAACATCTTTTATAAAGCTTTACAATAATTTTTAGAATTGTTTATAAATTTTAAAATTTTATCCAGGTACCTTTATATAAAGTAAACACATAAATCATAACTGAAGCACTATAAAAGTAAGAGTCTTACAATTGGTGTGGAGTACTTTCAAAGCTGAATCGAGCTAAATATTGTCAGGACTTCCAAGACGTGGCGGGCACAGCTAGTTATTAAATATAATGACAATTGTTATGTTAGAAGCATATTATCAAACCCGATAACGAAATTGTTAGGAATAACCAGTGTGTGAATATAAATTTATTATAATAAAATATCACCATAGTATAATAAACATTTATTATATTATGATCAAGTATAAATATATAGTTAAATTGAATGATTGTTAAATAATTAAATATAAAAAAATTTCACATAGCATAGGACCGTTTATGTTAACGTTTTTGATAATAAAATATAAAATTATTTATTATTTTATTTATAACAAAGTCATATAAGTAATATATATGTATAAATTAGAAAAAAAAACATAATAATACGTTTATATTGTAAATAATAATTGATTTTTTAGTTATTTTTCTAAAAAGCCCAAATCAGTAAAATCCAATGACACAAAACAAACATTATTTGTTTGTTTTTGGTTTCATACAAACCAACTTTATTTATCATTAATATATTATGGTTAAAAATAATATATTATTTTAAAATATTTATAAAACTTTGTTTGTAGTTTGATGTTCAGCAAAAATTGTATAGATAAAACCAACCATGTTGCCCTTTTTGCGCGTAGTAACCTTTTGATGAAGTAAATCTTGTTTTTCGTGACCAAAGTAATGTTTAAAAGAACTGAAATATGTTTATCGCAAACATATGTTATTGCAGACAACATAATGTGGTTTCTATGACCATACCAAAACCACAACCTAATCAGGATGTATTTTTTCAATAACGCGAGTACTCGATCATTTCTAATTTATCTGCATAGACCAACAAGGACTTTACATATCCCAGCAGAAGAGAATCTATTGACGTCAAATTACAAGAAAGAGGTAGCTATTTTTTATATTATTCGTTCTCTCAGTAAATTGATTGAATTGAGCGCCATCCCCAATTAAGGGATGGAAAATTAGTAAACATGTCTCTATACCGCTCACTGTCGGTCGACCCAAACGTTGTGGCATTCGTTATTAGTGAAAACTTATGGACCAATGGTATAACCGGCCCATAAAGCGCACCAAACAGTTTTCTTTGGATAAGCATTTTAATATCGATTTAGTAACACATTTTCTGATTTCCTATAATCGCTCGACTATAGAGCGTTGCGTCGACTCAGATGTACACGTATACATGTTGTTTCTTTTTAATTTAGGCAACGATTATACAAAGATTTGCTTGTAATGTTTCGCACAATCATACAATTGAAAACTGTTTTATTTTAAAGCATACTTTTAGGTGTCAAGGATTTTTTTCGAAAGTGCTGAATTGTCGTGAATTTTAATTCATATCAATAATTTATTATTTAAATCATTTTAAGATTATATTCTACCTCTATATTATTTCAACAGTGTCTGAGTTAAATTTAACAATGAAAATTTTATTTTGTAACAATTTTCAACTTGTAAACTTGATGAAAATCATCACTACAAATCTAAAAGCATCTGATTAAACAAATATAAAATTCTTGTCTAAAATGTTGTTAAATTATTTTTACATTAATTTTCAATTTCGTTTAAAAATTCAATAAAATATTTGTTTAGATTCGTTTGAAGGTGGTTCAATTTGCATTTCAAATTGATACGACAAGAACGCCTTTTTTCCAAAACATTAAAAATTAAAATGGTCGTAAAAAAGCTTGTTCTATATGATTTATTAATTTGTCAACTTTTCCAAAGTAAATACTTGAAAATTCTAATTTTTTTTCGAAGGATGCAACCTTTTGTAGCTATGAGGTGGGCAAGCAAGTGTTTGCATTTAACTGTTTAAATATTATTCATTAGTTTTGGTTGCTATTGCCCTATTTATCAGTTGATATTTAATTTTATACGGTTTGACTGTGGATTACTTTTAAAGCAAAATCGAACAAAATATTGT
Source organism: Phasia obesa (assembly GCA_949628195.1). NCBI lineage: Eukaryota > Metazoa > Arthropoda > Insecta > Diptera > Tachinidae > Phasia > Phasia obesa. The sequence goes on along the minus strand of OX451219.1, from coordinate 92,281,381 downwards.
CAGGAATCACACGACTTAGCGGGCCGAACCAGTCTATACATATAATTAAACTTTAACAGCAAATATATCTGTACATGAAATATATTTTTGGAAATTTGCTGCTGGTAGTAATCGATATAGAATACAAAACACCAATTTTAGGAATTTGTATCTGTGTTGGCATCACTTAAAACGCACAGGATACATTTTAATAAAAATGTTTGAGGGAGTACCATTTCTGCTAAGGCACCCCGGTTCAAAGATACTTTTTCCCGTGAAAAAACAGAAAATAGAGATATAAACACAAATGTACACAATTGTACAATTTTAAAGGATTTGGCAGCACCTTTAATTTTTGACAATATTTACAGCTCTTTACAATAATATAAATCCCATGTTGCAAAATTCTGAGTAATTAGCCAGAGACAGGTACCTCTATAAAAGTAAGATTATTAAAAGTTAATTGTGATATTAAAGTCATTGAAGACGAGTTTTAGTTGCTAGCCAAATGGCAAATATAAACATAGACAAATTGAGTGATTATTTTGCAATAATTGAATTTTTGTTTAATAAATAGACTAAAAAAAATTTTTTAGGTTTTAGGCTTGGTAGCTTTGTTATACATAGATGTACATATTCAAAATAAATTGTTTATCAATAAATAGGATGGGATGAAATTCCAGAGGTGGTTTGGTTGTTCATCCGCGTTACACCTATAAAAAGTTACACGGCTTTAAAGTCGAATTATTTTGATAATTTTTTCATAATTTTTAAGTAACAAAAAATGGCTTTGGAAAAATAAATCTCAAAAATTCATTTCTCAATAAAAATGCATGCAAATTTATTTTTTTTTTTTTTTTTATTCAGAAATGTAGCAGAAACAATGAAAAAATCCTAAAATTCAAATATTTATAATAACCTTGTAAAAAAATTGCGAAGTTTTTAGCCAAAATATGTACTTAAAAAAAATAGTCAGCTTCGATGGACCCGAAAAAATAGGCACATCAAAAAACTACTTTTATGAATCAATAATCTTATTTTCTGTTATATATACTAAAATACTTATACAAATATTTAGCTATTTTCTATGCCAACTTTTGAAATATAATGATTTTACAAATTCTCCATATTTGATATTTTTATTAAAATTATCAGTTGATATTTTTAATATTTAAAAGTGTATGATAATAGTAGGCTATGCTTTAAACCAGGGCGAACTAATACAAGGTATACACGACAACCCTAAATAATTAGAGATTTTATAAAAAAAACTATCACGCTTTATCATTTTGTATGTGCAATAATAGTTTAAAATTCAAAAAATTAAAAATGACTGATATTGAGGAATTTTGGGTATTTAATTGTCCCCGCACCGGAAAAAAACGGATTTCTAAAATTGTTAATTCATAGTAGGTTAGTTAATAGTAGCCCAAGAGAGATATGTGCCAAAAATTTCATTAAGCTACCATAACTCCTTCGCTTATTTTCCAGTTTTACTATGAGGACCTTTCACTGTGCGTCAAACCGATTTTTAAATCATATTTATTTAAACATAATAAAAGAAATATTTTTTTCAAAGCTCTCAAACAGCCTATTCTGAAAACCAAAAAATCATTATTATCAAAACAACCAAATATTTGTAAACACAAAAAAGCTCATATTCTTGTTGCTAGATGAACAAATAAACATATTTGCGTGATTTTGAGTCAAAACGAAGATATCGTAAAAAAATATCGGCCGATTTGGTAAAGAATTGCCCATATAACATTTTCAAGAATTAATTTTTAGAAATTTCGTATCCAAATTTAAAAATAAAAATCTATATTAAACATTCATTTTCATATATATTTTCATAGGTATTTTTGAATTTGTATTCCAAAACTCAATTACACACTGTCCCCCTCTCCGTTCTTCTGTGCACAGACGGCCCATATTTGTTTGTTTTCTGTTGTAAAAAAAAAAAATATTAACAAAAAAAAAATTTCTATACGAGTACGTGCGTGACTGCGTTACTTTTTTTTATTATAATTTTATTGTTGTCATTATTTCATAATTAATTCGATGTGTCTTTTGTAACATTTGTGTTTTGTTTTGGTTAAAAATATTTTTTTGTTTTAACATTTAAAATATCTTTGGTATTTTGTTTTTCACTTAATTTTCGTAGACATTAAGCATTAACAATAACGAAGCGATAATGACAAAATTATGTAAAATAATTAACAAATTATGTGTTTTATTAGGTATTTTTGTTTAGTAAAAAATTTCGTGTTTTTTTCTGTAAATTGCTGTGTTTTATTTATTTATTTTTGTGTTTTATTTTATTGTATTTTATTTTATTTTTCTTCTAGTCATTTTCATTTTGCACAGCTGAATACGCATAATATAAATTTGAATTTCATACATAAAATAAAACTTGTAATAATCTGCCACAATATTGTTAAAAAAGACATTTATATAATTATTTATTTATTGAATTATTAGAATCTAATAAAAAATGACAGTAAAATCTCGATTATCCGCGTTGGCTACAGTAAAACGTTTGAATCTTCTCTAGTGAAATCCTGGCGGAGGTTTTTACCGGCTGTAGAAATCATTTAAGAGAAGGAGAAATATGAAGATGACGTGCCACTCAGTATTTTAGCTAATTTAGTTAAATCAGTTAATGGGAGTGTTAATGTGGATAATGTGGTCGTCGAGTGGAGCAACAATCACAGATAAAAGAATAGTGCCTTAACACTAATTTGTAAAAACGTAATTTGTTTGTAAAAACGTAAACATACCTTATGTGCTGTTTATGTAACCCAATTGAACAATTCGTCTAGGAAATTTGTATGAAAAGCACTCAAGTTTTTGAGTTTTTCCTACACAAATTTTCTACACGTTTTGTTCAATTGGGTTACATAAACAGCACATTACATTACATTTTACTTTACAGTACCAATAATGTACAACACCTAGATTTATGTGCTGTTTACATAACCCAATTGAACAAAACGTCTTGAAAATTTGTATAGGAATAACTCAAAAAATTGAGTGCTTTTCATACAAATTTCCTAGACGAATTGCTTAATTGGGTTACATAAACAGCAGATTAGTTTTTTTATTTGCAACTAGCTGTGTCCACAAACGTTGTGTGCGTCCTGGTAATCAGGTATGTGATGGAAAACGATCGATTTCAAAACGATCGTTTTCGAAGGGATCGATTTTGAGAATTACTTTTGAACCTAGCATTTGGGTTTGAAAAGTATATCAGAAGATTAAAATCAAATAATAATTAAGAATTTAGACAAAAATATTAAAATAATCAAAAATTAGTAAAAACAAATTTCTATACAAAACAACAAAATCGTTTTAAAATCGATTCGTTTTCAAAATCGTTTTCCATCACATACCTGATTGTTTTGTTAGATTTTGCTTTGAAAGTAAACCGCACCAAATCTTAAAAATAAAGCTACCCATCGCTAGATAAGATTCTAAAATTTTTATAAAAAAAAATTTTAAAATATTTCAATAACAATTGCTCATTTCACAAGCTCCCTTGAATCGTTTAAAGTTTAGTAAAATACACTTTTACTCAAACAGCTTGTGAGCAGGCTATGAAATTGTAGAATTGTATCGTTTTTTACTCAAAAAATCATATCACTCAAAATATAATAAATATTTTTAGAACCAACGTTACCATTTTTGGATTTTTCCTTTCAAATTTGGTAGATCTTTTTGGAATTTTTAGAATTGCAGGCTATAGCTAATTTTGGTAAGATTGGTAAGATTGAAAAACTACTATTTATACAACATAGAAAATAGAGAAAATAAAATAGCGCACAAAAACCAAATACTTAACTGATTAGAGGAGATTTATGTATATTTCTTAAGTTAGTTCTAAGTCAGACAAATAATCTCACCAAAGAATTCCAGTCAGAAAGTTAATGTTTACAATATTTCTATTTAAAAATAAATTCTATTTTTTAACCAATTTGAGTAAATTTATAAAAAATAATTTGGTCATTAGTAACAATACTGAAATTTATTGAAAAATTGAAAATTGCCACATAGATGTCTTTTGGTTTAAAATCCGAAATATGCATTGATAAAAATTTTAATTCGAAGAAATTTTTGAATGAAATTAAAAATAATAAACCTTGTATTGTATTAACCAACCAAAATTACTCTAAATTTAATTTATTTTATGTGTGAAGATGGCAAACTTTTACAAATAATTCCGTCTTCCATAGCATTTTTTACAGAAAGTTTAACTGTGTTGTTCCTAGTTTGAATATTTTGTAACCTTTACAATTTTGCTTCCCATTTTTTTTTTATGAAAAATCATACTTTTACTAATGGCATGTGTATGCATTCAGATAGATTACAAATTTGTTGTAAAGGATTATAGTAGATTAAAAAAAAAATGGTAGAATAAAAACTTTTAACAACGGCAACGTTGTTCATAATAATAAAATGAAATTGAATCATGCATGGGAAGTAGTAATTACAATTATAGTACAAAATAATTTTTACACAATTTGTAATTTTAATATAGATTGAATAAATATTTGCGGTGTAAAAACACTATAAATATATAATATTAAATATAAAATAAAATAGAGACACCAATGATTACATATTACGAAGATTTTCATAATTTATTCAAATAAAAAACTTAGTCCCAGGTATGTTCTCGATACAATATTTTCAAAACATATGAAATGAAATTGTATATTTATAACAAATTTTTCAAAGCAAATTACCCACAACGAACATAAACTATTATAAAATAAGTTGACAATAAACCCTATAACATGATAACAGGGTCTTGTGAATTAAACAACTGTAATTCCACAAAGTAAAAATACAAATCAAATACAAATTTTATTCAATTGGCCGTAATTCAGATTTTTTCGTTATTTTAAAACAGCGCCACCTGTTGCGCAACCGTGTTTAAAATATCCGGCTTTCAAAAATAAAAGAGATCAAGAAAAAAAAAAAAAAAGTAGGCAGCACCTTTAAATCGGTAAAAAAATCGAAAAAAGTATCCTTTATTGGAATCAGGTAGCTTCTCATCCAATTTTGTTAAAATCCATCTGGTAGTTTTTCGTGATACGAACACAGGCTTAAAGACAGACGGGAAATATGTTACTGTTTTATTAAATGTTTATGTATAAACTGATTTAAAACACTGTTATCGGAAATTTTACGGCTTATCCGCGAAATTAGATTATCCAAAATATCCCCACTAGTATATTCTAACTAATTTTATCGAGCATAGTAATAAAATCTTTAAACACCCACAGACTGGGAATCGAACCCACAGCCCCCAGAGTGATACCTACTAAACACTAACTTTCTAAATAATAGCCCAACGGTACAGGTGGCCATCCTGATGTATATAACTGATAGTCCAATAGAGAATTATTTATTTTTAATCTCAAGAGAGTGACAAAGCTGTCAGCGGTCGCGTTGTCTGCCAGGCACAAGAATATGGACTGTCAATAATTCGACTTACAATGAATTTTTTAAAGGCGGAAAACTTTAAATTGGCTACTTGCTCGATTGTTTTGAGGTTAGTTTAGTTTGGCTGTTTATCATGAATGGACTCACATCATCATTCATGCCGTACCCACATCGACCCACGATTAAAGACTTTAGAAAACTTTGTTTAGTGATGTAGCACACTCTGAATGATGCTCAAGTCATTAGTGAAACACCATTAGTTCCAGAAAAACTCGCTGGTCCATATGTCATCACAAATTACGATGGTTAGAACGTTGCTGTCAAGCATGAGCGGTATAGAGACAGACTTATTGGCTTTTTCTTGTCTCATTTGGAAGGCATTAGTATTGCAGATATGAGGTTTCAGCAGAATGGCGCCACATGTCACATAGCGTAAGATAAAATCAATTATCTTAGAGAAAGAATAATTTCAAGAAATGGTCCTATTAACTGGCCACCTTGTTCGTGTGATTTGACGCGATTAGTTTAATATCTCTGGCGATATATGTTACATTTTCAAAGGCTTTGGCAATGTGCTCTTGGGGAAAATAGGGACACCAGACACCAGGATTCCTGGAACCTGAATCTGGAAGAACAGGTCTATGTTATTACGGGTCCTCTTCGAGGGCCGACCAGTGCCCAAAGGACTGGTACCACGGGTGGTACCGGTGGCCCCACAGAGAACCTCTCATCTGGCCGGTAGTTAGTGTGATCCCCTTCGGGGGTTCACGCGGTGGTTGTTGGTGAGGTCCCCTTTGGGGGTTCACGTGGTGGTTGTGGTTAAGATCTATGTATGCAAAGATGGTGCATTGTTAATCAAAGCGTGCTGATGCACTCTCAACAGAAAGGAGTTGTATGGTCTCAAAAAACCCCTAAACAAGAGGTTAGAACATGGGTCCAGGTTTGCCATATTCTATAAATTGCCACTCATTGTGACTGTGCAGTATTTCTAGTGCGACATGGGTGCCATTACGCATAGTAAGTAGTCGTTAAGTTTGCTCTACTAGACGATGGGGGCGCTAGTCTACGCTTTTATTTTACTTAGTGGTAAGACCAATCAATCAATGCTAAAAATATTATAACATAAAAATTGTCCTCCCCTTTGTAAAAACCTTATTTGTTTATGCGTAAAGAACAACCCTCGTATTTCAACAATCAGTTGACGCAATTAGTTTCTGTTTAGTCATCGTAATCAAAAAACTTTTAATTTGTTTTTATGTTAAAATGTGTTAAGTATCAAATTATAAATTTTGATTCTTAAAGTGAAAAAGTATTATACAGTCACTGTAAAAAATATGAACCCACTTAGCAAAGAAATTTTGCACTAATCATAGCGGAAAATTATTTAAATCTCTGCTTTACAAAGCAGATAAATATCCCCGCAATTTTCAATTTGCACAGTGTCTTAAAAGAGGAATTTTGGCTTTTTAAATTAATTACTGTTTTCTATGTTCTTAAACAAAATTGTCCTTATACTTGTTTACTTGACTGTAAATCGATTAGATTTTATTTGCTTAACAGAATGTTTGTGCTTTTTTGGGTATTTGATTTTCGTCTTGCCTCTTTTGAAGGCCTTTCATGTCAGTTCGTTTAAAGTTTTTGTTGTAATTTGTATTTAAAATGTGTTTTGTTTGTTATTTTATGGTCTATAATTTCCTTTCAATTTTGATGTCATTAAAAATAATGTAGAGGACGGTTGTGGTTGGTTGGTTGTTTGATTGTTCAATACAATTTTCTTAAAATTGTCTAGGAATTGTTTGTTTTTCGTGTTTTATTATTAATTAGCAGCAAATTTATGGAACAAAAAAAAAAACTGAATGTTTGCTTAGCACCAACAGCTCAGATAAATTAAAAAAAGAAAAAATACAATTGAAGTTAAAAAAACGGGAACTTAAAAAAATTAAAAACTGTTATTCTAAATGTAAATCATTTTATAAAAAACACTTTCTTCTAATAAAAACTACGAGTATTTTCAAATCTTTTCACTAATCGCAAAACCTTTTTATCATTCTCTTTTCTTTGAATACAGTGCGGGACACTAGACGCACCCGATTCGTCATATCACAAACAAAGATCCAACAGAATGGACGTTTATCAAATTGACGATGGTTTTCACTCAGACGGTGGCACTGAAACTCCACCACCGTCGCCCAGTTCAGGCTCCTCGATAGCCTCCACATCAGATCACGGCTCGCTGGAGAGTGTCGATACGGGTGGTACACAACGTTTGGCAGTGCTCTCATTCGAACAGGTGCGCAAACTGCACAATGTGATGGACGAAAAGGTGGCCATACATGGACGTGGTAATTTTCCAACACTGGAGGTGACACTAAAAGACTTGGTAAATTTGGTGAGGCGTAAACTGGAGGCCGATGTGGGCGCCGGTGGTGCCGGTGTTATAGTCAAGGATATACGCTTGAACGGCGGAGCAGCTAGTCATGTATTGGCTTCAGAGGATCAGCCTTATAATGATCTGGATTTAATTTATGCCATTGAGCTGAGCTCACCACGTCACTTTGATCGTGTCAAAACAGCGGTACTGAACACATTGCTCGACCTATTGCCCGAAGGTGTTTCCAAGCGTCGCATCATGCCGTGTGCGCTCAAGGAGGCATACGTTGGCAAAATGGTCAAAGTTAATAATAATAACGATGGCGATCGTTGGTCGTTAATATCATTGGGCAACTCGCCCGGTCACAAAAATGTCGAACTGAAATTTGTCGATACCATGCGGCGACAATTTGAATTTTCCGTCGATTCCTTCCAAATTGTTCTCGACTCTTTGCTGCTCTTCTACGATTGCGCAGCCTTGCCAATATCGGAGAACTTTTATCCCACCGTCGTGGGCGAGTCTGTCTACGGCGATTTTCAAGAGGCCTTGTATCACTTGCAAAAAAAATTGATCTCAACGCGGCAACCCGAAGAGATACGAGGCGGTGGACTGCTCAAGTATTGCAATTTACTGGTGCGCAACTACAAGCCAGTCGACAATCAGCGCATCAAAACTTTGGAACGCTACATGTGCTCGCGATTCTTTATCGATTTTCCAGACATCAATACGCAGACAGTGAAATTAGAGGCCTATTTGCGAAATCACTTCTGGGGCGTTGATGAAGAACCTTTGCAGTACCAGTACCTGATGCATTTACGTGAAGTGGTGGAGAATTCAACAGTATGCCTGATGGGCCACGAGAGACGGCAGACTTTGCTGTTGATACAGTCGTTGGCCGCTCAGGTGCTGTACAAGGAGCAGCAAAAGCAAGTCCATGAACAGCAACAGCATCATCAGCAGCAGCATCAGCATCAACAACATCAACAACAACAGCAGCATCACCATCATCAGCAGCAGCAACAACACCAACAGTATCAGCAGCAGCAACATCAGCATCAACATTTAGTTGAACAACATACGACCACAATGACTATGGTGAATACAACGCCGTGTCAAACACCACAGCAGCAGCAACAACAGCAGCAACAACCTCACAACACACACACTATTTACTTACAACAGGTTCCACAAACGTCGCCACAAACAGCCACTATCTGCTGTGCCATGCCAGCTACAAATGCTGATCCATCGCAGCAGCAGCAATCACAACAGCAGCAGCAGCAGTCACTACAACAATCACAACAGCAGACGGTTCCTAAAACGGCTCAGACCTCAACGGTACCACAAACAATACAAATACAAGCTGGACCGCCTGGCTTGATTTACGCCAATGGCGTTTACTATGCACCTGTGATTCCCACAACAATTTGCACATGCAATTCAACATGGCTGAGCACGTGATTAGATGTCTCACCCACATTAACCGCATCAACCGCAACAGCATCCATAGCAGCAGCAGCAACAGAAACAACATCATATACAAAGGCAGCAACAGCAGCAGATATAATTTTAACTACATCAACAGTAGCTCCGGCCAAGTTTATTATCGATTCCATTGTACCCTTCTCCAATACAAACACGTCCCTCAGCGACCCCATCCAGACCACATCCTCCTATTCCAACCTTGAAAATTTTAAATCTTCATGTTGTTTACACGACGACGATCTAACCGATAACATGCTACCGACCATACCAACAATGGCCGGTGACTTGATTTTAACTCACGAACAGCATGAGTTTCATTTAGAAGGCAACATCGAGGATTTACCACCTGTTTTACTACAGGAGAACGATAAACAGCAACTATCAGGCAAATTTGCCTATTTCTATCCCTACGATGGGTCCGAGCCTTCTCTACTCTTAATAGGTAAAGATTTTTATATTAATGTAACACCTCAATTAAGTTGATTTCCCCCTCCCTCCATCAATTGAGTAAGTGAGCCAGCAAATGGAATGAAAAAGTGGTGATTAAAAAAAAGTCTTTTCAAAATTTGTTTACTTGCCACTTATCGAGTCTACAGATAATTAATTAGCGCAGATATAGTTTTAAGTATAATAAAAATAATTATTAATTAAAGAAAAAACAAAAACGTTGTAATTGAAATATAAATGTGATCCCACCCCCCCTAGAGATCCATATTGTCCCGTATTGTATCTTTTTTTTTTATTGTGTAAACAGGGTTCGGAAATTTTACTTTATATTTTTCTTTTTTTACAGTTTTTAAGTCTCCTGCTCTTTTTTTCCTAACTTTTTCTAGTCGTATACGATTTTTTTTTTACTTTTAAACAAAATTTTTATTTCAAATACAATTTCAGTATTTTTTTTTTAAGAAAATAGTTTTTTTTTTTTGAAAAGGGAATTAAAAAGAAATATTCACTTGCAACTTCTAAATCAAGTAGATTTAATTGAATCTACCGTTGGTCGTTCAGATATTTCCCAAGATATGTCCAACTTGTTATAAAAATTCAAAATGGATTTTTAATAAATTATAAAAAAACTATGTTGATTTAAAGAAATTATTTTACCAAGATATATAATCATACTACGTACAGTCTATTGAGGCATTTCAATCCGAAATAGTCCTAAACAATCTTTAGCAAAAGTATGCCTTGAAAGAAACAAGTTCACAATCTTAGAACTTATAAGTCTGATTTCGGAATACATCGTACGAATTTCGAGGTTAGGAATCGGTTTCTAATTAAATTTGTTTTTAATGTAATTTTCAATTTTATATTAATTTTTTTTATTTTAATCAGTGCCTTGATTTTGTAACTCTAGTATGAAAAATTCACACAAATTTTAGTCATCTTGTTTTAGACAGGGTAAGCTACAGTTTATTATGAACTTCTTTATTAAAACCTACATTTAGCTACTCGCAAGTTGTAATAATCGGCCTAAAACTTCTTAAAGCGAAATTTTATATTGTTTCCATTTTATTAAAGAATTTTTATGGTGGAATTTCTTTGGAACAAAAAAAATTCCTCAAATTTGAAAAATATTTAAACTAATTTGCTAAAAACAGTTCCAAACTCTGGGCTTAAAATTAAAAGAACTAAATTTATTAAAACATTTATTCTAGAATATTTTCTCTTATATATTTTTAAATTTCCTAAGGCGATGTAATAAAATTTTAATTATAAAAATAATATTCAAAATTTTAACAGCAATTAGACATTTTAGTTAACAAAAAAATTTTGAGGTTTATTCTTTTCATAAACAAAATGGATTTTAAGCCTTGTTCTGGCAATGTTGTCTAAAAGCTTAATATTTTAGCACAAAAAATATTCTTAAATAAAAATAAATCAAATAATTACTAATTAAAATTACAAAATTATAATTTTAGCATAAACAAATTTTTGAGGTTAGATTACATTTGGACTTCATATAGACTTTAGAATTTAAAACTTTGTTCTAAAAATATTGTCTTAAGCTTAATAATTAAGCACAAAAAATATTTTTTAATAAAAATAAAGTATTGTATTGAATTGAAATATCAACATTCGATTTTAGCAGACGAAAATTTTGAGGTTAGAATACATTTAGTTGTAGTCCAAATGTAATTTAACCTTGATATTTTCTTCTGATAAAATCTAATTTAGAAATCAAAGCCTTGTTCTTGAATTATTGTCTTAGGCTTAATAATTAAGTTCGGTTATAAATAAATAAATAAAATAAAAATAATCATCTTCAATTAAAAATATTTTATATTTTTCAAAAATTTGCCAGAAAAAAATTTCTTTTTTGTTGCACCAATTCAAGGTTTGAATCGACTTTAGATGCAATTTTAATTAAATTTGGAATTTATCTAATAAGAATATTATGTTATTACTTAATTAAATATGTTATGAAATCGATAAAAAAATATTTGTATTTGAAACTAATTACAACCTTTAATTGGAGCAGTCAGGAATGGTGCAGTCAGTCAGTGATCGAAAATATCAAAAAACGGGTTTAAAATTTTCTGTTATTTTTTTTCATTTAATTATTTATTATTTAAAAAAAATATAGAAGTTACATTTAAAATTCTTATGAACCAAACTTTCCTTTTGCTAAACCCTCAAAGCATTTATGGTTAACCCTCAATATTCGTTTTGTTTTTAATTTTTGGCAAAAATGCTACAAAATTTCCTAGAAATATTTTAATTTATTTAAATTAAAATTATCTTTATTAAATATTAATTATATCCTATTTTTTTATTTTTTTATTTTTTTTTTTTAATTTTTCCTTTTAAAACTAACTGAAATGTTTTAACATTTAATGACTATTTTATTTTTTTCGCCCTGCCCTCTCTTTTTGGTAATAAAAACAATCTTAGTTTTCCTAATAAAATATTATTCTTAGAGTGATTTTCCGAACCCTGTATTTTTCTTCTTTATATTTTTTAAGCTTAAATATTAATGTTTTTTCTGTTTTGTATTCTCTTATTGTATTAAATCTTAAATGTTTATCTTATTAAAGTATATAAACTATAGACTTAAATAATATTTAAAGAATTAAACCATTAACAACGGCAGCAAAGACTATATCTGTTTTTGAAAGTGTTTTTTTTTTTTTATTTTAAATTGAGGTGTTAATATTTTATGCTTTTAAGGAGAACTGATTGTAATTCTTTTATAATACATACATACATACATACGTAGTAATATAAATTATACATACTTACAGACATATATATATATTTTTAATAAAACATTTTTTATATATATATAAAGTAGAGAAAAGAAAAATAAACTTAACCGTGAGCAAATAAGGAGCAGAAAAGAAAGAAAAAAACTACACAAAAAATCATTTAATAAGTGTTACTTCTTTCCATTAATAATTTTTTTATAGAATTTAGAAATGATTTATTTTATTTTTTTAACTTTTCCTAATTTACATAAAAACAATTATAATACTTTTTCTTTTTTAGTGAAAAAAAAACAAGAATGAAATGAATTAACAAAAATATACCTTTAATTATTAAGTAAAAGAGAAAAATATTAAGTTAAAAAATTAAAACTTGAATTGTTTAAATATTTAATAAAAAAGTAAAATTCCAAAATTTATTAAGAATTAATATTAAAACACTTTGTAACAAAAGTAATATATTTTCCAAAAAAAAAAAACACATAAACGCTCATTTAATAACAAACTCTGGAAATGATAATTCTGAAACATTTCAGAAGGATTCTGTTAAAATAGTGTTTGTTAAAAAAAGCTAAACATTAGGTGTACCACCTTGCTTCCATTGTTTTTTTTTTTTTTTGATATTTGAAAGCGGCTACAGTATAAGAATATGATTTCATCCTCCTTTTTAACTAAGAATCACTTAAATTCTAAGAATCAAAAACTAAGAATCAGTTAAATTTCTAAGAAATATATGGGTCTCTTTTCGAAATTCAATTTCTTACTCGAACTTCTTTATAAGTTTGCCCTATAAACTGTTTAGCCAAGCCGTGTGCCATTGTTTGAACCAAGTGATAGTCCGAGGGGCAGTAATGACTAGAGAATAAAATCTAATTAAAAATATCTACGGATCGTTTTACTCCTTTCGCAAATTTCCTAAGTAAAAAAGACTTACTAATTAGAACCGAATTCGAGCAAAAAGTATTTAATTTTTTAAGTGAAACACTTACTAATCTTTTACTTTGTTGTTATGCGAAAGAAATAATCGAAAATGTCTGTACTTTGTACTCGGTAGCATATTATCGATGTTAACATTTTTGAGATATTCGAATGAGTAATTTTCGGAATGAATTAAATTTGAAGAACAAATTATATTAAACTAAAATCATAAATAATTGAATTCAATTTAATAATTAAATATAAATACAGCTTTAAAATCTAATATCGATAGCACTAATATCGATAAAAATCTAAAATCGAAATTTTTAAACGATATTGGAAATGCCAATAAACAAGGCTTGCAAATATATACAGGGTGTCAGCTGGGAAGGTATACTACTCGCAGTTATTCCATTGTAATCCTGGCTGTATGAGATATGGCACCGTCTTGTTGATACCACAAGTTAATCAAGTCCAAAGCATGCAGTTTTCATTTTCAAAGAAGTAAGGTCCAATGATTCCTCCTGACCAAATTGCACAACAGACTGTCACTTTTAATGGATGAATAATTTGAGGGTTTTCCATTGCCCAGCACCAACTACATATTCTGTTTATTCACATATCAATTCAAATGAAAATGTGCCTCGTCACTTATTATGATTTTGTCGTGAAAATCGGGGCTGTCATGGGCGAGCTTGTGCCTATTACCTACAGACCTTCTTTCTTCGAAATGATTCACTACACTATAAATAGTGCGTTTTGTTGACACGTTGTTAGTCCCAAAAATTTCACATAACTTTCTCATCGTCACAGTGATCGATGATTGATTTTTATAAAATGTTTTAACGATTAAATAACCGTTGGGTTATCGAATATTTTTCCATAATAAATTTGCCACGTGTCTACCAAATATGATTTGTCAAATATGATTTGTCAAGGCTAATGTTTACCAAAATGGCGGCAAAACAAAGTAGTATACTTTCGAGAGTGTTGTGGAATGACTCACAATAGTCTGTGATGTTCCCCAATGTTCTAGTCTATTCCTGAACTTGATTCCAGAACATTCTACAAGGTTCTCGAGTGTTCTCAAATGTTATAATCTATTCTCGAAAATTCCACAAAGTTCCAGGATGTTCTGGAATGATGTGTAGTGCTCTCGAATACTCCTGGGCTATTCTAGATATACTCTTCAAATAAAAACTGAGATCTTCATGAAACAGAAAGATAAACGATCGGGACTTCTTTCTTTCTCATTTTCAGCGGCTTCAAATCTCCAAAACCACTGTTTATCGTATGAATAGAATCTTACGTTTACACGTAAGTGTAATAAATTTCTCATATAAATTTATTATAGTCATTCTGGTTTTCATAGGGTGCACTAGAGCTTATTATGAAGTTTTTAAAAGAGAGTAAAAATGCTGGCTCACCCGGGTGTCTAATCGCCGCATTCGATATGGAGTAAAATCTCTCGTAATTTTTCGTTTTGGTATCATGGCACTCGATATCGAATAAAAGGTATCGTAATTTCATTCGAAAGGAAATGTTTTTTCAAACCGAGTTTTTCTTTATTCACTTGTTGACTTATTATTAATCTATTACAAATTGATATAAATGACGATTCGATACATGTCGAATGGCATAATTAGCTTACTCGACTCGTATCGAATTTGTTATTCGATAAGATAGTTTACACGATATCGAATGCGGTGATTAGGACCCTGTATAAAACAAAGCTGAGCATAAAAACTACACGTGAAATATAGCCCACTTGAGTTACAGAAACAAGGCACAGTTGATCTTTCAATGTAAAGTGCTATGAGGTATTTGAAATAAAAGAATTCGATAACATATTTTCACTTAAGCAAAAGACGTCATCACGAATATCAAACAACGTGTTAACATTCATCCAACTGTTCTCACTTAGTGACAAGAGATATATTTCTCAATAGGCTCTCAAAAATAAGCTAAGAGAAATATATATAAACTAGAAATATATATAAACTAGTGCTGACACAGTATTGAGTAGTGGTTACCAAGTATCGAGTATTTTATCCTTTTTTGAATACTCAATATGCAAAAGTAGCTTATCAACACTTAGATTAGTATTTTTAGAAATAAACTGAATATAATATTTGACGAATGGAAAGATAAAACTTGGTTGCTATGATGTGAACGGCAGGAGGAGGTACTGAGGAGCCAACTGAAAATGATTGAGTAGTATTGAGTAATTAAAAGTAATAGAAGAAATTGCCAGGACTAATATAATCAATCTTGTACCTGGTAAAGTTTTATTAGTAATCGAAAATAACCTATAATGTAGATCCAAAAAATAATAATGATTTTTTGAGGTTAGAAATACAGCTTGGGACTTTTATACTACGACTTGCCATTTGCGTTATCGAAAGAGAAATCACTGGAAGCAAATTGTACAGCAAAATAGTAAAACAAAACGTTATTAAGTAAGATAAAGTAGAAATAAAAAAAATCTCTAAGCAGAAAGTCTAAATAAAGTCTTAAGAATTTTTAGTGAATGAAAGACATTAATAAAGCAAAAACCTTTTTTATAGAAATATACATCAATATAAATACTTTTTAATAAATAATAAAAAAGCATATTACTATTAACAAAAAACAAAATGAAAGAAAGCAACTTTTTTATATAAATAGATTAAAAAGGATTTTTGAATTTATGGAAATGAAAAAAAAAACTTTTTTTTTATAACAAAATAATTCCTGTAATGTTAACAAGAAAACAAAAACTTAAGCAAATACCACTTTAAATATAAAATTAAAAATTATACAAAATTATAAATATACAAACATACATACCTACAGTAAAGAATATCTAAGAAAATTTTATGTAAAACTAAAGAAACAACATTAATATTATTTAATTTAAATTATTACAAAATAAAAAAAAGCCAACAAAATTGCTTTTCGGCATTTTTGGTTTTGTAAAAATAAACGTTTTAATTATTTTTAATAAATATATATATATTTTTTTTAATTTACATTATTAATAAATAAAAACAAAATTACGAAGGAATTTCTTTCCTTTTCTAGTTTTTAAGTCCACAAAAGATTAAGGGAAAAATTATGCCCATTAAATTAATTAAAATAAAATAGGAACAGCAAGTGAAATCTTGCATTTAAATAAAAAATAAATAAAAATTATTTTTAGAAAATATTTTCAAGAGAAAACAAAAACTAAACTGTAAAATATCTATAAATATTTTATTATTATTTTTTTAATATTTTAGTTGTAAGTTTGTTAAAAAAAAAGCAAGAGGAATTAAGTGGAAAAGGAACAAAAGTGTTCTAGATTAAAAAGAAACGCTAAATTAGAGAAAAGAAAAGAGAGCAGAGAAATAAGAAAATTTAACTTTAAAACTACGTTGTAGTTCGAAGGACCAATTTTTAAGAAAGAAAAAAAGCACTAGAAGCAAATAATTCAGGTCCAAACAATGATACTTTATGGAATTTTTCTTAGGAATTTAAAACCACTTAAGGTCGGTCCTACTGTTTTGTTAGCAAAACTTCAGTTATTTGTTGAGAAAAAGAATCAACATTTCGTGTACTAAAACAGAGCATTACGTTGCACATGACTTACACACGAGATTATTTTGTAAGGCTTTATTTAAAAAAAGGAAATTAATTGATCAAGCATCAAGTTTTCTTTTAGTTTTTATTAAAATTTATTTGAGCATCATCTGCATTTTTGAACATGCAAAAATTTTTTAAACAACTAACTGCAATACTATATTGGCGCTAATGTTAGCGAAATGTTCAAGTTTTTACAGCAGAAGCAATGGATTTATAGTCAGCCCAATTATAAATATTCCCTGGGGAAATTTTTCCCTTCCCAATGCTTTGTTTCCGGAAAAAATCAGCAGGAATGGGAGAACGAAAAATTTTACCGGGGAATTGTTATTCATAATTGGACTGATTGTGTTAGTATTGGCCTTCGGTTGGTACAGCTGTAGCTGAGTTAACAATCTTTGGCCGAGTAATACTCGGGTCGTTCCGGAGCGAAGATCCAATTGTGGTGGAAACGAGAGGAATTGATAGCATATGCTGGCCGTCGCTCTTTTCGAACGAATTAATTGTGTGCGGTACAGGTTTAGCATGATCGTTCCGATCGGTTTTAATACCCTGCTGAACCTTCCAAATATAGAGCATAAGTTCAGACTATGGTATTGATGTTCTTGGTTGGCCGGTCTTTATGCACAATTTTTTTTTCATTTAGTATGTTATCGCTCGTAGCAGTCGGACTCTAAAACGATTTCGTTTAACGGAGCGTACACGCATTTCAGACATACATATGTATGTACATGTTCTCATTTGACGTCTCTTGGCTTTTTTTTCTCTGCAGAAAACACACAGAGTCTTTGGTGGGAATCAAACCCACAACCTCCAGACTAATAGACTAGCGCGCTACCAATCTTTCTATCGAGCCTTCAATTCGTGTGGCACAAAATTGCTTTGCTTCTGAAGAAAACCTAGTGCCGACTGATTCCCTAAGGTTCTCATGCGTTTGACACGAGACTTGATCAAGCAAAGCCTCTATTTCTTCATATTCGACAAGTTGCCTCAGCTAGAGCATGATCCCAATAATCTTCCACTAAAGTGCAGTGACTTTTCGCGGCGGTTGTCTCAATAATAAAAAAAATAAATTTTGTATGTTTCAGCAGACTGACACATTCTGAGCCAGAAAGAAAGTCTAGTTGACAGTACTTTCACGTCACATAGTTGTAAACAAGGTATATTTATCTTACTAGGTAGTGTCGTCAGCCCAGCTGATTTAGTAGTTCGACATGTCAAAAGTTGTATGTTGTTAGAAATTTTATGGTGCAGAAGTGAGAAAGCAATAAAATACATACAGGCCTTCTCAATTTTCTCCTATGTTTTCTCACATTTCGAACTACAAAGTAACAACAAAATGCCATGTTGTTCTTGTATTGTTGTATTTGTTGTAGAGACGCCACTACCTAGTAAAATAAATATACCTTGGTTGTAAAAATAGAGTGATTGGAAAAAACACTACCAAAGCAAGCTACTGTTAAACAAAGGCAATTAATGCAAATACCGAATAATAAGATTTCAAATTGAAATACAAAATGTTTCAGGAGCTTTTATTCGAAATAGATGAAAATTCAAGTATTGGACATTTTGTAATATTTTTTTACTATTAAACCTCTAAAAAATTTCTAGCCAGCTCCATTGTTTCAGTTAAAAAATCTTAGTAAAAAGCGCTACAATACCTTGTATGTGAAGTAACCATCATTACTTAAAAAAGGGGTCGAAAGTTCAAGCTAGACTGCACCGAAACTGAAACAGGATTTTTAATTTCCTTTTGTGTGACCTGAAGGCGTAATTTTCATCTAACACCAGCTCATTGAAAAAAGGTTTTCATCAGTTCAACATAACCTCAATAGTTGGGAGAATTTAAAAACTGTAAAAGCAAAAGATTTAATCGCTTTAATTTGCTCAAAAAAATACAATTTCAGGATAAAATCTTTTGTTTATTGAGGAAAGAAAATGAGTGTAAAACTGAAACCAAACGCAGAATTAGTTAAAACGTACTTTAATAGAACGTAACTAACACAAGAAAATTGTTGTTGTTGTTTGACACTCTTTTTCAATGTGTTTTGAGAGTTACGTAAACAAGTAGAGAAATCTATTTGAAACAAATTTGCTTGCGTGTTTACGTTTTGCTAATAACCAAAGCGAACAGAGAGCAATAGAGAGTTAAACAACAATTTTCATGTGTTACATGAGTTCCTTGAAAGTACGTTTTAACTAATTCTACCTTAGCTCTGAAAGAAATCTACGAAACATCTATTTTTTAACTAAATAAAAAACCTAAAAGTAACACTTTTCGACTTGCGAAATATTAGAATAGGAACTTCGAAAGTCTTTTTATTTTTGCTCTCTTCTTAGCCTCTCTTAGCATTTCATATTTCTCGAAACACTTTGCAACTTGATTATTGTTTTCTGTTTTTCATCTTAAGTTCTTTTTCGTTTTCGTTTTTCTTTTCCTTTTTTATTGTGTTGAAAACAAAGATGTTTTATTTTTATTTTTACTACGTTTAATTATTATGTTTTTAATAGTCCTTAATTTTAATTACAACTTTTTAATATTAAATGATTTTTTTTTTTGTTTACACTTAATTAAATATAAATAAAAAATATACATATTACAACAAATACAACAACAAGAAAAAAACCAACAAAATGTCCCCAAAAAAATGTTAAAAATGTTAATAAAAATAAAAATAAAAACTTTAAAACAAAAAAATAAATCTTTACAAATGTCTTTTTATTGGAGCGAAAAAGGATGGCTGATTTCATAAATGCAGTTTGCAAAGCAACACTTCAAACAGATGCGCTAGCAAGGCATAGCAATATGGCATGTCAACACTGCTCTGTCAAAGTATGCAACATATTTTTTAAACCATTATGAACGCAAAATTGCTTTGTCGTAATTTTCGTTTGTTGTGTGTAAAAAAAAATATTGTAAAGTGGATCTTCATAACATTCGGGCTTTTAACTTAACACTAAATTATGAAAAATAATTAATACATTTTATTTTAAGAAAATACATTTCAACTACTCATCTCACAACGCATCACAAATAAAAACACTGCACAAATTTGGCAACTAATGCGCATTGAAAATGGTTGCACTGCAATAATGAACTCACGACATTGTAAAAAATAATGCTAAGGCGTTTATGAACTATATTGATTGCAGTGTTACTTTGCAAACTGCGTTTATGAAGTCAGCCGATCTATTCCGAACCACCAATTCGGTTTTAGAAGACAGCACAGCAATATTGAACAAACATACAGATTAGTAAATGTAATAAAAAAGGCTTTTGAGGATAAAAAAATATTGTTCTGCGCTTTTCATAGACCTTTCCCAAGCGTTCGACAAAGTGTGGCATTAAGGCCTAGGTTACAAGTTAAAGCAAAAGTTGCCCACTAATTTTTATAAGCTGGTAAAAAGTTACTTAATTGGCCGTAAGATTTACTTAATGAAGGAGATTTTTTAAGCTCGCCTCAACCAATTACAGCTGGAGTTGACCAAGGAAGTATTTTAAGATCCGTTTTATATTTGCTGTATACTTCCGATATGCCAACTAGCAATCGAGTCCACACATTGACATTTGGAATTGTGGTTAAAAAAAATGGAGAATAAAAATTAACCATCAAAAATAAACTCCCATAACTTTTACACTGCGTAAAGACTCATGACCTCCTATTCAAATCAATAACACACTGTGTAATTTTTTAAGTCATGGCAAAAGAACCATATACGGACACCACTACGTCATATAAGACCCCTGTCTCCCAGTTTTGCCCAAAGTCCTCCAGGTTTTTTTTTATGGGCCCTCAAAGATGTGGGGCCTCGATGTCATTATTGCAAAAAAATGATCATATACTAAAGCTCATTTTTTGCAAACCGTTTGGAATTTTGATATACTCTCTGAGGCAAAGTTGTAGCTCTTGTCATAAAGAACCGTTTAGGTAGCGCTTAGGTAGCTAAAAAATTTTCGGGAAATATTTCACTTTTGCGGCTACCTAAGCGCTACGTAAACGGTATTAAGAATCATTCCTAGGAAGTTCATATGTTCTAGAAAGTTGTTTATTGAGATCTTAGGTTCATTTTTGTAGTTGTTTCCTTGAATTTTGAACAGTTTGCTACCTATGGACCTGAACAGGGGAAAAAAGGTAAAAAAAATTGAATTTTTTAAAGTTTTTTGCGATTTTGACCTTGAAGATGAAGTTTTTTTGATTTTATATGTTCACAATTTTTGTTCTTTATGACAATAGCTACAACTTTGCCTCAGAGAGTATATCAAAATTCCAAACGTGTTACACTGTGTAACCAAACCACACCTCAACATTTACAGGTCAAATACCTCGGTATACATCTCGATAGCCGCTTAACCTAAGCCTCAACCCTAGGCTTAGATTGCAATCTTCTAATTTATAATTCGATTTTTAAACCAATATGGTGCTTTGGCTCTCACTTATAGGTTCAAAGTACAAGGTACAGCTTCAAATTTAGAAAATAAATTCAAAGGAGCCAAATGAAGATTCTACGAATAATTATTAAAAACTCGAACACCCACAAAGATCTAAACGTTCCACTAGTTAAGGCAGCAATAGCGAAACATGCAACAACGTATCTAAAGAAGCTTGAAGCACATCCAAACCCGCTGAACCGCAACATTCTGAATGATAGTGGTTAAGTTCGACTAATAAGGAAGAATACTGCTGCTATTGGCCGAAAATCGGTTAGGTGACCAATAACAGTGTCATCATATAGTTTTTGTCTAGCACTGGCTGGACTTAAGTATATATGTATGTATGTATGTACATATATTGTTAATCTCTTAGTTTTTCTCTTAGTCCTAAGATTTGAGCTGTTATTGTTAGTTCATATATGTGACCCGGCCTATGAAAAGGTGGCTTAATTAAAAAAAAAATTTTCCACTTTTTTTTGGTTTCGATAGTGAGACGCTCTTTCACGTGGTGAAAACTAGAAAGTCCTAACTTGCTTAGAAGTGTACTAAAAATGTAGAGAAAGAAGAGCACAAATGAAAGAAAAACAATTCCTTTTCTTCGTTATCTGTAATAGATAAGTCCACTGTAAAAATATTTTCATCCACTTCCATTTGATCTTCAGCTCGAAACAATGCTTGTAGTTCGTCCTCGTAATTGATACCAACATCATCGAAAGAATCGTCATCATTCTCTTCGTTTTCACAGAAATATGTTTGAAAAACCTCGCTAAATTCTTCTTCGACAGACATTATTCACAAGTGAATACACGTCAGGTTTCTGGAATATTTTTGTAAAGCAGATGTTAAACAATTAAAAAAGTCCAAAATTGAAAATACTCAAATATTAGAACAGAAGTTATGGTAAGTCAAAGTCGATTTGGATTTTTTTTTTTTTTTGGGGGATAAAATACCCAAAAACCTGACAACGCTGGGTCAGAAACTGGTTTGTGCTTTGCACACGAACTTATCTCATTTATGCTCTTTTGCATTTTTAGGTTGCCTTTTGGGCATGACTGTTCATAATGCAAAAGAAAAACTACTAAGAAACTGACGAAATGCATTGTTTATCTTTAACAGCTAATTTTTCGAAATTTTGTTTTTGAGTCATAAGCCACCTTTTCATAGACGGGGTCACATATGTATTTTGAAGATTCAATAAATAATATCAAAACAAAAAAATAAATCTTTAAAAATGTGTTTTAATTGCGAGTTTGAAATATTCTTCGTTATATTTTTCGAAAGGAAGCCTATGTTCATACAAAATTGGGTCAAAAGCAGGGATGCCTTAAAGCCTTTTTTCTGATACGATACTGATAGTTAAATTAAACTAAGAGGGAAATTTTCAGTACGGGACAAAACAAAATTTCATGCTTTCTGTGGCACCAAACGACATCATGAGATGAAAATAGATTTTATTTCATACTAGCTGTGTCCGCCACTTCGTAAGAGTGCTTGATATATTTTCTTCGAATTTGCTTTAAAAGCAATCCACAACCACCAAAGACCTGTTTACTAAAATAACTGCGTACTTTCACTGCTTTTTCTCCACTTTCTCTTGTAAATAAGATATTTTTGTGAAAAAAGTAAACTATATTGGAATTAGGATACTAAAGTCCTCCACCCAAAATTTTGTTAAAATCCATCCAGTAGTTTTTATGTGATGCGAACACAGACAGAAACGCAAACAGGAAATGAGTTACATTTCCATCAATCAGTTTTTTGTTAGTGAATCAGTTTGATAGAAAATAAACATAGTATTTTACCGGTTAATCGAATAAATATTCGAGTAATCGATCAGTTATTAGGTTTATTGCTTCGAACTTGATTTAGTTAATATAATATCGTAAATTTATTTACTTTACGATTAATGGACCAAAACGTGACTCCGGCCTAAAATATTATTAATAAACTTGTAAAATATAAACTCTTTCGATTTTATAAGTCGATCAATAGTATTTTTGATCAGAGTCAGGTTTTGATCCGTATATCGTAAAGTAAATGTATTTGCGATAATATATTAACTAAATTACGTTCAAAGCAATATAAATACTGATCGGTTAATCGAATATTTTTTTTAAGTTTTATTCGATTAATCGCTAAAATATTATCTTTATTTAATTACTATCAAACTGATTGACTAATACTTCGAAAACGCAAATAATGGAATCGCGCACTTTCTAGAGTTTCAGTATTAAAATTACTTAGTAATATTGCACGCCTGAATCAGTTTTTGGTAATTAAGCCATACAATTTAGGGAATTCCAAAAATCTTCATTCACATACCAAAGGAGCGCAAAATGTTCTATCTCATAATGAAGAGAGTTTGTATTTACATGCCTCCAGAAATGAATGAATGTTTTTGTAGAATTTTATTACTTATAGAGTATTTTTGGCTTCTCTAAAATCAGGTAAAAAGTTTCCTGATGATCTGGCCTGAGCAACCAGTGAAATACGTATAGGAACTAGCTCTTTTCCCCCAACAAATAAATTGCATTTTTATTATAAAACGTTATGGGTAATTAGCATAATATTAAATAATTAATATTTAAATTCCGAAAAATTTTATATACCACTCAAAGTTCTGTTTCAAGATAATCTTCGAATTAAACCGCTAAAAAACCAGTAATACTTTATCTTAAGTTTGTTTGAACAAAATCTTTGTCCCCTCATAACGAAAAAAAGGTCTATAGCTATAACTAAATCACGAAAAGCTCTCAGTTTAAGAGTTATTGATTAATAACACACTGTGTAATTTTTTAAGTCATGGCAAAATAACCATATACGGACACCACTACGTGATAAAAAAAAAGACCGCTGTCTCCCAGTTTTGCCCAAAGTACTCCAGGTTTTTTTTATGGGCCCTCAAATATGTGGGGCCTCGATGTCATTTTTGCAAAAAAATGATCATTTACTCAAGCTCATATTTTGCAAACCGTTTGGAATTTTGATATACTTCTCTGAGGCAAAGTTGTAGCTCTTGTCATAAAGAACAAAAATTGTGAACATATAAAATCAAAAAAAACTTCATCTTCAAGGTCAAAATCGCAAAAAACTTTAAAAAATTCAATTTTTTTACCTTTTTTTCCCTGTTCAGGTCCATAGGTAGCAAACCGTTCAAAATTCAAGGAAACAATCAACTACAAAAATGAACCTAAGATCTCAATAAACAACTCACTTACGGGAGAAGGCTTTATAGTATCTCAATGTTGAAATAAAGAAAAAACAAATGAAATTAAAAAATTTTCGGGAATTTTTTCACTTTTGCGGCTACCTAAGCGCTACCTAAACGGTGTTAAGAATCATTCCTAGGAAGTTCATATGTTCTAGAAAGTTGTTTATTGAGATCTTAGGTTCATTTTTGTAGTTGATTGTTTCCTTGAATTTTGAACGGTTTGCTACCTATGGACCTGAACAGCGGAAAAAAGGTAAAAAAATTGAATTTTTTAAAGTTTTTTGCGATTTTGACCTTGAAGATGAAGTTTTTTTTTTGATTTTATATGTTAAAAATTTTTGTTCTTTATGACAAGAGCTACAACTTTGCCTCAGAGAGTATATCAAAATTTCAAACGGTTTGCAAAATATGAGCTTGAGTAAATGATCATTTTTTTGCAAAAATGTCATCGAGGCCCCACATCTTTGAGGGCCCATAAAAAAAACCTGGTGGACTTTGGGCAAAACTGGGAGACAGGGGTCCTTTTTTTTGGTCTTTTATCACGTAGTGGTGTCCGTATATGGTTATTTTTTTCCGTGTTGCACTGTGTAAATCTAGACATCTTTTTTACAGCTTTTTAAGGCCATTTTTACCACTTAAGTGCAAGGGGCATATCGTCGCGGTTTATTCTTAAACTACGTAAGCGCCAAGAACTCATTTTTCAGAAAACAAAAAAAAAAACGTAATAACTTCTTTAATATTGGTTTCAAAACAATGAAGGGTATAGAAACTTTTTTTTAATTTTTTATTTATAATTAACTGTAGCCAAATTTGTCGCATACGTGGTTTCAGTACAAACAGCAAATTGAAAATTTCTGTGTGTAAATTAACATTTATTTTTGTATTTACAAAAAAAAAAAAACTTAACTTTACTAAAAAATGCTTGAATTGGCCTGAAACTTTCCAGATTTTTTAATCTCAAATACGAAAAATTTTATGGTTAAGACTTTATCATTTCCAACTTTAAATATAAAAAACATTATATTTTGCATGCAAATGTCATTTGTATAGCGCTTACGAGGTTTGGAAAATGGCTTTATTTATTTTTCGTACAAACTTGTTAAGATAAATATGTAGTCTGGTGGCAAATGTTATTTTCTACCACAAAAACCATAAAAGTCGATTTCGAAATAATGGCGCTTACGTGGTTTAAGAAGAAAAGCGACGATATATGCTTGGTCTAATGTACAGGTACATTAGTTTCATACTTAATGATTTTTTACATAAAAAGGAAGTTTTGAAGTGAGACGTAAGATCCTTTTATTCTCTCTAAGTTGAAAGAATATTTTTTTACAAATTATGCGATTTTTTATACGCTGCAAATTACTGGCTAGAAAGATCGCTTTCAATAATGAATTGTCATTTTTCTCCTTTTACTATCTCTGTGTCCGAGTTTTGTAAACCGACACAATCTATTACACCTTCTAGATAAGGAAATATCTAATTTTTAAATATTATTAAAAAATCCGTTTCCCCCTTAAAAGGGGCTTAAGGCGTATTGTTTTCGCTACAATGTGTGTTCATCTGCCCGTGCCGCTATGTCTGAAGCCGCAAAAGGTAGACCTTTAAAATTTTATGATACTGCAAAAAAGAATTTTATATCAGTGAAAAACATGCCACTGATGGAACACCCTTTAGATATTAGTAATTGTAACAGCGGCCTAAGTTAAACATCTACTGTAAGCATTTTAAAAGTCTACCCATTACGGTTCAAAGAATAAGGCTATTTAGGAAACAAATCATGTCTCTGTCGGAACACCCTTTAATTTTGTTATTTGTTATAGCGGCCATGGCAATTCTCCTTTCTATGAATATATCAATGGTCTACCTATTACCATTAAAAAATAAGTTACTATACGATAAAAACATGCCACTGTCAGAACACCCTTTAATTTTTAGTAATTGTCATAACGGCCATGGCAACACATCTTCTATACAAATTGGAAGAGTGTTCCTATAACAGTTCAAAAAATATGTCGTTAGACATGCAAAACACGTCTTTGTCGGAAAACATAAATAAAATTAAGATCAGCATAATTATAAAATATTAGTTGAGGTGATCATAATGATTCTTTTATTGATGGTATTAGACTTTCAGATGGGCCCTGGTTTGTAGGTTTGTTGTGAAATCGCAACACCTTAGATATAAATTTGATTTTTTTTTTTTCAGAAATTTATTCAATATTTGGAGTTTGAACAAAATCAAGTGCAGTTTATTAATATGCAAAAGAAATAAAGTCTACCTGAAGTCTACTTTATTTCAAATTTATTTTAAAAATTTTGTGTTAAAGTAGACGTTATTTATTTTGCATAAGAGCAACAGTCTATACGCAACCTTTTCTTTCATCATACAAATGTATCAGTTGTTTATTTAACATTATAACAGTTGGAAACATTTTGTAATTAGGTCGATAAAAACAGATTTATCGCACTTTTTCTTATTGTTAAGTTGTGAAGTTTTTTTTTCCTTCACGAAAACCTAATTTTAACACCCAAAAGTCAGAATACAAAAGACAAAAAGTAGGTTTTTAATTGAATTTACTGTGTGCAAACAAAACCTAGAAAATGTTTCTGTTTTTGTTTAACTATTGTTAATTGTTCTTAATCATTACAAATTTAAATAAAATGGAACATTAACAATAATCGAAATTTTTCATCAAGTCACACACCAAATAATAAATCAGTCGTCAGTCAGTCAGACTCATTTGTATGCCTAAGGTTGACTACTATGTTCAATACATCTTTAAAAGTACAAAATATTATTTTTTCAAGTCTGTTACGAATCCCCTTTAATTCTTAATTTTATGGTATGATTTATTGCTTTTAAAAATTCTATAGGAATACCATTTAACATTTATTTATTTGTTACACACTGTGTAATTTTTTAAGTCATGGCAAAATAACCATATACGGACACCACTACGTCATAAAAGACCAAAATGGAATGATTCTTAACACCGTTTAGGTAGCGCTTAGGTAGCCGCAAAAGTGAAAAATTTTCCGAAATTTTTTTAACGGTGTTAAGAATCATTCCTAGGAAGTTCATATGTTCTAGAAAGTTGTTTATTGAGATCTTAGGTTCATTTTTGTAGTTGATTGTTTCCTTGAATTGTGAACGGTTTGCTACCTATGGACCTGAACATGGGAAAAAAAGTAAAAAAAATTAATTTTTTAAAGTTTTTTGCGATTTTGACCTTGAAGATGAAGTTTTTTTGATTTTATATGTTAACAATTTTTGTTCTTTATGACAAGAGCTAGCAGAGAGTATATCAAAATTGCAAACGGTTTGCAAAATATGACCATTTTTTTCAAAAATTACATCGAGGCTCCACATCTTGAAGGACTTTGGGCAAAACTGGGAGACAGGGGTCTTTTTTTTTTTGGTCTTTTATCATGTAGTATATGGTTATTTTTTTGTGTTGCACTGTGTTATATAATGTTGTTAAGGCGAACATAGTTTTAACTACGGTTCAATTAATAATCACTTCACTTTCGGAACACCCTTTAATTTTTAGTAATTGTTATTATAGTGGGCATAGAAATTCATCTTCTGATAAAATATCAAGAGTATACCTATTACGGTACTACGATTATTAACAGTTTTAAGATTTGTAAATACTAAAAGGAACAGTGGGGTATTAAGTACAAAATTAAAAAAAAAAATTGCAGTTTTTTTTATATTTATTTAATTTTTTAGTCTTGTATCTTAATCAATCAATTAATATTTAGATAATGGTTGCAATTAAATACTACCTAAAGAAGATAGATTCAAAGAATCCTGAAGAGGAATGTAGCAAACTAGAAGGATGTAGTGATCGAAAATTTTCCCGTTTAGTTACCAATTAAGCACCTAAGTTGTAATAAAAAATTTTGTAATTCAAATATACGAACTTTAGCCTACTAAAAATAATTCATTTTTATAAATTTGTAGCTCGTAAACGGCTGTTGCATAACTTACACGGCTATAGTAGAGTTTCAGCCGGGTTTAGGTTTTCAATATGGATCTTAAAGTGCTTAGGGCGATGGCCGCTAAAGATAACCACGAGGTTATCTTTAGTTTAGGAGTAATTTGACTTTGAAAGATATTTTTTTTTACCTAGCTTTTGGTCTAGCTTCTTACTAACACACAGTGGGGCAGAATTAAAATATTTTGAAAATAATTTAGCCATTTTCAAAAGGCTAATCCGTTTTATTACATATTCTGGTGGAAACAAAACTATTCTGATTTTTCTTAAATTATTTTCTTTCGATTTCCTAATTTAAAAAAACAATCGTTTTTTGTAATTTTTTGGTTGGAAAAAGCTTGTCAAAGAAAAGAATACGTCATAAGTTTTTATATTTTACTCAAAGGTATCTATATACCGTTTCTGTACATGAAATATTTTTTTTTTAATTTTGTTGCTAATGCAGATAGTAAATGAAATAAAACTCAAAATAGCAATTTTTAGTTTGTCTGTCTGTCTGTCTGTCTGCCTGTTTGTGTTCGCATCACTTAAAAACAACTGTATAATTTTTAATAAAATTTCGTGAGGAGGTACCTTAGTATCATGGTTCAAATATAGGTAACATTTTTCTCGCAAAAAAAATCTAGGGAAAGTGTGCAATTTTACTGATTGAAAGGTACTTCAAACTTGACAGTAACTTTTGTTTTTGAATTTTAAACACTATTTACAGAACCACGAAAATTTGATAATTTTATATAAAACCTTTGTTCGTAAGGAATTGCCCAGGGATGGATCACCTCTATATAAAATAAATACATAAACCCTATCTGAAGCACTATAAAAGCAAGAGTCTTAATATTTGGTGTGGATTACTTTTAAAGCAAAATCGCACAAAATACTGTCAGAACACTAACAAAGTGGCGGGCACAGCCAGTTTTTTTATAAATTAAATTCTCAATTAAACTATGTTTTACTAACAGAACCTTTCGTCTAAAATGTCTCTCATAGACTAATTTGTAAAAAAATAAAAACTATTATATTTTTAAGATACCTACGTATTTACTTTATATAAAGGTACCCATCCCTTGATAAAATTCTAAACTGTATTGTAGAGCTCCATAGAAAGTGTTTAACATATTTTAATAACAATGTAATTCCACAAAGTAAAACTACAAATCAAATACAAATTTTATTTAATTGGCCTTTGGGCAATAAGTAATTCATATTTTGTCATTATTTTAAAACAGCGCCATCTGTTGAGCAACCGTGTTTAAATATCCCGCTTTTAATTCATATTTTGTTATTACTTAAAAACAACACCATCTGTTGTTCAACCGTGTTTAAAATATCCCGCTTTCAAAAATAAATGATGCCTTAAAGTATGCAGTACCTTTAAATTGGTAAAAAAAATCGGTGTACTTTCACTGCTTTTTCTCCACTTACCCTTGGAAATAAAATATTTTTGAGGAAAAAGGTATCCTATAATGGAATCAAGATACTAAGGTACCTCCTCATAATATTTTATTAAAATTCATACAGTCGTTTTTACGTGATGCGAACACATACAGAAAGACAGACAGAGAGAAAAAAGTTACTATTTTATTATACATATAGAGATAAATACAAAATTTTTTTAAATTTATGAAAACAACCTTCTGGGAATTGTGAGATTTTCATTAAACAATCTCATGGAGTTTACATTCCTAAACTAAAATGGCATCCAGTTTGTCCATTCAGAGTATATTATTTAAGGCACACTCCCTGTAAAAAAGGAAAAACAAAAGCATTTAAATAGAAAAAAACTAAATAAACCTTATTAAAGTTGTATTTAATTTTTTTTAATAAACCTTTTAAGTAAATATATTATTTGAAAAATTAAATTGCCAACAGACAATGAATGTTTGGTAGTTACAAGGAACACAAACTATGTTTGTCCAGAAAATAAAAATGGTAAAATTAACTTCCTCCTTTCTAAAATAAACAACAAAAATCCCAAAAAAGTTAAACATTAAAAAATTATTATTTAGTACGAGTGCAAATACAATTTTCTTCAGATGAGATTCATTTCTGTATCTGGCAAATGAAAGAAACAAAATAATTTTTTAAATAAAATAAAAAACCCACAACACCAAACACCAAAATCTCATAAAATAAAACAGAAAATTGTTAACAGCCAACAAATTATTATGGCACAAACTGTGCTGCTTCTTCTGTAGCGTTCGTCTTCTTTATCACATCTCCTGCTTGACGGCTGTAGAACGGTAAATCTGTAATAAAATATACCACAAACGATCTTTAGCATGCCAGCAGCAATTATTTAACAAAAAAATAATAAAAAATAAACTTAATAATGTTGTTCAATCGTGTTTTGTTTTATGGTGAGTCGTCCGGCCCCCTTGTCCATTACGATCACTTTCGATTTTCCTAAATCTTGTCCTCTCTGGGGACTTTAGTAACGGGAGAAAATTGTGTCATGTTGTAGCTACACACTTTTGTACCAAATTTTTTCTGGTTTTTGTTTGTTTGTTTTTTTGGTGGCGTGATGATCTGCAAAAAAAAGGCATTTATCACAGCAAGATGTTTTAAAATGAACTACAACTTTTAAAAGAAATATTTAGGAAGATCAGAACTGGTACTGAGTTTGATTTTAATATGTATTTTCATTAAAAAAAAATTTTGTCTGAAAAATATGAAATGGTTAGTTATTCGACTATTCTATACACGAGTCAAAAAGAACGGAAATTTTGTCTCTAAACGTATTTTTCCCAGTTCCTCCAAACTTAAAGGTACAGCAGTCAGCTTATTAATTTTTTAAGAGCTTGAGAACTTTTTTTTTAAAAAAAACGCATAAAATTTGCAAAATCTCATCGGTTCTTTATTTGAAACGTTAGATTGGTCCATGACATTTACTTTTTGAAGATAATTTCATTTAAATGTTGACCGCGGCTGCGTCTTAGGTGGTCCATTCGGAAAGTCCAATTTTGGGCAACTTTTTCGAGCATTTCGGCCGGAATAGCCCGAATTTCTTCGGAAATGTTGTCTTCCAAAGCTGGAATAGTTGCTGGCTTATTTCTGTAGACTTTAGACTTGACGTAGCCCCACAAAAAATAGTCTAAAGGCGTCAAATCCCATGATCTTGGTGGCCAACTTACCGGTCCATTTCTTGAGATGAATTGTTCTCCGAAGTTTTCCCTCAAAATGGCCATAGAATCGCGAGCTGTGTGGCATGTAGCGCCATCTTGTTGAAACCACATGTCAACCAAGTTCAGTTGTTCCATTTTTGGCAACAAAAAGTTTGTTAGCATCGAACGATAGCGATCGCCATTCACCGTAACGTTGCGTCCAACAGCATCTTTGAAAAAATACGGTCCAATGATTCCACCAGCGTACAAACCACACCAAACAGTGCATTTTTCGGGATGCATGGGCAGTTCTTGAACGGCTTCTGGTTGCTCTTCACTCCAAATGCGGCAATTTTGCTTATTTACGTAGCCATTCAACCAGAAATGAGCCTCATCGCTGAACAAAATTTGTTACATTTGAACATTTCGAACCGAACACTGATTTTGGTAATAAAATTCAATGATTTGCAAGCGTTGCTCGTTAGTAAGTCTATTCATGATGAAATGTCAAAGCATACTGAGCATCTTTCTCTTTGGCACCATGTCTGAAATCTCACGTGATCTGTCAAATACTAATGCATGAAAATCCTAACCTCAAAAAAATCACCCATTATTTACCGCATGATGGCATAAATCAACTGTCAGTTATTTAGGGACAAGCTCACTGCAAAAGTAATTGAAGGAAAAACGCAATTGTTTCGTAACTTAACACAGTTAACAATAAAAACTTTCCAACATTTTAATTGTCTTAAAAAATCCACACCAACTGTTAAGACTCTTGCTCTT
The DNA here is from genome assembly GCA_949628195.1 of Phasia obesa. NCBI lineage: Eukaryota > Metazoa > Arthropoda > Insecta > Diptera > Tachinidae > Phasia > Phasia obesa. The sequence goes on along the minus strand of OX451219.1, from coordinate 92,248,843 downwards.
ATAGTCCTTCAGATGTCGTTTATGTATTTACTTTATATAGAGGTACCCATCCCTGCGTACTAAGGCCTTATATAATGAATTCTAAAATTTATATAAAATTCTAAAATTATTGTAGAGTTCTGTAAGTAGTGTTTAACATTTCCCGCTGACAAAAACAAAAAGTGCTGCCAAGTTTGCGGTACCATTAAATTGATAAAATTGCGTACTATTACTATTGTATCTCCATTTTCTGTTGGAAGTGAGATACATATTTTTCGAAAAAAAAGTATATCATATTTTAACTAAGATACTAAGCTACCTCCTTACAAAATTTTATTAAAATTTATCCATTAGTTTTTATGGGATGTGAACACAGACATACAGACAAAAATTCCAAATTCCATATCGATTACTATCTGCACTAGCTATAAAATTAAGAAAAAATTATTTCATGTTCTGAAATGGTTCTGTTACAGTTTTATTATATGTAGAAACTAGCTGTGCCCGCAACGCCGTGGGCGTCCTGACATTATTTTGTTCGATTTTGCTTTGAAAGTATTCCACACCAATTGTAAGACTCTTACTTTGATAGTGCTTCAGTTATGGTTTATGTATTTACTTTATATAAAGGTACCCATCCCTGGATGAAATTCTTAAATTTATATAAAAATCTAAAAATTATTGTAAAACTCTGTGAAAGGCGTATAAAATATTTGAATAACAATTTAATTCCACACAGTAAAAATACAAATCAAATACAAATTTTATTCAATTGGCTATTTGGCAGTAGTCAGTAATTCATATTTTGTCATTATTTTAAAACAGCGCCATCTGTTGCGCAACAGTGTTTAAAATAACCCGCTTTCAAAAATAAAAGATGCCTTAAAGTATGCAGTACCTTCAAAGTCGGCGTACTTTCACTGCTTGTTTTCTTTATTATCTCTTGGAAATAAGGTATTTTTGCGGAAAAAAGGTATCCTGTATTGGAATCAGGATGCTAAAGTACCTACTCACTAAATTTTATTAAAATCCATCCAGTCGTTTTTACGTGATGCGAACACAAAACGAAAGGCAGACAGACAAGCGGAAATGAGTTCCTATTTTATTATGTTAAATAGATGGTGTGCCGCATATGGTACATACCAGAAACCTTTTTTTTTTTTTTTTGGTTAAAGTACACATAAATTAAAGTTAATGAGCGACTCATATTTATAGAGCGATTTTAGATTTTTATAATGGGGGAGCTGAATCTTTCATCCATGGTCATCTTCACTTCATGAGTTTAGGGGTTAAATAACCTATAATTCTTCTTCGTTTTCTTACATCATTAAGCTTGTTTTGCAAATCTCCTCATTTCTTCTTGTTTTCGGCTTTTTGTTGCCACATACGGATGTTGTAGTTTTGCATCATTTTCTGCATGCGCGCAACATGGCTCCCAAAACGTAACCATTGAGTCTTTATAAATATAGCAATGTTTGCTTCTTCACGCAGTTCAATAAGTTCGACATTGGTTCACCCTTTGGACGCTGAGCCGAAAATTTTGCGAAATTTTGTTCGCTCAAAAATTATTAGACTGTATTGGGCAACTGTTGTTATGAACCACGAGTACATATGTGGCGTTTGGTTTGATAATACTTTTGCATTTATTTAATTTGCAAGTTTTGGAGACTAATTTTGCCGATAAATTTTTTTTCTACCTAAAGTACGCTCTATTTGCTGCGGTCGCTTATACCATCTTGCACACTGTAGTCGTTTTTGAATAGAGCATCCGAAAAAATACAGCTCGATACATCTACGAACTTATAATAGCCGGTTTTGGTGGTCTATATTGTACATCACGTTCAAATTTGCCAGATGAAATTGTTACTAAGTCAATTTAATATTTAAAATAGTCAAGAATTCATCAGTAAGACATCTTTGTTTTAATAAATTAAGGAGCCCGACGCGCAATTCTCAAATGTGTAAATTTATTAACATTTCCAGCTCTGGTTTAAAAGCTACATTATTTAATATAGTTTCGTTTAAAACAATTTTAGTTTGATGCTATTTTAGACCGTAATAATTTAAAACAATTTGCAGATTCCCATTGGCGTTTTTAATGGAAAAATTCATCTGTTTCTTCAGCTCTTAAATCTCGTCCATTAAAATGAAACATTAATTTAAACTGGTTACGTTTTGTAAAGAAATAAATCTTAGTCCCAACAAGTCTTGAGTAACATCTTCCAATAACGAAAATAGGAAATTCCTGTTTAACAATGCGATGCAACTTTTAAATATTTTGTTTTTTTCTGTTTTTTAATTTAACTAAATAAAGAAAAAATGATTAATGATGGTTTAAATTTAATTCGATAAAAATTTTATTTACTTCAATTTATTTTACATTCATTAATTAGCTGATGCATTTAAAGAAAAAGTGAATAAAAGGATACGGGTATATTTAATGATGAGAGTTTTATTCTAGAAATTATATTTCATCCATACTGATTTAAATAAACTCTAAAGCTTGAAACATTAAAAGTGGTTTTACACGATGTGTATTTATCATATGACCTGTCACTTTTCCATGTGTAAATTCTATACACGTCGTGTGAACAAAACATGTGTATTTTCCATGTGTACAATACATATGACATTTTTCATTTAGAACGTGTTCTATTTTGATGTGACAACGCATCTGACATCCTGTAATGCCAACCTGATATTTTGTTATTTTAGGCATCTTTGCATCAGCTGTGGTTGGCATAACTGTGTGGCGGAAAATTTATATATTATAGGTTATGTCAGATGTAATTACATATGTACGTTTGAAAACAAAAATTATAAACCGTATGTAAAATATCTATTTTGACAAACACATGCAATTACATATGGGTTATCAAACTGACAAGTCATATGACAAATACACGTCGTGTAAAACCACTTTAAGGACAAGCAGTTAGGAAAATTATTATAATGTCTATTATCTTCAAAATCCTTTTATGCATTTTTTATTTATTGTATCTTCAATATATTTTGAACCATCAATAATTACTCATATATTAAGTCTAAAAAAAATATACTTGTTAAGTCCAACCAGTGCTAGACCACAAAATGTATGTTCACAGTTACTAAGAGTCATCCCTCTGATATACGGTTGAGAGAAGCAGTGCCCTTCCTTCTTAGTCGAATGTAACCAGGTTCATTTAGTATGTTACGGGCCAGCGGATGTGTTTCAAGCTTCATTAAATACCTTATGGCAAGTTTCGATATTTCTGCTTTAACTGATGACACGTTTAGATCTTTATGGATGTTCGAGTTTTTTATATACGACGGAGAAGATGTAATCATATGAAGAATTTTCATTTGGCGCCTTTGTATTTCATCTACATTGCTAGCTGAGGCAGTACTCCAAAATTGATTACCATAACACCAAGTTGGTTTT